>CM053762.1:60254217-60270316 GCA_028658305.1 Pachyuromys duprasi | reverse complement strand
GTGAGTTCTAGGCCAGCCTGTTCTACAAAGTGAGTCCAGGATGGCCAAGGCTACACAGAAAAACCCTGTCTGAAAACAACAACAACAAACAAACAAAACTCAACAAAAAAAAATTCTACTCCTTAGTGATGCAGAAGGATTAGCTTACTTATCTAAAATGTCAAAATATAAATCAAATGTTGAAATATAGAGCAAAAATATATTGCCTACAATCAATAAAATGGTAGAATTCTGGGTTGATCTTGAGGATATACACTAAAATACTTTATTTGATATAAATGCAGGAAGCCCTGTATTCCATTTCTGGGGAGAGGGAAGAGCAGGGAGAGAAAGGGACAGAGGAAAGACTGTTGCGCTTGTTTTTAAATTTTATTTTATTTGGGGGTATTTAAGCCTCCACCTCCATCACCCCTTTAACTTAGGTAAGAGAGAGGAGGTTAGTGAGGAGAGGGGGTGAAGACCCTTTTATTTCTGGCTGTTTAGCATTGATAGGTTCTTCGGGGGCCACACAAATCTCCTTCAACAGGAGACGCAGCAAGCAGTGTCCCACTCTCCTCTCCAGGCCGCTGTGCCACAAAGCATCTCTCTCCATCTGTCTCCTCCAAGTCACCATACCATCTGCTTCTGATCTCTCCAAATTGCCGTCCCTTCTCTCTGGACTCTTCTATTTATATTCCTCAGAGTCCTAAACCACACCCCTCTCCGTGAAGCTCAGGATAGGCTGCTACCAGTTAGCAAAGGCCACACCCTGCAGGAGAAAATTATCATCTGAGGACAAACTAAAGCCAAACTAAAATCCCACACTTGGGATTAATTCAAAAACACACATTTACATAGCATAACTGAGTTTTTTAAACTTCCATTACAAAAGATGGGGAGGAAGAGAGAGACATAGAGACATAGATAGAGATGAGGACAAAGACAGAGAGGCAACTCCCACTAAGCATATGATACTCAAAGTCTCTAATCAGAGGATAAAGAAAAATACAAACTACAGTGAAATATCTAACTTCAGTTGAAAGTGAAATCTATTAATAAGACAAGAAATGGATGTACATGGAGATGTGAAAAATTTGTAATTATAATTGCAACCTTTGTGTTCAGTAGGTAAGAACGTGAAATATTAGAGTTGCCTCAAAAAAAAAAAACACCTTGGGTATTTTTTCAAAATATTAACAAATAATTATTATGTAAGTGGGCACTCTGTTTGTAATACAGTAAGAGTGCTTAAAGAGACACTTGCCTGTCTTTCTACTAATACAGATTTTGGACCTCCAAAATTCATATGCTGAGGTCCTAAACCCCAAAATGAAATAATCTGGATGTAAAGTCTTTGAGAGAAGATTAGGTTTAGAAGAGTTCCTATATTTGTATTAGTATTCTTAAAATAAAATACACTTTCTCTTTCTCGCTCTCTTTCTCTCTCTCCACCATGTGAGGGTAGTTAAGATGTAAGGCATCTTTATGTAGAGTTCACAACAAAGCCTGACTATACCTGGACCCTGACTTTGACTTTCTTGTATCCAGAACTACAAATAAAATTATTTTTATTATAATATTTTTATTAAATTTCTTTTGTTATCTCTTCAGGCTATAGTTTTTCCACTCTGTGTCATTGTGTTATGGCAGCAAGAGCTCATTAATATACATTGTAACATTATTTTCACACTTTAAGAAGTTGAAACAACCTAGGTATAGGCAGATGGCTAGAGAAAATTCAATCTCTCCATACAAACATTGGAATATGCAGTCTATTAATGAAATTTAGATAGATCATTAGTTATTCAATACACAATCATAAAAAGTGTTTACTGATTCATTGACTTTTTAGAAGCAGAAATAATTGTTCTTGCTGGAGAAGGCAAGGCAGAGGAAATTTGTTTCATGAATATGATATTGCGCTTGGGCAAAACAAGACATTTTGAAACCTTTACACAACTATGCCTCTAGTCATGCAACAGTACTGAACACCTATACATAAGTGAAAACACAAACTGTTAACTGCTCTTTTGCTACTAGCATACTCTGTTATCCAAACAACATTTTCCCATTGGTTTAAAATCAACTCTTTAACTTAGACTTGGAAACTATCCAACACCTGTGTACATTAAAACGTTACTGTCTTGGGCTGGACGTCCACCAATTGTACTCAAAAGAAGCTACATATTATATTCAGAATAAAGGAATTGCTTCACGTCATCCACAAAGTAAGTCATACCTTGTATCATTGCTGCCACAAGTCTGTTACTGAGTGAGACCACATGGTGCTAAATACCATGGAGTCATATGGGAAGCCTCTGCTGTCCAGGGCAATGATGCATTTCCATCTTACCTCGTTAGAGCTTTAGACTCTCATTTTAGGTAGTTGCTAATTCTAGTCCATGTGGGTTGGATGGTGCTGACCTATCACTGGACTGTTGTACACAAATAATCGAGGCTCATCAATTAGAAAAAAAATCTTTCTATAGGTCACCAAGTGAGACTGAGGAGTTATGTTGTGGTACTCTAAAAACTAAATGTTTCCCACAGGTTCATGTATTTGAAGACTTTCTCTCCAGTTGTCTGTTCTGTTTTGGGAGGTTATAGAAAATTTAGGAAGTACAATCTTGCTGGAAGAAATAGCCCAGTGGGGACAGGCTTTGAGGTTTTATAGCCTCACCCAGCTTGCTCTGTCTCTCTCTCTCTCCCTCTCCCCTCCCTATCTTTGTCTCCTCTCTTTTGTAGGTTGCATTGTGTCACGGTATTTCAACACATCATCGAAAAAGCAACTAATCCAGAAGTTAGTATGTGCCAAGACTGGAGCTATTGTTATAGATACCTTGATTGTTCTGGGTTTTCTTGTTGTTGTTTTTGAGAAATGTGAAAGACTTTGGAACTTTACACTGGCAAAATGCTTGACTGATGTATTAATGATCATTCTAGCAGGACCCTGGAAGACAGTAGTACTCAGAAACACTTAGACAATGAATGCTTGGCTCATGAGTTTCAGAGGGGAACAAGACTCTATCAGAAATTAGGATAGAAGCCATTTTGTAATATCTTCACAAAGAATCCAGCTTTTTCTCCATGTCCTAAGAATTTATGTGAGGCTGGATTTAAAAGTAATGGACTAAGTTCATCAACATAAGAAATTTCAAGACAGCAAAACCCTGAGTTTGTGGAATGGTTGTAATTGATTACTCATATATATACCTACAGCTATAAAGAAGAAGTGGGTAGTTTTATAATATCAGGCAGAATTTCCTGCCTGTTAAATGAGCCTCAAGTCCAGTTAGATAGCTATTAGTTAATGACAAGATGTAAGTGTCACTATGAACCAGAGGAGGTTATGAGAGGGGTTGGAGGGACAAAAGGGAGGCATATGATGTTTTAATTAAAACTATATTTTAACTTAAAATAAATAATAAAATTGCAATAATGAATAATTTAAAATAAAAATAATTTTAAAATAAAATTTAAATTAACTTAAAGAGTAGTAACTAGAGAAAAATATAAATTGTGCAATTTAGAGGAAAAGAACCATTAAGGTTACTCTCAAAGCAGTGGGGTAGGAAAGGAGCACTTAGGGGGAAACACCATCAAACTAGGCTTTCAGCTTCTGAAAAGAAAAGGCCTAAGAAGTTTCTTCCTCCTAGAAATCATCAGCATTCAAAGTCTGCTGCTAACGTGATCTAATCCCAAGCTGGCAGCTGGACTTGGCAGTGGCATCTCTGGGGTACTGGCTTTGGAAGCAATTTGAACAGAAAGTCTTCCTCGAAGGTTTCAGAGAGCCACCAAGGCCAGATAACATGTGGAGTCTCTGAGAGAAGGCCCCACCAGGCCATTGTGTGAAGCTATGAAGATGAAACCTGGGTTATATACAGGGAGCTGAGTCCTCTTTGAAGCTCCAATTACATACATTGAACTACATGATTCTGCTAGCCTTGCTGGGTTTTACTTTTGCCTTTTCTCACTAAGCCCCTATTGTTCATTTTGGAGTAATAATATATAGTTCCAGCCATTGCATATTGGAAGTATGTACTTAAAAGGAAACCATAGGGGTTTCAATAAGAGACTGCATTAAGTTTCAGAAGAGACTTTGCACTTTGGGCTTTTTAACAGTGTAAGTAACATTACAGACTAGGGGTATTTTTGAATATTTTTTGGATTAAATGAATTTTGCGTCATGAGATGAGCATATGCTGCAAGGGTTAAGGTGATGAGTGATGTGGTTTGAAAGAGTAATGTCACCTATAGGACCATGTGTTTAAAAACTTTGTCCCTAGTTTGTGGAGGATAGGGAACCTTTTGGAGATGCAGTATGAGTAGAGGAAGTATTTAACTGGAACCTCACTCGTCCTCTCTCTGTTCCTTGTGTGCAGGTGACAATGTGACCATACAGTTTCCTGCTCCAGGGCTGTCCACTACTATATGTCTCTGCCATTACAGAAGAGACCATAACCTGACATTAACTCTTTCTTGCATTCATTGATTTTGGTCATGCTATTTTATCACAACAGCAACAAAAAGTAATACACAGATATACATAGCCCAAGACAGGTTTAATAAACTCCTTTTCTGTAGGTATTCAGAAACATACACTCCTTTACCTAGTTATCAAATTGGAAGAAGATAGAGTTCATACTCTAGGAGCCACTTTAGAGACAGACGCAGAATAGAACCAAGAGGCAGGCACAACCACACCCACACCCACACACACCTTCATATATACTTCATGTTACAAGTCTGTGTCTCAGAACTGTCTTTTTCTAGTATGTAGCAACCCTGAATGAACTTTATTTCCTCTTAGAACCAAAGTTTTGGCTTTTTTTTAAAGTTGTGTTGTTCTTCTCTTGTATTAAGTATATATTTGCACTTACCTCATGTAGACAATACAGCTTATCAGATAAAGTCTCTTGCTACCAAGTCTGATGGCCTAAGTTTTATCCTTGGGACCAGTAGGTGGAAGGAGATAGAACTAAATCCTACAGGTTTTCCTTTGGCCTCTACAAGTATGGCATGGTTATCCCACTCCAGGTCCATAAATAAATAAATGAATGATTAAATACATATAGTAAAAATTAAAACTTACATGCATATCTATATATACATGATAAATGTAATTTATTTAGAAACATTTGTGTTGCACCATAAAATCTTTCTGCCCAAGTTGTCAGACCTCTTGCTCTAGACTCCTGTGCATATGATTTGAGTATTATCGTATACATCAGGGATCCAAAGGACCCTGGTGTGAGCACAGCAGGATTAGCATCCTTCAATCTTTAGGCCAGCACACTCTGTCTTTGTTTGTTGTTTGATCTCTAGGAATAACTAGGGACTGAGAGCCAGCTGTCTTAAGGTGCAGAGGATATAAAGTGATGAGCATTTTGATTGCTCAGCCCATGCATGAGCTTTCCCTATCAGTATCAATAGGTTTCTCTCAGCTAATTCAGGCAGGACAAAGAAGTGTGTCCGTGTGTCTGTTGTCTTAGATACCAAAACGACTTATGCAACATTGCTGGAGGAGATGATGGGAGCTGAGTACACATCTGATCTTACTCCTGTCCAGGATTTTGATGGAGAGTGTGTTTGATGGCAAGCTTCAAGGATTTAACTTAGCACGGCGGCAGTGACTTACACAGCCACTTCTCCCTAAGACTTAGTTTCCTGAAGGTAAAATTGGTTCATGATACAATATGCTACTTCAAGTGAGTAATATTAGGATAGAGTACTCAAGTATATATGAACAAGTTAAAATACTGTGCAGTGTAAGTTCAGAGTAAATGCCAGCTTTACGTCATGAAGAAGTATAAAAACAAATAAACGCCATTTTCATCTGCAAGAAAGACCCCTTCAATAATTGATGGATAAAATACCCATCAACATGTGTTCATATCCTCCACAGCAGCCTTCCTTGATCCTTGCTTCATTCCTTGATCCTTTCCCTATCAATTTCTTTCTTAAAGGAAAACAATTCCAAAAATAACAAAGCAAGAATAATGGATTTGTGCTTTTCTATATGAATAGGTTTTTCTATATGTGCTTTTCTCTTTTATTGTTTTTGTTTTGTTTTGTTTTGTTTTTAGGGATTTTTTTTTAGTTTCTCTCTCTCTCCTTTTGAGACAGGGTTTCTCTGTGTATCCTTGGCTATCCTGGACTTGCTTTGTAGAACAAGCTGGCCTCAAACTTCCAGAGATTTGCCTGCCTCTACCTCCCTGAGTACTGGGATTATAGGTGTATGTCACTGTGCACTGCTTATATGTGCTTTTTTAAATGTATTTTTCTGTAATGTGCTTCTCTCTCTCTCTCTCTCTCTCTCTATATATATATATATATATATATATATATATGTATATATGATATATATATCATCTGATGAATTCTTCTTTTGCTCTGATTCTAACCAATTATTCTCAAAGACATTTCATCTTTACTCTTTTCCAAGTTGAGACCATTATCACTAGTGTGGCTTGAAGAGGAAAAATTCCCAGCAGGCTCACGTGCTTACATGCATGGCCCCTCACTTGTAGCACAAGCAGAAGGGAGCAGAGCCTCTGAGACAGGGTTCGTGCCTGGAAATCACTGGGGTAACCTGTAGAATTGTGGCTAGACCCTGCTTCTGGCCTTGTCTCTACCTTTTTTCAGATGCCACGATGTGGCCCATAACTTCACACTTCTACCTCCACAGGCTGAGCCTTCATTTCTTCCCTGACAGGACAGAGTAAGATGTTCTGAAGAGATGAGCCGGAAAAAGTACTCTCCGTCCCCTTAAAGTGTTTCTCCTGAGGATTTTGGCACAGCAATGAGAAGAGTAACGAACAGTCAGTCTTGTCTCTTTACTTTTGCTTTCAGACTTCTTGGTGCTTTTCAACACATTTACTTATTTTCAGTAATAGTGATGCAAAAAGTCAAATGACAGCTGTGCTCATTGTTGATGCACATCCATTTAAGCCTGAGTTGTGTTTCCTGAACCTCAAATTCCCGAGTTAGAAAATTAGGGTGGTTAAGAACCACTCCACTGCAGAGGGTGGTTTTGGTGACCAAATGTGTCAATATTTGACTTGCTAGGTAAGTAATAATTGCTTTTTCTCTTCTAGTCTCCCAATCTATTTTCTTATTAGTAGAACAGGTAATAATTTGCACAAGAATAAATATAATTAACTGCACATTCTGAATTTTATCGTAGGAATTCCTTAAATAGTTAAATGGGTTAGTGTTGAATTTGCACACACCATTTTACATTTTTAACATTAAGTTCAATGGAAATTTTAAATGAATACTGTTATGTGTATAATTACAATGTTACATTATAACTTCATTGTCTCTTTCTATTCTTTCTCAGCAGCTTTTGTAACCAGTTTTTAATGAAAATCAAATAAGAAACTATACACAATTTTGTGCAGGTTTCAACTCATAATTAAAAGCATTAAGGATTTAATTGTTGGACATATGGTAATACTGTGTAAAACTATCTTTCAAATAGCTCTCTGTGGAATATTGGATCCATAGGAGTCTGAGCCTTTGATTATCTTTCTATGGCAAACATAAGGTTCTACTTTTCTACTGTGTGTGCTCTTAAAAGATCTCCTCCTTGAACTGATTGAATCTCTACCTTGTTTCTTATTGGCAAAATATGTCACAGTCATGATATATCACTTTCGTAACTAGTTAATACTATTTAAGTCTGTGGTCTGCTAATACGCTTGGCACACTCAGTGCATTAATTGGCTGTATTATTGAGACATGCGTGATGAGGAATAAAGCCAGTTTTTAGGAACTGGAGGTAATTTGCAGGGGCTAAAGATCACTGCTGGCTGACATCCAGTACGGTCCCCACTTCTCCAATCAGAAAAAAAAAAATGATCCTTCGAAGGTCTGAATTTGAAGGCAGATCTTCCCCAGTTCAGGAACTAACCCCAGATAATGATCTAATTACAGAAAGGTGAGACAAAAAGCAGAAGATCCAATTAAATCATATTCAAACTCATGGCCCACAGAAACTGTAACTGCAGTTTTTCTTAGAATCTGACCTTACATGTTGTTGGACTACTCACTAATTAGTGAATTAAATAAAATATTCGGCACTTGTTAACTTACTATTGTATTAGTCAAGATTTCCCACTGAAACACTATCAATAGAACACATATGGAAGATTTATCATAGGGGACATAGGCTCACACACTTACTCTTTAGTACAGAATAGGCAGTGCAGAGCAGCAGCTGGAGACCTGAGAGAGCAGGGTAGCCTCCTTTGGAAAGTAGTCTGCTAGAGAATTAACGTCCTCTTACTCACAGAAGTCATGTTCCTTACTATATTCAAGAGCTCAGTTGATCGGGTGATGTCAACATTTTGGAGACCCATCTATTCCCTCCAGCTTCACTGATCCCACTTTGAATCTCACACAAAAATATTCTCCAAGTGCCCTAGTCAATGTTCTATTGCTGTGAAGAGACACCATGATTTTGAGAACTCTTATAAAAGAAAGCATTGAATTGGGTCTTCCTTGCAGGAAGCATGGTGAAATGCAGGCAGACATGTACTGGAGAGGTAGCTGACAGTTCTACTTCTGCAGACAATAGGAAGAGAGAGACACTGGATTTGTCTTGGGTTTTTGAAGTCTCAAAGTTCATTCCCAGTAACACACACTTCCTCCAACAAGGCCACACCTGCCCCAACAAAGCCCACCTACTACAACAAGGCCACACCCACTACAAGGTCACACCCACTGCAACAAGGCCACACCTACTACAAGTCATACTTCCTAATCCCTTCAAATAATACCACTCCCTAAACATTCAAATACTTCTTACTCAAACCACCACACCAAATCACCATATCAAATTAACCATGGCAGATGTGTCTATGAGATTTGGAAATTTTAGATAAGCCACCTCTTTTTTTAAATAAATTTATTTATTTTTATATCAATCACAGATTAGGATTTTTACATCCCATGCGTAGCCCCCTCCCTCATTCCCTCCCACCCTCCCAACCCTCCCTCATCTCCCCGCCCCCTCCAAGTCCACCAACTGAGGAGGATCTCCTCCCCTTCCATCTGACCCCAGATCATCTTGTCTCCTCAGGGCTGGCTGCAATGCCCTCCCCTGGGATCTAGCCAGGCTGTTACTCCCTGGCATGTATGGGGGAGGGTCAAAGAGTCAGCCATCAAGTTCAAGACTGAAACAGTCCCAGTTTCCCTTACTAGGGTCTTCAGTTCTACGCTGAGGTATCATGGGCCACATCTGAGCAGGGGTTCTAGGCCATATCCATATATGGTCCTTGGTTGGAGAGACTGTCTCATATAAGACCCCTGTGTCCTGCTAAGTTTGATCCTTTGTGGAGCTCTTGTTATCCCCAAGTCTTACTAACTTCCCCTATTTTTATTATTACTTCCTGCCCTCTGCCAAGGGCTTAATTGTGAGTCTTAATATCTGCTTTGATACATTGCTATACTGATTCTTTCATAGGTCCTCTTTGGCATGCTCCTATCCTATTGCTTGTTTTCTCCTCCATTCAATGTCCATCCTACTAGTTCATCTAAACGAGCATTGATCATACCAACCTGGGTCCTCCTTCTTGTATATCTTCCCTAGGTGTGTAGATTTCAGCATGACCTTCCTATCCTATAGGTCTATATAAGTGAGTATATACCATATGTTTCTTTCTGGATAAGCCACCTCTTAACAGGCAGAACAAGAAGTTCAGAAAGCTTTGAAGTGCTATACTTTAGAGGATCTTGCTGAAACAAAGGAGAGAACAGGCCCCAGGGAAAACCTGGAAATGATCCAAAGGAGCAATGGCAGGAGAGCAAGCTTCCTCTGTAGGAGTCCCTTTCTCTAGAACCTGCCAGCTTGAAAAAATTACAGCAGCAGTTGGAAGCTAAGGAGTTGAGAACACAAGAGAAAAGCATGGGATTTGTTATTATTATTTACAATTTATTCATTTTATACTGGATTGTAGCCCCCCTCCTCATCTCCTTCCAATCCCACCCTCCTTTCTTCTTCCTCCCCTCCCTTCCCCTAGTTCATTGAAGTGGGGAATTCTCCTCCCTGTCAACTGACCCTAGCTTATCAAGTCTCATCAGGACTGCCTGGATCTCTTTCCTCTGTGGCCTGGCAAGGCTGCACTGTCAGGGTCAAGTGATCAAAGAGCAGGCAACCCAGTTCATGATGTCGAAGGCAGCCCCTGCTCCCCTTACTCAGGAACCCCCATGGCTTTTAATCTATGTGACACAGCAAGATGGTCTATGCTGAGAATAAAATTGGTGAGAAGTAAACTGGCAAGATGTTGCTACTAAAATAATAGGCCTAAAATGCAAGAATGACTGAAGCTATGTCATTGAAGCTATCAACCAAAGTATTAGACTGAGTGGTCCAGAGCCACACATTGCACCGGAAAGATTGTTCTACTTTCCCCTTATGTGACTCTCTTGTATAGGTTATTACAACCTTCCCTGTGACTTGTGCCAACTTCAGACCATTATTTGATGGTCATGATATGACTGCAAAGGCCATAAGTTTGCATGCTCTGCAAGAGAAGTCAGGTCCATCTACACTGGAAAAGTTCCAACTCCTTTTTCTAGGGACCAGGATTTGTATGTGTCAGTGGAAACCACTTCTGTCTCTTACTAATGTTCTTTTTCTTAAAAAATAATGTCAGCTGGCTCATCCTCCCAAAGTTCAATCTACTCAGTGATATAACGAAACTTTTTTTTTTTTTTTTTGGTTCTGTAGTCTGGAGGGTAAAGAAACTTCCCTGGATGCTGCTGTTACAGTATTCAGCTGCAGTTCCCTGGAGAGAAAGGATAATACAAAATCTTAAATAAGATATTCAATTTGAGATTAGTTAAGAGGTTATTTGGCTGAAAGGGATGTGACAAACAAGAGCTTCCCTATCTTCAGGTAAAGGAAACATTTCACCGTATTTAATTAGCACTGGGGTTCTTCTGGCACTTCTCCATAATAAATCTTCAAGCATTTGAAGGACAATTAAATTTTCTACAGATTAATAATCACAATAAAGTCTAATTTAAAAGCAGATAATTATTTGCTAAAAAGCAAAAATATCTGTGTGTTTCCCTAGTGTAGTTCATCAGAGATCATAGGTACTATACAGTTGTGCATCTTATTAACAGTTGTGGCCTTGATCACTTTACTTTAAAACCACAGGACTTTCAAGTCTAATATTTTTGAGCTTGGAAGAACATATGTGATGAATAAATGTTGATACTCATTTCTATCTAAAGTCCCCAATAAGCCCACTATATTCTAAAACAGAAATATATATATATATATATATATATATATATATATATAAAGATAGCCCTTCCTGTCTTCAAATTGTCTTTAACATATTTGACATTTAACATAACAGAGATCACCAAATCAGAAAGTTGGTAAAATGTGCCAGTGTTCTGACAGAAGCAGGTCCTGAGAAAGGTACTACAAGTTTTATATTCCATACAAGTTTTATTTTTCTACAAAACCTCATTTACACGTATTCTTCAACCACTGTAAATTTCTTCATCACTGTCTTTATCCCTGATATGGAAGAAGGCTTTAAATATTAAACATGGCCTATCAAAAGTCTGTGCCCCATGGTAGCTATTAGAATATGAAAGAATTTTGGCTTGCTTTTTGAGAAAGTCCATCCATGAGGACTGTGAAGTTATTGCAAAAGAGTTCATAGTGAGAAAATGTTGTTCCTGTGAGGTAAAGCCATTTAAGTGGAAAGCTGATGTGAAGAAAAAGGCAGAAGCTAAAGGGATGGTGAACCTGAGGTGCCATGTGTCAATTCCCAGATGATAAAGATGGCAGAACCTCGTGGGACTCCAACCTAGGCTGAGAGGCTATTGGATTGATGGCTTGGGAGAACGATGCACTTTTCTTTAGGAATATGGCCACTGATAGGCTGCACATGCTCCAGGAGGGTGCACTGCCCCTTCAGGTCTGGGCAGCATTTAATTAGACACAGTGGGTTAGATATGTTCCAAATAGAACAAGAAATTGGGAGGGAGATGTGGTCAGAGTGGCTGGGGGTGAGAAATGGTGGTTGGGGACAGATATAGCCAAGATACATTATATATATGCAGGAAAATTCTAATTATTCAAAACTTTTTCATGATCTCTGGATGCTACGAGAGGGTGCCACACCTTTATATGTTCACAAGGCAGAGGTGTGAGTTAATATGTTTATTTGTAAATAATCCAAAGACTTAAATATAATATATTTGATTTTATTCAAGAATCTTATGATCTACGTAATGCATCAGAGTTAGCTCAAAATTAGTCATCTGGGAAAATTTATATGTATAAATGCAGAAAATGCTAACAAAGTCCTAATTAAGACCTTGTTTGGTTCTCTTGACCATGGCACTGCACTTTAATTTGTTTCTCTAGCTCAAATATGTGTTGGCCTGAGAGGCACATGTGAGTTAAAATATCCCTAGAATACTATATGACTGAATGTGTAAAGACCTGATGGCCCTGGGCCTGTGGACCCTCCTGGCCAAGTGACACCCAAGAAAACTCCTCCCCAGGCCTGGAAAACTCTCCGGTGCCCCACTGTGCCACTGCAACGAACATATATGTGATGGCGACACGGGATGGATAGAAAAAAGGGGTGATGCATGTTCTATGGACAGAGACTGGACTGGAGGGGTGATGGAGGGGACAGGTAACTGAGGGCTGAGGTCTACATGCTGTCATTGTCCAGCAGGGTCTGCAGGATGGTGTTCAACAGCCTGAAGCTCGTGCAGATGCGTAATCAGGCCCTGAATCTGCCACCTGGCCATGGGATGTACTGGCTCTGGGCAATGATGGAGGCCCCAGATGAGGAAAGGTTAACTTTCTGGACTGGACCTCCTTGAAGGCCCACAATACCACCTCCAATTCGTTCCACAACACCACCAGATGAACTGTGGGGTCAGTGGCCCATGCTGCTGCCCCAGACTGCAGCGAAGCCTGGGATTCCTATGGAAATATGCAGTCTGGGATGCTGCCGAAGCACTGATGAATCTCTCAGGCCTTGCTGTCTTGAGGGGCCATGCTGATGTGCATGGCATGTGTAATCACCTGAGGCCGGATTGAGGTTCACAGTCCATGCAGCTGCTGAGGACCATGTGGTCAGTTGTCCTGATATGCCCAAGGGCAATGTTGATGTCTGCAGCGCGTGTTACCTTAGAAGCCCACGATGATGCTCATGGTCAGCGCTGCTGCCTGAAACCATGTTAATATTCACAGGCATGAGAGAGCTGGCCTTGCCTTTCTCTGGCCACCCCAGATGGAGCGTAGACCCAAATGGAGAAAAACTCATCTTCCCTTGTGGGATTGCCCTCTAGTAGTTTAATCTGATAACTCTAGTAAATCTATGGACCACACGAAATGGACTTTTTTTTCTTTATTTTTTGGAGGTAGGGCAGGGGAGGTTATAGGGGGAAAGGGTATGAGAAAACTGGTAGGTAAGCACATGAGGTGCCATTCCCAAATAATCAATAAAATCTAATTAAAAGAGTGTATCTTATAGTATTGGCAATTTCCTTATGACTTTTCATTTTTTTTTAAATTGTGTGTGTGCTTGTATGAGAAAGGGAGAGAGAGAATTTATATATGAATGTGGATGCCTTTAGAATCCACACTGCTGGATGCCCCGGGAGCTACAGTTGCAGAGGTAGTGAGCCATGGGTGTTGGAAAGCAAACTCTGGGTCTCTGGAAGAGCAGTTCCAGCTCTTTGTCACTGTTTTCAGTCCTGATATAGAAGAAGGCTCTAAGCAAATGTGTCTTGTAGTTAAAACTAAAATTCAGGGTTTTAATTTCCTTGCCGTTCTCGGTTACTGGCATGAAGCAACAGCTTCCCTGCCCTTCCACCAGCTTCAGTGTGGGCTCAGCTTACAGAGCCTCCTGTAGTGCATAGAAAAGAGCAGCAGTGGCTGTCAGAGCGTGGCCTCCAAGGCAAGGTCCTTCCCTGAGCACACGGAGGTTCCTTCTCATTCACTTTCTCTTGGAACACTCTTGGGGAAGCTGGCTTGTTAAGAAAGTGTTCAGTAGCAATTAGAATCCCAAGGGTGAGGATGAAGGTTCCCGTGCCTTCATGCCTTGGCGCTGATGGATGCCTGTGCATTCTCTCACTATAGTAATCCCAGCTGACAGATGGCAGTCTCAGGAGGACTCTTCGGTCCTTCTGCTTCTTTTCCTCATTCTTGAATTCTTACCTTAGAAACTGTATTTTAAAAAGTACTGCTTATTTAAAGCTGAGAAATTTGGGTTTAATGTCTAAAGCAGCAATAGATAACTACTATAACACCTGTCTTTTATATCTGCTGTAAAATCAGTTCTGACAATGGAGTTTTGATCATTCCATCTGGATGCAAAAATTCTCCAGAGGAACGACAATTGAATTTTCTACTCAGAAAAGGCATATCATTTCAGTCAAGTACTCAAGGTTTTATACAATATATTACCAACACAGCTCTTCCATTTCATAGCCTAGAATACTCTGCTGCAGTTGATGTTTCAGCCAATTGGGAAGATTATCTACTTCATGTGTGTTATGCTCTGTGTGTCCAAGCTTACATTAAAAGAAAAACATAGTGAGCTTTTTCATGGTGACCACAGAGTTTTATTTTCAATACTCTTTCTGATCATCTTCCTTAACGAAATGCTGGCATAGATGCACTTTTAAAGGATATTGGAAGGCTATCTCTAACTTCAGAATGAAAGAGAGAGACAAGGATGTGCTTTGTGTGGTCCAGTATGTCTGCTGCTCAGGGTCCTGGTGTAGCTTTGCTTTGCTTCAATACAGGGGAGGCTGTCTCTTCTTCTGTGGACTTTGGGTCTTTTTCTTTCCTGAGCTTCAGGTTGCGGAACACTATGCTAGAAGGTTCGCTGCCCTGGCTCCTACTCAACCACAGGGTTTTGTCTTAGAACTTTCCACATACACCCCATATTATAAAACTGCTCTATGTTATGTATGTATCTTTAGCCTCAAAAAAAGGCAAAACCTCTTCTCTTTCTCTTCTTTCATTTGCTCTTGATTGAAGCTTTACAAGTTTATTTTCTTTCTCTTTATTCTCTTTGGGTTTAAGGCTTAATCTTTGTTTTGTCTTTTTTTTTTTTTTTTTTGGCTAGCCTGGAACTCTCTGTTTCCTACACTGGACTTGAACTCAGACATTGCACCTGCCTCTGAATGTTTGGATTAGAGGCATTCGTCACCACACCTAACCCTTAAGTATTATTCCTTATGTTTTCTTGTGGGAAGAAAGTGTTTTCGTGAATTTTTATTGTTATATATTTTTCCTTAACATTGGATAATTAATAAAGAATAATCTGTGTGTAGCTTATGGTGCGCCCCATTATGGTGCTGCTGGCATGTCTGTGTGCATCTTCCTTTCCTGCCAGTTCTTGAGCTCAGTTTCTGCCTCAAAAAACAAGACAAAGAGTGACAAAGGAAGACACATGGCAGAGACCCATGTCCTCCATACATGTATATATGACCATGTGCACCCCCATACATATGCAAATGATCAAGAACACATTCACATGTATTTAACACCACACACACACACACACACACACTAGTTATATCCAGTTAAGCTCTATAATTCTCCAAGGCTATGGTTCTCATAAAGCAGTTTGGCAAGCTTGGTTCATCACAGCGACTTGCTCTGAGCTCTGAAATTTGTTCCCTTGTTGGGTTACTTCCTGTCTGTTTCCCAGTAGTGAACAGCATGTGCTGTCATTCTGAAATTTAAGCGTAGGCCACTCCTGGAACTCCCACTCAGATGGGGCCCATGATAGCTCGTTGTCGGACTGAAGACCCTAGTGAGGGAAACAGGGACTGTTTCAGTCATGAACTTGATGGCTGACTCTTTGACCCTCCCCCATACAAGCTGGGGAGTG
The DNA here is from genome assembly GCA_028658305.1 of Pachyuromys duprasi. Taxonomy (NCBI): domain Eukaryota; kingdom Metazoa; phylum Chordata; class Mammalia; order Rodentia; family Muridae; genus Pachyuromys; species Pachyuromys duprasi. The sequence continues at coordinate 60,254,438 of CM053762.1, read as the reverse complement.
ACAGAATGGCTAGATCCCAGCTGAGGACATTGCAGCCAGCCCTGAGGAGACAGGATGAGCTGGGGTTGGATGGAAGGGGAGGAGGTCCTCCCCTGTTGGTGGACTTGGAGGGGGCGGGGAGGAGGGAGATGAGGGAGGGAGTGGGAGGGTGGGAGGGAATGAGGGAGGAGGCTATGCCTGGGATGCAAAGTACCTAACCTGTGATTGATATAAAAATAAAA
>CM053762.1:60236177-60253717 GCA_028658305.1 Pachyuromys duprasi | reverse complement strand
TTCTTCTTCTTCTTCTTCTTCTTCTTCTTCTTCTTCTTCTTCTTCTTCTTCTTCTTCTTCTTCTTCTTTTAGGACTTCCTGTTGGGCCATTAAGTTACTTGTATGAGATATTTCTAATTTCTTCTTGAAGGCACTTAGTGCTATGTACTCTCCTCCTAGCTCTGCCTTCATTGTGTCCTGTAAGTTTGGGTATGTTGTGCTTTCATTTTCATTGAATTCTAGGAAGTCTTTAATTTCTTTCTTTATTTTTTCCTAACCTGGGGTATATTTTACAAGTTATTGGCAATAAATATACTAGCTCAGATGCCATGCACAGAAAATTTAAAACTTAAAAAATTCTGCCCTTCAGTATATATATAAAACATTAGCAGAATGTAAATCCTGTAGTTTTACAAGATATTTTTAGGACTTAGAAGCCGGGTTCGTGATTCAAGCTTGTGATCCCAGTACTTTGAGTACAGAAACAGGGCTGCTGATAGTTTGAGGCAAGTCTGGTGCACATAGTAAGACTTTATTTTAAAGATAAAAGTCAATGGAACACAAATATGTGGAAAATTCTCTATGAGCAATAAAGAAATACTCTAATTCTGAGCACAGGAAAACCAATTTTAAGTTACACACTTGTTTTATTATTTATAAATGAGGTCTCTGAATGTTAGTGCTATGTCATGTAGCCACAATTCTGCTGCTCCCAACCTTAAGCTCAAATATCTCCTCCCTCTTGCTCCAGTTGCATGCGTACACAAGGAAACACACACACACAGACACATCCATTGGTAAATATTCTTTGGACATTAGTGATCAAAAGTAGTTGATAGTCTAAGAATTTGGAGCCCAGATTTTAGAACCTTACCTTTGACCTCTGGTATATTCTTAACTTTGTGGCTTATCTAGAACTTCAAGCTAACAGTTGTGTGGACTTTCTGTGATTTATGATCTTACAAACTAGGTCACAAGTAGGAAATAAGTACCATTTGTCAACTCCCCAGAGCCTCTGGCCCAGAATTGGAGTAAGCGTAGCTGCTAGGGCCCCCAAACAAATAACTCCCACGACCCAGGAGTAGCAGGGAACACTGTCCTTCCTGCCAGAAGCAGGAACTCCATCATATTCATCACTAAGAGCTACTGGGCCAAGGCATTTTTCAGTTCCAATTGGAAGTCTTAAAAAAAGAATGTGTCAAAATTAATGTTGAGAATTGATGTTGTGAGTAAAAAAATGTGCCAAATTAGCACTTCAGATTTAATTTTATGTGTGGAACCCTGCCAAGTAACTTAGAACATTTGTAGGTTATTTGGAAATAGTTAGAAACGGCACACAGCACTCTCCACCAACTTCTGTGCTCCTCCTCCTCTGGAACATGGAACATGCAAGTGTGTAAGCACAGTGTGTGTGTGTGTGTGTGTGTGTGTGTGTGCAGTGTGGGCATGTGTATACAATATGTGTACACGTGTGCGCACAGTGTAGTGGGGTATGTGGGTGCAGTGTGTGTGTGCAATGTGTATGTGCATGTGTGCTGTATCTGTGTGCATGTGGGGGTTCAGATGTGTGCAGTGTATGTGTACAGTTTGTGTGTATATATTCACCATGCACGGCTTTTGTGCCTGTGAGTGCATTGTGTACTTAGAGTGTGTGCAGTGGGTGTAGTTTTTGTATCAAGTGTGCGCGTATACAGTTTGTGTGTGTGTGTGCGTGCACATGCGCGTATGTGTGAAGTGTGCAGATATATTAACAAAGAATGCCTTAAATTAAGTCTCTTTAAAATTCACCATCTACAAAGCCATTCAGTTTCCATTTCCCTGCCTGTCATGGTGTAGCTGGCTGACAGTGACCAGCAGAGCCTGAGAGGGTAGGAGAAGGAGAAAGGGAAAAGAGGAGGGGAGACCTCAGAGTGCTGTGAGCAGGACAAGGACAGACTCTCAGGAGTCAGTGAGACAGCTTGTTTAATGGGAGTAACAAAAGCTCCTTAAAACTTTGGGAAGGGTGTAAGGGTTGTTGGGGAGAGTGTACATCCTGGGTAAGGCCAGCATGCTGGGGATGCCCCATTTGCATAAGGGGAGATTCCAGGTGCTGTTGGACATAACCCTGTAAGGGGAAAGTTTGACCTGTCTTCCAAACAATGTGACCTCATCTGGTGGCAAAGGTGGGGGTGCTGGCTACTGGGGCATGTAGGCCTAGGGCAGGAGAGTGGGGGTGATCCTACTGCTGATCTTAGGGTGAGATTTCTGGGTTTTGGACACAGGTCTCTTGCTCCAGGCAGGATTCTTCCAGTTCCATGGCTTCCCAGCCCCACACTACAGGACAGTAAATAGAAGAAAACTCAGCCAGTTTTTATAATTGTTTAATTTTTTCAAGATCCTAAAATAATATATCATGGATAGTTTCTTTAACTTAAATTATTTAGATTATGAAATCAAACAAACAGATATAGGAAATATACACCTTCCTTAATTTCATCATCCAGTTAAAGAAAAATTAAGTTAAAGTCTTGAAATAGTAACTTTCACATTTCGTTCAAGTCCATCCCTGTCCTGAAATAGGCACTGAGCTGTTTCACAGAACATTTCAGTTCTCGATGTGCACAGTTTGACTCCAAGTCAAGTATTTACTTTGGATAAGTTAAAATCATGGCTGAATTGTTCCACGAAAGTTAAAAATCTTATTTATTCTGGGGTAGATATTGAAATTCTGCTATTTTAAACCCTCGCTTCTTCATGCTGGACCACATCACTATACCATGAGCTTTTTTTCTGTGTTATACATATTATATTAATATAACTACCTTTGGTGAAGATCTAAGAGAACAACTGGCTTTTTTTCTCTTTTGTAAAAAAGGAATATAGGTCTGGCAGAGGCCATGAAGGAAGAATTGTAGTAAGCAATGAGCTTCCTGGAGACAGCCTTCCATTTTACATGGCTAACCTGGGGGTACGTGGGAGAGGCACGGGGCTCCTTGCTGCTGCTGTACCTTGCCATACTTGTCCTTTCTGAATTCCTCATAGCTCTGGTGTGGTGTGATTAGGCGTGGGGAGACCCACACTGCCTATAGTCTGGTATGATTGATTCCTTGGTATTAGCCCACTCTGTTGGGAAAATTTCCTTCAGATCAACATGAAGAGATACTTTCATAAAACAACGCTGTTTAAATGAATTGGTGATTTTATAATTCCTGATAACGATGTTAAAAAGTTCCTGAACTGATTCAAGTAATAATTTATTTTTTATTCATTTTACACCCCTTCCCTCCTCTCTCCCAAGTTGCCCCTTTTCCCCCTCTCCTCTTTCTCTCTCTCTCTTCCCCCCCTGCCCTGGAAAAGGAGACCACTCTCCCACCACACCCCTGGGTATCAACCTCCCTAGCACGTTAAGTCACATCAGGACTGAACATAACTTTATCCCCTGAGGCCAGGCAAGGCAGCAGTGCCAGGGGGAAGGGATCCAAAAGCAGGCAATAGAGTCCATGTAAGAAACATCCCACCCACCCCTCCATTCACCAGGCACCCCAACTGAATACCAAGCAACACATAGCTACATGCATCCAGGGGCCCTAGGTCCAGACCATGTATACTGCTTAGTTGATGTCTCAGTCTCTGAAAGCCCCTATGACACTGTGTTAGTTGTGTCTGTTGGTATTCTTGTAAGGTTCCGGCCCACCCCCCAACCAGGTCATTTTATCTTCCCCCAACACTTTCACAGGAATTTGGAGCTCTACCCCATGCTTGGCTGCAAGTCCCAGCATCTGTATAGATCTGCTGCTGGCTAGAGCTGCCCAGAGGAGGTGTCAAGTTTGGCTCCTGTTTGCAAGAATAGTTAAGCATCATTAACAGGGTCAGGGGCTGACTCTCTACCATTGGGTGGGTCTCAGGTTGGGCCAATTATTGGTTAGACATTCCCTCAATCTTTGTTTCCTCTTTTTCCCTGCACTTCTTGAAGGCAGGGTAATTTTTGGATCAAAGGTTTTGTCTGTGGGTTGTTATTCCCCTTCCTTCCACTAGTCCTGCCTGGCTAGGAGAGGGTCACTTCAGTCTGCATGTCCCTCTGTTAGGAGTCTCAGCTGGAGTCACACCCATGTCCTCCAGAAGCCTACTCTGTTACAGCCCTTCAGCTTGACAAAGAGATGTCCTCCCTCAGTTTCCTTTCTGCTTCCCAGCCCTCTCACCTCCCACCCCCCGTTCTCATCACAGGCGATCCCGACCCTTGCTTCTCTTCCCATTCCGTCTCCTGAATAGTTACCTCTCCTCATCCACTTCTGTTATTTATTCTAGTTCCCTTTCTGAGTCACATTCCAGCACCATCGCTTGGGCCCTCCTTGTTACTTAGCTTCTTTGTGTCTGTGGATTGTAGTATGCTTATCCTGTACTATAGGTCTAATAACTGCTTATAAGTGAGTACATACCACGTGCATCTTTCTGGATCTGAGTTACTTCACTTAGGATGATCTTTTCTAGTTCTATCCATTTGCTTGCAAATTTCATGATTTCCTTGTTTTTAATAGCTGAGTAGGATTCCATGTGTAAATGTACCATAATCTCTGTATCCATTCTTTGGTTAAGGGATATCTAAGCTTTATTTCAGTTTCTGGCTGTTATGAATAAAGCTGCTATGAACATAGTTAAGCAAATATCCTTGTTATATGGTGGAGCATCTTTTGGATATAGGCCCAAGAGTGGTATAATTGGTTCTTCAGATAGAACTATTTCCAGTTTTCTGAGATATCAGCAGGTTGATTTCCAGAAAGGTTGTACAAGTTTGCACTCCCACCAGCAATGGAGGAGTTTTCCCCTTTCTGCACATCCTCTCCAACATGTGTTTTTGCTTGAGTTTTTGATCTCAGCCATTCTGACTGGTGTAAGATGGAATCTTAGAGTCTTTTGATTTGCATTTCTCTGATGACTAAGGACACTGAGTTAAGTGCTTCTCAGACATTTGCAATTTCTCTGTTGTTAATTCTCAAAAAAAAAGCATCTTCAACAAATGGTGCTGGTCTAATTGGATGTCTGCATGTAGAAAATGCAAATAGACTACATTTATCACCCTCTGCAAAACTCAAGTCCAAGTGGATCAAAGACCTTGACATAAAACCAAAGACTCTAAGGCTATCAGAACACAAAGTGGGGGAAAAGTCTGGAACTCACTGGCACAGGAGACAACTTCCTGAACAGAACACCATCAGCAAGGCTCTGAGATCAACAATTAATAAATGGGATCTCATGAAACCGAAAAGCTTCTGTAAATCAAAGGACACTGTCAATAGAACAAACTAGCAGCCTACAGAATGAGAAAAGATCTTCACCAACCCTACATCAAGCAGAGAACTAGTATCTGAAATATACAAAGAACTTAAAAAAATTAAATGTCCACAAATCATGTAATCCAATTAAAAATGGTTCAAGTAATTTTAACTGCCCCCTTTAGAATAACAAAAACCTGCAATGAGAGCTTAGTGATAATTTAACCAGATAAAACTTCATAAATAAGACATAAGTTAGATGTCCTGTTTCTTGGTAAAACAAAACAACACCACCAAAAAAAAACCCAGAAACAAAAACAAACAAACAAAAACTTGTTAACCCAATGACCTAAGCACTGTTGCCTTGAACTTACAATGAACTTGTGGAGCTAAAAAACAAAAAAAAAAGATAAAGAATATTTAGTCAGGTATGAGTTTTAATAGAGAAACATGTAATTGATAATTTTGCTGTAACTTTCTCTTGTGTGACGAATTTATCTGTTTTTTTTTTTGATGATTGCTTTTATGACTATGAGGTAACTTTTCTTCCTACATATTCAAAGAGCTAGAGAAAGATAAAAGGTTGTTAGAGCTTGTGAGGTTTGCTCAATGCACCAGATGTGTATGTTATAGGTGTGTATGTATATATGTAATATGCTTGCTGTTGGAGTTGGAGCTTCACTCCATCCATCAAATATGTATGTATCTGTATATATGTATATATATATATATGTATATATATATATATGAATGTGTATATATCTGTTTGTCTGATTGTATGTATGTATGTAAATATGTATGATGTTATTGAAGCTTGTTGACACTTGTTTGTTGGAGCCTGCCTTTGTTTCATCTACCAAGTATGTGTGTATTAACGTGTGATTCTTTCCCATTTCTCTTTTCTTTCTCTCTGGTTTCCAAAGAGTTAAAACAGCTAAAAGAATCCACCCCCCCCCCCCAAGAGTTCAGAGTTCAGAGTCTTTAACCAGTTTGACAGTACTGGCTCTGTTGCCAACTCCACATCTTCTGACTCAGTTTATGCTGACTTGTCTAAGCTGGTATTTGACATAGAACCCATAAGAAACGGTCCACTTATGCCAACAGAGAATAGCAGAGTCTTGTTCTTCTTTACCCACTAAATAGGCCAACCATATCGGTGATAGTTTTCTGTGTCATACAGCTAGGGTCTGTATTCAGCTCAAGGTCATACTTTGTAACTCTAGAAAGAAAAACTTAAATGTTTGGTAAGTACATGTTTGCACAGTTGACCTCAAAGCCACTCTTGAATTTGTAATGGGTTCTCTTGTCAGTTACTCAAATATTTAGACTCATGTTCTGCTCACATGTCTTAGAGTCCAAGGACTTTCAGCATTTACAGCATGAAGGTATGCCAAGGTAAATGCTGCCTGCCTGGTGTATGGAACAGAATCTGAAAAAGGATGGAACTGTCCACAGGCCAGGAACTAATGCAGATATCAGACCCTTGTGGGAAATGAAGAAAAAACAAGTGAAATATTCAGAAGCAGATAGCTAGAGGTCATGCTCCCAAACCCAAGTAAGTCCTTTTTTTTTGACGCATCTATGTACCCAACAAACGCTGCTGAGCACCTATTATATAAATGCATCCCATATGATATGATAAAAAATCAAAACAAACAGCTCATGTGTTCTTGTCTCCAAAACTGAATTAGAAAAAAAACAAAACAAAACAAAACAAAACCTCTGGAGAGCACTACATAAGGGGAGCTGCACAATAGTCAACACAGACAAAAGTTATTGTAATTTGCTACATAAACAACTTTATTTAAGTCTTATTTAACATTAGTTGATATTATTCAATCTCTTATCACACAGCAACACCGTTCTAAGCATTACATGCTTAAGCTTGATAAATCTTAAGTAATTTATCCAAACAATGCACAGCTATAGAGTATTGGCATCAAGAATCAATGTCTGGAAATGTAACTAGACAGCTGAGGTTTTGCTAAGAAAGACCTCATAGAAAGGATGATGGGACAGCAACAGTCAGTTGTAATTTGAGTCAATGAAAATGACAAGCAAAGGGCAAAGAGCTGGGAAAAGGGCAGATCCCTGCATGGGTTAGAAAGCCAGTAATCCACACTCATTCTATCTGTTAAAACCATATCATTGGCTTGCTGGTGCTACGTCACAGCATGGCGCAGCTGGGGGTTGTTTGGAATTCTGTGATCTGGGAGCAGAGATACAAGTTGCAAGTCATATGAAGTACACTTTATGTGTCACTGCAACTTAAAAGAAAGGCAAGTACTTTGAATTCTTAGCTCTTGTTTATTTTGTAATTTCTTCTGCCCTGTGATTTCGGTAAAATCACTCATGAAATCCTTTAAAGCCGAAAACCAAATAAACAAAAAACAAACAAAAGCAAAAACTTTTGCTAAATGAGAAAGATAATGGAAAAACATAGTCCTGTCTTTTAAAAAAAATGGTCTTTATTAGCCAGGTCTGTTGGTACAGGCCTATAATTTCAGCTACTTTGGAGACTGAGTCCAGGAGATCTGAAGTTCACAGAATGATTTTTACAACCAGCCAGAAAATCTTACTGAGACTTGTCTGCAAAAGGGAAGAGAGAGCTGGGCTACTGTCAGAGTTGGAATACTTGCATATCATAGGTTCAACCCTTGAAATTAAAAACAAACAGATAAATGAATAAATACATCCATCAAACTGAAAAGAGTTTTGAGAGTGGTGTCCAACCTACATAATCTCAGTATTTGGGAAGTGGGGACAGAAGGATCAGGATTTTAAGGTCATCCTGGGCTATATAAGAAGTACAAAGCCATATATATTTATTGGCAACATGGATAATGAAAGTTATCATACAGCAGTCTAGAAGAACAGCTGAAACTCGAGATAACAATATCATATATTGGAGTGATGCTTTAGTATGTTGCAAGTGGCTCTGCTATAATTTATTTGTCTTTGGTGTATTTCATATGACTTGCAACTTGTCCTTACAGACTGAGCAGCTGGAAAAGGAGTTGAAGACTCGGCTCCGTAGTGCTGATGTTAGTGGCAGAATTCTACCAAATCACAGGTTTCCTGACTCTGCCTGGCCCGTCTAGATGACTTGTGTGCCTTTGGAAATTTTTTTTCCCTTAAGTTTCTAAGTACCTCTTAGAAGAAACTATAAAATTTCTCCAAAATCTATACATTAATTCCTCGTAATGTGAAACTCTGAATTTCTTTTTACTGGTCTGCCTTTTTACATGTAGCCATTTCTTTAATGTGAAGAGCCACTGTGCTTTGGCGTTTTTCAGGGAAGACCCCAGTACAAGCATGCCTCATTGTATCTGTTGAGTGAGAAACTTCTCCTGTAGGAACCAGTGAAGCACACACTCACCATCATGGTCACTAATCTGTGATTAACAGGACAGCAGACCTCAGTGTGTAATTTGCCAGCTGTGAGTCCTGAGATGAGTTCTTTCACTTCTGATTTTTTTTGGTTTAAATTTGCAAAATGGAGATAGTAATAAAAGTTATTTTGTTAGTCTCTGAGACTTGAAATTAATTTAACATGTACTAAATGCCTCCAAATGACAAAAGTTCTCCCTTTGCCACAGGGACTTATGCACAGTTGGAATGTACGATAGTTCTATCATAAGAACTTGCCCCTTTGAAGCAACCATTTAAGCCAAGCAAAGGCAGATGATAGGCAGATAAGCCGAGCTGATAGGCAGATGGTAGCTTACAGAGAAAAACACGTGATCAGAAAGGACGTAGCTCAGAGCCTGGCAGCCTGTGTGTGGGGAGGCAATGTAATGATCAGTTCATTTACTAAGGTGGAGAGATGGTCCCGATGGCCCTCTGTCCATTGCTTTTGCTCTGTGCTGATGGCCTGTGATTAGGTTGGTGGGACTGACCTTCCCTCTCCCTGCAGCTCTTAGGGTCTGTTTGTTTTCTTGTTCAGATCCCTGGGTAGAAGGCTTCATAGCTCTCCAGAATGACATCTACACTGCTGGTAATTACTTTCCTAAAATGGAAAGGGAATTAAAATAAAAGCCTGAACATAGAAGGAGGTGGCAGGTTTTTGGAAAAGTGTATAGGCAATTTGAGACATGAATAATTAATTTTGTCTTGAAATTAAGTTCAGCCCGTGTTTATGATCTGTTGGAAAAAAGACCCAACCCTCTAATGGGTTCTAAATAAATTCAGTATCAATTTAAACTATTAGAGGAAGTTAAATCAAAATAATTAGGATATTAAAATACTTTGTGCATTCCCAATCACTGCCTTCTTGAGGCCCTGGATGTTTTCCAGGCAACAATAATAGCATGAATATATTAGAATGCTCACTTCTTTAGAACGTGGCTGTTTACTCCTGTAAAGATGATTGAGAGCTTGCAGGAAACAGAAAGCCAGGGTGATATGTTGACATATTTAAGGAAGCTGGTGCTATATAAATGATGAATTATTTTCTACATACAGATTAGAAACAGCATAGTGATGCTCTACTGTCAAAGCAGTTAAACTTGGTTATTCTTTACCTTCAGTAATTGCTAATTCGCACTGATGTAAAGGAGGCATTATTTTCGTGGTGTTCCTATTACTGTAGTATTAGCCAGTAAATCTGACTGTGAGTTAGGTGAATTTCAAAAGAGCTGAAAGCTTCATTATTTGTGTATTTTGCTTGTGGATTGCAAACCACATACATTTTTCCTCCCAGTGGCAATCAAGGAACTCTTGTACTATATGTGATTTCTAATGCAATACTCTCACCCTTTTATGGCCTCTTGGAGCTTACAGAAGGATAGAAAATGACAACAACAACAAAAAAAGATAAAGAATGTGAGAGAGAGAGAGAAGATTTTTGAAATAACTCTTGCCACTTTTATAAGCTAACATCATATTTTCTTGTAAATAATTTTGGAAGAACTGTAGAACGACTTCTATGGTAGGATGCCCATGAACATTAAAGAGCTTATGAACTCTTGGAACTGTGAAACTCAGGGAACTTTGTCTCCAAGTTATTTCTTTAAAGTATTTTAATATTTGTTAATTTTTAACTTATGTTTTATTCCTCTTATGTGTGCGTTTTTGTATAAATCTCTATATTATCCTCTGCATTCCACAGAAACAGTATCGTATGCAAAATTATTAACTATTAAAGCAAAAATATAATCTGAAAAATGGTTACCAAACTGGCCTGATAATTACAGTAACATATGACATGTATTCCTCCTTTTTTCCAAGAGAAAGACAAAAGACAGAATCTTGATGAATTCAAGGTAATTTAAACCAAAACTAAAATGTTGAGTTGAATAAGAAAATCAGAAAGGATAATAAAATTTGCATAAGTAGAATCCTCCTATCCTTAGAGACATTATAAATTATAACTTGCAAGCATATTATAAATGATTCAGCAAAAATGACTTGGTTACTGAGAAGCTCAATGAAATGATAAAATTAAGCAAATATAAAATTTAACTTTATATAAAATTATTTAAATATTTGTTATGCATATTAATAAAATGAGGAACATATGCTTAATTAAGTATACATTATTGGATTGTCTCTTATTTGGGATACACTCAGCTTATTATGATTCTGAAAATGCTATGGTTTTCTGCTTCCATAGAAAGTGGTTGTCATAGCTTCAAATGATACAAAATCATACACATATTTACATTTTCTAAGATAGAGCTGAGCACCAGCACTTGAAAAATTACATTTGAAAAGGCTTTTATTTCACTCCAGAGGATTAAACAGAGTGGGTCTAGCATTGATACTGACAAGCTTTTTTTATGGAATGATATTTTTCTCAGTATATTATCATTAAAATGCCTGCCTTTGTCCCAGCACTTTGATAACTCACTAGCGTAATTTTCTTCATCGGAAATAGCCTGTTTTCTCCTCATTGATAGAATAAAGATAGGATCGCCTTCCAATCTCAGTTAACCACGGCCTCATAAAGTGTGTGAAAAAAATGCAGGAAATGTTGGCAAGATGAAAATCAATCAATATGGTGAAAATAATCGAATCTGGACTTGGGTCTGGACTGACCTTGATCAAATAACTGTTTTCTTGTTTGTAAAATATGTAAATCAATAATATTTCCCTGTATATTTTTCATCAGAAGTAGAGAGAGTTCATACGCATTTATTATAGTGGTCTGGTAAATAATATGCACTTGATAAAAAGCCACCACTAAAAAGTCAAGATGATAGTCATTGCATTGCTGCTGCAAATACCCATGTGGTAACATTCTCCATGGGTTATCTTCATTGTAATTTCCCAGTCTTCTGCTTTCAGTGCTTAGGTGTGCTGGGTAGACAGCTTGGTGAAAGTCTTAAATAAGGTATGATGTGCAGAGAGGCATACAGAATTTTGAGTTTGAGTCATGGAGGAAGCTGAAGGGTTCTATTGAACAACTGCCATGTCTAAGTGTGGTAATGTTACTACCTTCCAGCTGAGAAAAGAAAGCTCTCCATCTTGTCCATATTGTTTAATATTTCTTTCTTTTCCAAAGAAAATCTAGAAACCCAGATTCATGCAAGCTGTTCCTCCTTGAAGGCGCATGCCAGACTCAAAAGCAATGTGTATAGCAATAGATGTAAACTGAGAGACGTGTGGTTGCAGGAATAGTTCAGCCTGTGGATACCAGCCTCAAGTCTCTCATTCACGTACTAAATCACAGTTCAGTCGTTATTTTCAGCATTGCTTAAGTGTTCATAAAAGTTTATTTTCATAAAAAAATATATATACAACCTTCCGAGTTGCCCTTGGTGATAGAAATTGATAGAAATAATAAATATAATTCCTGCTAGGTCTCAGGAAGTCCAACAGGCAGCCCACATGTCAAGAAAGGAGGATTTCTTCTCCTTAGATAAAAGCCAGTTGGTTCTTGTAGCGAAATGTTTGTAGTTCATCCCCAGTGGAAAACAAACTCATGAGAGGGCACATGATCTTGGTTAGCTGAAATCATACACTTGAGCGAGCATGAAATATTTTGTTAGAAGCTGTCTGATGCAAGAGGAGTGGCTTCTGCCCCCTACCCCCACCCTGTCCCCAGAACATAGCCTTTTTACAGACTCTGATAAGTAGAAACCCACAGACAGGGAAACAAGACTTTTGCATCACTACTCTTTGTAAGGTTCACATCATTTTTCTGGTTTTCTTTTTTCTGCACTTCACTTCTTGGAGAGAAGGGCTCTAGAGAAGAGAACGTTTCTTGGCAATCCAACTGAGTCTTGCAGCTTTCTGATTCAGTGGAGTCTTGCTGTTTCTGCTGAATCGTGTTGATTCGTGTGTCTCTTTGGTTTTGGGCTGGATTTGAAGAGTGGACTCTCCCCAAGGAACTACATCTAAAAGGTCCACAACCTCCTTTCTAATCACCTTTTTTCTCCCCTACCTCTGGTCAGTGGGTTGAAATGGAGGTAGAAGTGTTAAGGAACCCTAAATAAAGTAGGTTTAAAAAAAATCTAAGCTTACAGGTTTTCATCTATCAGAAACCTTCATTTCCCTTCCCTCTGGCAGAAAGGAAACATTGGTTACTTGTGGTACAGGTCAGCATATCAAAACCCACGCTGGCCTCCAGGCTCCCTCAGTATCACAAGTACCTGCTATACATTTCAAGCTTCACACCAGTTCCTGGCACTTCTCTCTCCTTCGTCTATTCAAAAGCCATATGATTTGCTCTTTCTACCTTTTTAAATAAAAGATATAATATACACCTTTTAAAATTATTTCAATCTTTCCATCTTTTACTATTCCCACTCTCACTCTCTCTGCAACCTCTTACTCTCACTCTTTCTCTCTTGTTACTAGCTCTCTCTTGCTATCCTTCCCATCCCTCTCTTTGCTCTTGCTATAGACTCTATTTCTAGTTATCTCCCCTCTCCGAGACATAGAATATACATATACATACATACATATACATACATACATATATATATATATATATATCTTGTAATCCTTCCTTTTTTTATCTCTATCTTTGCCTATATCTCTATTTCTGTCTCTAGCTTTCTTGATATCCCTCCATCCTTCTTGCTCCTCTCTTTTGCTATACACTCTCTATCTCTTGATATCTTATCTTATCTACCTATGTATCTATCATCTCTCTAAATACCTCACTTCTATCTCTGGTTATTCCTTTGCTTTCTTGATATTCTCCCTTTTCCCTTTTTTTTTTCACAGATATTCCTGGCCACGTCCTGTCTGCTTCTATTTCTTTTTTCTCTGGACTCTTCCAGAAGTCTTTGGATGTTTTCTGTCTTATTCATAATAAAAACCTTCCCTCATTCATACTGTGGAATCGTCATTTCAGTGATCATTACTGCAACAGCCCTTGAATACAATTAGCGATTCCATCTTATATATGGGGAAACTGAGGGAAAGAGGAATGAAATAACTTGCCACAAAACTGAGATTTAAACCTAGATTATCTCATTTAAATGTCTTTACCTTTAATTGTAGAGGATTGTTTTAGCGATTCTGGGTTTCTTGTTGTTTCATATGAAGTTGATAACTTTTTTTTCAAGGTCTGTAAAGAATTGTGTTGGTAATTCGATGGGAATTGCATTGAATTTGTAGATTGCTTTTGGTAAGATGACCATTTTTACTATATTAATCCTGCCAAGCCATGAGCATGGGAGATCTTTCCATCTTCTGATATCTTTTTCTATTTCTGTCTTCAGAAACTGAAAGTGTTTTTCATTCAAGTCTTTGACTTGCTTGGTTAGAGTTGCACCAAGGTACTTTATGGCCATTATGGCTATTGTGAAAGGTGTTTCCCTAATTTCTTTCTCAGCCCTTTTGTCTTTTGTATACAGGAGGGCGACTGGTTTTTTGAGTTGATTTTGTATCCAGCCATTTGCCTGGAGGTATTTATCACCCGTAGAAGTTCCCTGGTAGAATTTTTGGGGTCACTCATGTATACTATCATATCATCTGTAAATAGTGATACGTTAACTTCTTCCTTTCTGAACTGAATCTCCTTGATCTCCTTTAATTGTATATTGCTCTAAAAAGGACTTCATGCTATGTTAAAGAGGTATGGAGAGAGTGGGCAGCTACTCCTCTGCTGATAGGAATGTAAACTTGTACAACCACTTTGGAAATCAATCTGATGCTTTCTCATACAATTAGGAATAGTGCTACCTCAAGATCCAGCTCTACCACTCCTAGGCATATATCTACAAAGTGCTCAAGTATACAACAAGGACATGCTTAACCATGTTTGTAGCAGCTTTATTTGTAATAGCCAGTAGTTGGAAACAACCCAGATGTCCCTCAACGGAGGAATAGATACAGAAATTATGGTACCTTTACACAATGGAATGCTACTCAGCAAATAAAAAACAAAGAAATCATGTAAATTTCAGACAAATGGTGGGATCTAGAAAAGACCATTCTGAGTTAGGTATCCCAGAAGCAGAAAGACACAGATGGTATATACACACTTATAAGTGGATATTAGACATATAATATAGGACAATTATACTAAAATCCGTACACCTAAGGAAGCTAAACAAGAAGGAGGACACTGGGTAAGAAGCTCAATCCTCATTTAGAAAGGCAACCAGGATAGACAGGGAGGAAATCAACAAGGAAAGCAACAGAACCAAAAAAATCTAGACACAGGGCTCTTTTCTGAGACTGATACTTCAACCAAGGATCACACATGGAGGTAACTTAGAACCCCTGCACAGAAGTAGCCCATGGCAGTTCAGTGTTCAGTCCCCTATAATAGGAACATGGACTGTCTCTGACATGAACTCATAGGCTGGCATTTTGATCACCTCCCCCTGAGGGGGGAGCAGCCTTACCAGTCCACAGAGGAAGACAAAGATGCTGGTCCTGGTGAGACCTGATAGACTAGGGTCAGATGGAAGGGGAGGAGGACCTCCCTTATCATTGGACTGGGGAAGGGGCATAGGAGAATAAGAGGGAGGGAGGATGAGATTGTGAGGTGATGGGGAAGGGGCTACAGCTAGGATACAAAGTAAATAAACTGCAATTAATAAAAATAAAATAAAAATTAAAAAATGAAATGTTTTTATTTAATGAGAATGTTTATAGACTCAATGACTTATGTTTAGGTATATGAACTATTTCAAAAATTTTTAAGCATCAGTTTTTCAAGATAAGATTTAGAGAAGATTATAGGACTTAAATTTCAATTCGAGCTTAATTTATTCCACAACCTTTTGTGAATCTGTTTTGAGCACACAGCCATTAATCACCAGAGACAAGGGTAGAGATGACTGAGTTATGGGTTTTATCTTCCCAGAATAAATGCATCACAGTGGGTGAAGGAACTTCATAGATACTTCTGAAGATTCTGGTACTTTACTGGAGCTTTTAATCAGTATATTAATGGATGGCTTTACAGTTATGGTGGTTTTATATGAGCCCAAGTAAGCAGTTGAAATTTCAATAGAGAGAGATGGAGGCTTTACAGATAATTACCTCCTGACAGAATCAATACTTCAGCAAATATGAGAGAAAAAAAGGAAAAACTTAGTCTTTACACAATTAGGATTATTAGAAGGTAGAAAAAGAAGAATGTGGAAATATGTCTGTGTGTACTATATCTGCTAATGTGCTCCGGTTTCCCCCATTGTGATTATTTGAGTTCATTCCCTAATCATTGTACAGGTGCACGTGAATTCACATGCATACATTCTCACTGCATAAAAACTGTAGTACCACATATACATCAACTTTCTCGAGGTGCTAAAGTATCGCAAATGGCTCGCAGTATCAGATTTTGAAATGATTCACTGTTGGTGCACCCCTAACAAAACTGTGAACAATTGAAGACAGAGCCATAAAAATCATTATCCTTGTTTCATTTCTAAGATAAAAAGAACCATAGGAAATAGAGGGATATTTCAAAACGAGACTGTAGAAAGTAAGTCATATTTTAGGAAAAGGGAAAGGAATTACTCCACCACTACCTCAACAGACTGTAATTCTTGATCCACATCAGGAATAAAGGAAGTTTTTAGCAATCTATTCCATGCATAAGATGGTTTATGTAGTCATAGTGACTTCAAACTTAAACTGGCTTTTAAAATCAAAGGTTTATGCTTCATTATTACCAGTAAGCAGAGAGAGGTCACTCTTGCCTTTTCTTACTCTGAATACATAAATTATTATTTAAAAATCTAAATGCAATTTGAATGAGTTGATTTTAAGCAATTATGATTCAATGCCCAATACATTCCAGAAGTAGAAACTGGGGCATGATTGTTGCGGGTTTGGGCTCTTAGACTCCTTCTTCCTGCAGCAGCTCTGCTTATTTGATGTATCTAGAGTGTCTAGGCAGAGTGCACAGCTGGAATTGCAGTTTCACTCTTTGTTCCTATTTTTATCAACATCTGCAGCAGATACCCTTTCAGAATTCATTGGAAAACCCATGCCTTCAATTTAGCTTGGTCATCAACCTTTCCTGTTATGGTACTGAATTCATGCAGTCTGACAAAACTGAGTTTGGACCACAACCTGTGGCAGACCATTTCAACACTAATCACCGTGTGTCTATTTATTTGATGCCAAACGCTTTATTTATTGTGATAAATCTCAACTCTAAAATTGCTGAAACAAATTTTCCCTGTCAACTATAAAGCATTAAAATACAGATTACATTTTTAAAGCACACATTTATTATTCTTTCTTATTTTTTTCTTTCTACTTAAGTTTTCCCCAGGGGGGTTAGAAAAAGTGGTTCAAGAGGGTCTGTCTTTGAAGTTATTTTAATCTTTATCTAGTCTCTCCTAGACTTATTTAATCTACTTGATTTTTAAGTCATGATTTTATCCTCTAGATACCAATTTGTGATATCTTTCCAAAGAATTGTTCATTAAAATCTAATTTTTACCTTTTAATGTTGTTTTTTTTGAGCTAATGAAATAAGCAGTAATTATAAATATCTATCTTGTGAAACCTCAGAATTATTGGCATGCATACATAAAGACAAGGAGAGAGGATATTAACATTGAAACTAGCTTTTCTTTTCACTTCATTTAAGTGAAGTTAGTACATATATTGTTATGTATATTTAAGTAAAAGAATCTCATTTAGCCTCTCTCAGTATTTTTACACTGTTATTAGAGCTCCTTTGAATGGTACCCAAGGGATACCACATAAAATTTAAACTTCATGGGAGGAAAAACACCAGGAAACTTCAGATTCATTATTTAGTTTGATGATCTGAAAAGACGGATGATAAGTTTCTGTGATATTCTGCTCTGATCTACCCAAGGTGCCCTTTAGGAAAGCTTCTGTTCAATTTTACTAATGTTTTATTTTTTATTTTTATTTTTTTTT
>CM053762.1:60214855-60235677 GCA_028658305.1 Pachyuromys duprasi | reverse complement strand
GAGGGAATGGGGGAGGGGGCTACACCTGGGATTCAAAGTACCTAACCTGTGACTGAGATAAAAATAAATAAATTAAAAAAAATATGTTGTTTTAAAAACAAAAAATTCCAACCATTCAATTTTGCCAGTAAAGACTCAGGAGCCAGATACTGGGGTGAAAAATTGCTAGCTCAGTGAGGCAGAGAAAACACCTAGCTGACCTTCCTATTCAGTTCACATCATGAAGGAAAAAGACAAAAGGAAAAACAAAAATCTTGCTAGCTCACCCAACAGCTCAGGTAGACAAAGCCAAAAGCTGAAAGCCAACTCAAAAGCTCCTTCTTCCTTTTCTTTTTCTTCTTCTTTAACTCCTCCATTCTGTCTTAAATACTCTTCTACTCAGTGCATATCCTTTCTACTTAATCTCTGTCAGCTTGTTTCTTGTTTTGCTTTTTGACCTAGGGTTAACTTCATTAAATCCTGTGTACAGAAAGCTCGTGGATTAAAAGTGTGTGTTAGGGCTGAACCACACCAAACAAAAAATAGGTTTTTACAGTTCACAATTTCAGGGTTTACAATGGGATCAAATATCCTGCAAAAATATATTTTGTTTATACTACAGCATATTACATAATGTAATTTCAGATATTTTTCTATTAAGTAAGCAAATACAAGAAGTAAAATAAAAAGATATTATAAAGTTTAATGTTCCTATAAATAAATAGACTGGCCTTTCTCAGGAAAGCTGCAGTGATGTCTTGCATCAAGTTTCCCAATGTTCCAAGGTTTTCAAAGAACAACACTATGGAACATATAATTTTTTCCTTTTCCTTCTATTAGATTATTTATGACATTAAGTGTGGGACATTATATAGTCATATTTTATTCCCTTCCTTTTCCCCTAATTTTGAAGTTTCTACCTGGAGTGTGTGGTAAACTTCCAAAGATTCTTAACTATACAGTGCATTTTCTCATCTTTGTTTCTTTAAAGGATCAAAACATTTAAAATAATTTTATTATTTTTGTTACAAGAAAAGAAGCAGAACCTTTCTTAAGAAAAAACATCCAAGTAAATTATATACAAATAGGGGTCTACTTTTATAACATAAGCCCCTTTGCCTGACAACTTTAAATCTGTCTTCAAACTGAAAAATATGTTTGTATCTTTTTCAAAACAAGGAAAAATTTGTGAACTGGTCTTTTTAAACAACCAAAGACACCAACTTATCACGCAGGCTGCTACCATTCTTCTGCTGAGGACAGAGAGTCTGGGATGAGAAGGGATATTTCCAGCCATTGGGAAGATCTGTCTCCTGAAATGCTCAAGGAGGAACCAAGCTTAAGGGAGATAAAAGATCCAGGGCTGCAAACATAGAGGGATTCTAACTGTTTCAGTATGTGGTCTAAGAGACAACATGTTCAGAAAGATTAGCATCAGCATCGTGTAATGAGACCAGAATTAAAGAACCAGAAACCTGGAAAAAAGCTAGTTAAAGGATTCTACTCCTAGGCACATGAATGGAATGGAACATGAGAGAAGAGGTCCATGGTCCATGAATCTGCAGTTTCAGCGCGTTCCCAGAATCAGCCCCGTTGTTGTGGAGACTATCACCGAGATAGCCACCTTTTTCACAGACACCCCCTGCAAGCCTGGGGATCTTCCTTTCTTAAAAACTTCAGATAATTTGGAAAAAGCAGTGCTTTAAAAAAGAACAAATTAAATTCTATTTGTAAAGCCATCAGTAACAATGACAAGTTGTCAGAATATTAAAACCTCTAAGGAAAGATGGCAGACTCTTGTCTTCTTTGTAATTACTGCAATTTGGGTGACATTACTGGGTGCTAATTGCTTCTTCACATTTGGAGAAGGGGCTTGTTAAAATTGATTTAGTTGGATTTAACACCGTCACAGCGCAGGTGAATGGAAATGATATTCTTTATAAAGGGCATGCTATTAAGGCAAGCAGATTGCTGTTCACGAGCGGACTCCATAAAATAGACATAAAGAGGTGATGACCAATTACAGTCTAGAAACTATCAAGTCATGTCCCAAGAGACAAATGGGAATTTGTAACGTGTTTTTGATATCTTAATGAGGAATGTATAGTTATCTCAAATCAAACATGGTTATTTTCCTCATTTTTAAATTCATTGGCTTCTGACTACTCTTACTGGGTTTTCTCTTTGGTGACAAATTTTTTATAAGAAAATCCACAGTGATAGTCAAAGGAATGAAGACGAGATCAATTTATCCTTATTCTTTTTAAGGAAGTAGGAAAGGAATGTGTTAAGTAACCTTATTTGTTCCTAGAGCAAAGTGTGCCCACCAGATACTCAGGGTGACCTGGCACAACCGTCTTCTGAAACATTCTTGAGACATTTACAATAACCCTTGTGCCAGTCTTGGCAGTGGAGACTGGGAAACAAACCACAAGCAGAGCTCATTTTATTGCCAATGCATCTCAACTCCCTTGGCCTTTGTTGATCTGGAGGTGAAGCCTTCTGAGACTGTCCATTATATCACATGGGTGCAGCTTTGGCCCTGTGCGAATACACAAGGCAGATTCTGGTATTGTATGTTTGTCTTGATTTGTTCTACGATGTGATGTGTTAGAGATATGGTCAAACATCCTTGGAGATTTCTCAGCCAGTCAGTAAGAACCATGCCGAGTAGTCACATGTAAGCCCACGTGACTTTGCATACACCTCTTCTCATATGAACTCATAGTACATTTATTCTTCTTTTTAGCTTTTATCATCTGGGCAGAGTTTTAGCGGGGTTCTCTTCCTCTTTTCCTCATCCTTTTCTTTTATTCATCACATATCAGAAGTTTAAAAACATATGTCTAACACAGTTCTATTCTGGAAGTATTTTACTACAAAGAAACGCCCTTCATCAGAGGATTAGATATGATTCATGGACCTGGCTCCCTTTGTTACCCATGACAGACAAGATATAGATTATCCAAATGCCTATTATTCCAACTTCAGTGATTAGCTGGAATGCTTCCAGTCTCCACAGATCAATTTGAAGCAAATGCTTGTTAAACAAAGTTTACTTAAGTTTTTCTCCTTCCCTCAGGCTTCTGAATTGACCAACCCCTAGCCCCAGGCAGCAAACATCTCCTCCTTACAGCCTTTGCAGAATGGGGTAGCCTTGGGGTAAAACATTCTCTGATCTACCATCTACTAAGCCACCCTTTCACTGCCCTTTCCTACACCTGGGTTTATCTAACCTTGCTTACTCCTCTGTGTGAAAGAAAACATTTTTTGCTTAACCTAGAAGCCACTTGCAATCTTACAGGAAGATCCTCGTCTCCAATGCTGCAGAGGTTGCTTCCTTTGCTGCCAGAGCTGCTCACTTCTCTTGGCCTAACATAAAAGTTCTTTTGAATACAGTCATTTATTCTTGTCTCATGTAACTTTGTACTGAACAAAAATAATACTGATCTCAAAGGTAGACATGAGAGCCACATATTCATACCTCTACCCCCAGCACCCAGGAGGCTGAGGCAATAGGATCATGTATTCAAGGCTAGCCTGGATGGCACAGTAAAACTGTAACTTAACAACAGTATTTCTGTGTGACATTTACATCAGGCAGACTGCCTGTGAAGGAGGATCAGGGGCTGTAAGTACCAGTTATGATTCTTGTGTGTGCATAGATTAGGTGTCTTACAGGATCCCTTGACATTGTTTAGCATTATAAGCAACCTTGCAGAAACATTTCTCTTCATCCTCACACTTTCTTACCCTTTACTCCCACAATAAACTATAAGTTAAACCATAAGTGTGTTTCCTTCATTAGAAGCATGCTATATTTTAAATATTTCAGAACTATCCTAAACTTAGGATTTTCAGACTAAACCCTATTTTTGTAATTAAAAACAAGGTGTTTTTAGAGAGTTTCTTTGTGTGTGTGTGCATGAAGAAGAGGGAAAAAAAGGGAATAGAGGAGACAGACTAAAAAACATTCAGAGAGATGAGGAGTATTTTATTTAAAAAATAATTAAGGATTTTCATCAGGCTCAAACTGTCATTCATAATAGAGACTCAATCATAAATTGGTTGAAATAGAATTTGCATATCCACCAAAATATTAATTCCTCCTGCAGTGTGAGCCCTGATTTTAGTGTTTCTGCTTTGAACACTGGCTCTATCATTAGTGTATTTTATAACCTCGGAATTAAAATCTCTGCCTGAGGTTGTTCCCCTGGAAGAAAGATGTATAGAATAGATTGTTTCTAAGAGAATTATATGTATAATGAGGAACCATAGAAAGCTTCTAGCGTCATATAATACATCTCACTGTGTGCCATTATTATTATCATTGTCCCACGAGTATGCAAAGGTAACAAAAATTAAGTATTTCCTTTAGTAAATTCAGGCATGTTGCCTATACTAATGATAAATTAACCTATACTCTCTGTATTCTCTTTTTTTAAATTAACTTGAAAAGATGATTCTTCCTAGAGAAGAAAGGAGTATGGGTGGAATTGCAGTGATGGGAATGGGTGAAATGGTCCCTACATGTTTATGAGTTAAGTAATGCGGTGGGGATATAACATCCTGCATGTGTTCACCCACGATTATTTCAGCATCTTACTAAACATAAAGATGTTAATAGAATTCCATTCTCATTGATGCTATAAAATTGACAGGCAGTCATTTACTGAAAGTCCATCTTTCTCTTTCTCCCTGTCTTCATGGTAGATGCAGGATGCTATAATCACATGATTATATTTGAATCAAGTTAAGTTCTTTTGAGCAAGAGACCTTGATGTTATGCTGAGAGAGTTTGACTCCTATGATTCTGCCTCTCTTGTTTATGGATAGTCATTTGTGTTTTGAAAGCATGCCAAAGTGATTATTTTGCCAACGACTTCAGTCTCAAATGATTTTGTAATGAAGCCAAAGCATGCTGAGGAGTCACCTGCTATTGTGAATGATGTGGGATAAAACCAGCAGGGGATCCTTAAGAAATCTCTTCTATCTAATTCCTAGTGTTGTGGTTTTTCTTAATAGCATGACCTATAATGCCAAAGCCATTTGCAAAGGTTTATTAACCTGTCAGAGGCATATCTACGCATAGTAATGAAGTCAAAGAGACAACATTGCCTAGCAGCCAAAACGATGTTATAGAAGGCGTTCTTTGCCCTCAATTTTGTCTTCACAACATAATGAAATGTAGCAGTAGCACCCTTGTGCTTTCAAGCATCCTCTTGCCTTCTATTCCCTTAACAACTTGACATCAGTGTCCAGAAACCAAACAAACAGCTTTAGCTTTTAACAGCCACAACTCAGTGTGATTGTGAAGGATTATTTTAATTTTCTCAACAGTGCAGGTGTGTACTCTATCAGCAGGAATTTAAAGAGTTGTGTCAGTCACGCTGACAGAACAAACCCAGATTGACAGGAAGTGTCACACACCAGCCTCTCGAAGCGCTCTGGGTGCTCTCAGGTGTCATTATTCAGCTTTAAATAAAATGCTGCTTACATTGGTACCCAGGTTTGCAGTGAGATGAGCACCACTGGTATTTCCTATACAGTAAGACAAATTGAAATTCCTAGAGAGGAGAACCTCTCATGTTTTAATGTGAAGTTGCAGTCACCCGATATTTATTGTACAATTTCTTTCATTCAGTTCTTAGGTAGACATTGTGTGGAAGCCTTAGAATAGGTGAGGAAAGTTGAGTTTATCCGTTAGGGATCCTTGGCTTCTCTAAAATGGTAAAACGAACACAACAGAATTTTTTTTTTATCACAAATGAATCGGGGGCCACATTGAGCACGTGAAGAAAATGCATGTGTATGGATGGTAAAGGAAATAAATGTTTGAATGACTGAGAAAGGAAGATAGGCTTTGAGCTGATATGGGTCAGGGACAGTAAGTTAATGCCACTCTGAAAACACAACAAGAGAAGAAAATTGCTAAGTATCTCTTCAGTGTGGATAGGGAGAGTTAAAAATTACTGTTATAAGGAATACTTGCAAAATTTTAATTAACTTCTTCAGTTTTTCACTTATTTTTATCAGGGTGCCTTTGATATTGTCTTCTTCCTGGACTCAACTAGGAACAATAATGGTTAGATGTGAGCCCAACCAGGCTCTGTAGGAGCAAGGAAAACAAAGCAACAACAAAATTGGAGAGATGCCCCAGTTTAGAAAGTGGTAGTCATGGTATATTCAGCTGCCATTACTTCCACAATGGCTAGGCAAAAATGTAGCAACTCAACCCATTTCATCCCATGACTGTGTAGGTCAGGAACACAGGCCCGGTGAGAGCTGTCCAAGCTTTCTCAGTGGAGTCCAAAAAGAATTTTACAGGTACCTGGTTAATAAAGCCCATCTGGCAAGTCCAGGCCTGTGTGTTTTACCAGATTTGCTGAGATTGTTGGTCAGGTTAGTTACTTCTTACTGGAAGACAACAAGACCTCGTCCTTTGCTAAATTCAGTCTGCTTGCTATTTGGCCACGTGTTTTTGTCTCTGGTGTTAGGTGTGGCCCCTCTCCTGAGATGTTAGGTTAGTGTGTTGAGGCTGTTTGGTGTTTGAGTCTTTCCTTCCTTCTTTGTCAACCCTGTCTCTATGACGGACTCCGTTACTCTCCCATTCTGCTTTTAAGGCCTCTACCCATCAGAAAACCCAAGAGAATAAACCTAGTTTAAAGCATCTCATTGACAACTTTAATTCCATCACAAAGACTTTTCCTATCAGGACCTTGATTATATTTAAAAAAAAAGTACAGCAAAGGGACATGTTTTAAACTTTTAAATAAGTTTTTTTTTTCTTTGAATGTTTCAAACATTCATGTAATGCACATTGGCCATATATTCACCACTATATCCTTCCAGTTTCCTATGGTATACTGGATGGAGAATAGAAAATACACTTTTTCTGATTGAATAAAATAAACCTGGCAACATATATTTGGGTTTAAAACAGAAAAGAAGAGCCATAATTCAAGATGAAAACTGTAAGGAACTATACTGTGTAACCAATCATGCTATCAATATATTGGGCTAAGGAATAAGTAAGCATCAGAAAATTATTTTGTTTGGGAAACATTTTACAAAGTAGAAGCAGCTGTTGTCACAGCCAGTGATTTCAAAAGGCTGTAATTTTCTTTGGGAGAGTATTGGGAGATAATTAAAAAGGCCTGTTGTGGTCAAGTTGAAAAGATCATGGCTCCTGAGTAATTATAATGTAAATTAAAAAAGGAAATCAGGTCCTGGATAACTGTTATCTCAAGGGTCAGTGATTAAAATGCAGTGTTATTAACTTGAAACAGAAAATAAAATGCACAATTAGAGGTCAAGGTTCACTCATATAATTTCTGAATGGAATTGTCTATCATGCATGTGGAAGTGGGTTATCTGAGCTGACAATGTATGTATGTCAGCTAAGATGAATGCCAAAGTCTGAGGATATGGAAAGTTAATCAGAGATCAGGCCAGGGAATGTGAAAAGGGAAGACAGAAGATTAAGAACACCACTAAGACATCCAGTCAGCCCTGCACCATTTCTTGAATATGCATTCTATTTTCCATTGCATGGTTTTCTCTTCTTTGTAAAAAATCAAGTCTCTGTTGGTGTGTGGGTTTATTTCTGGGTCTTTGATTCAATACTATTGATCAGTGTGTCTATGCCAATACCACAAAATTTTTATTACTCTGTAGTAAAGATTGAAATCAGGGATGATGATACCTCCAGAAGTTCTTTTATTGTGCAGGATTGATTTAGCTATTCTGTTTGTTTTTGTTGTTGGTTTGTTTTGTTTTTGTTTTTCCATATGAAGGTGAAAACTGTTCTTTCAGGGTCTGTAAAGAATTCTGTTGATATTTTGGTGGGAAATACATTGAATCTGTAGATTGCTTTTGGTAAGATGGCCATGTATACTATCTTAAAAATACATTCATATTTATCATCCTGCACAAAACTCAAATTTAAGTAGATCAAAGATTTTAACATAAACCCAGATACAGTGAATATAATAGAAGAGAAAGTGGGAAATAGCCTTGAACTCATCAGCATAGGAGACAACTTCCTGAACAGAACACCAATAGCACAGACTCTGAGATCTCTTGAAATTGAAAAGCTTCTATAAGTCAAAGGACACTGTCAATAGAACAAAATGGCAACCTACAGGTTAGAAAAAGAATTTCACCAGCCCTACTTCCAACAGGGGCTAATGTCCAAAAATATATAAAGAACTCAAGAAATTAAACACAAACACACCAAATAATCCACTTTAAATGGGGTAGAGAAGTACACTAATAATGCTCAACAGAGGAATCTCTAATGGCTGGGAATCACTTAAAGAAATGCTCAATGTCCTTAGTCATCATGGAAATAGAAATCAAAATGACCCCGAGATTCCATCTTACACCCATCAGAATGGCTAAGCTAAAAAACTCAAGTGACAGCACATGCGGGAAAGGATGTGGAGAAAGAGGAACACTTTCATTGCTGGTGGGAGTGCAAACTTGTACAACCTTTCTAGAAATCAACCTGGCGCTTTCTCAGAAAACTGGGAATTCTACTTCAATACTTAGCTCTACCACTCCTTGGTATATAGCCAAAAGATGCTCCACCATACCGCAAGAATACTTGCTTAACTTTGCTCATAGCAGCTTTATTTATAATAGTCAGAAACTGGAAACAGCATAGAAGTATCTCAAACAAAGACTGAATAAAGAAAAAAAAAGGTACACTTAGACAATGTGTGCCATTTTGTAAAGACATCTGCTGCTACAAATAAAGACATCTTGAAATTTGCAGGCAACTGGATGATTCTAGAAAATATCATCCTGAGTGAGGTAACCCAAGACCAGAAAGACATACATGATTTGTACTCACTTATAATTGGATATTAGTCATAAAGTACAGCATAACCATACTAAAATCCACAGATCCAAAGAAACTAAGTAATGAGATTCCAAGAGAAGACGCTTAAATCTCACTCACTTATCCTTGGAAGTGGATAAGAGAGGGAAGTGGGTGGGAGAAAATGTGGGAAGGAGAAAAAGGGCGGGGTAAGTTGTGGGGAGACTATGAGTGGGAGGTGAGAGGGCTGGGAGAAAGAAGAGAAACCAATGGGGAGAAGCATCACTGAGACAAGCTGGAGACCTGTGACAAGGCAGGCTCCTATCTGGGAGGGCATGGGGGTGACTCTAGCTGAGAGTCCTAGTGGCAGGTGACATGGAGGAGGAAGTGGCCACCTCCTAGCCCAACAGGACTTGTAATAGAGGAAGGGGGGACACCAACTTATCTACAAAACCTTCAACCCAAAATTTACCCCACCTAGAAGATGTACAAGGATAAAGATAGAGCAGAGATAGAGGGAATGAGCCAACTAATGACTGGCCCAACTTGATACACACCTCATGTGAGAGAGCCATCTCCTGACATTATTAATGATACTCTGATATTCTTGCAGACAGGAACATAGCATAACTGCCCTGTGGGAGGCTCCATCCAGCAGCAGATTGAAACCGATGCCAAGACCCACAGCCAAACATTAGGCAGAGCTCAAGGAGTCTTGTAGAAGAGTGGGAAGAAGGAGAGAGGGACCCAGAGGGAATAAGAACTCCACAAGAAGACCAACAGAGTCAAGTAACCTAGGCCCATGGGGGCCTACAGAGACTGAAGCACTAACCAAAGAACATGCATGAACTGTACCTAGGCGCACCTAACGCAGATGCAGTTTGGTCTTCATGTTCCTGTAGAAAGAGGATCAGGGGCTGCCACTCACACGGACTCTGTTGTCTGCTTGGGGATCAGTTCATCCTTGCTGGGATGCATTGTCTGGCGTCAGTGGAAGAGGATGCTCTTAGTCCAGATAGGCTTGATGCGCCCAGGTGGGTTGTTATGGGGGGATGTTCTTCCCTTTTCTGAGAAGAATGAGAGGGGATAAAGGGGGATGAGGGTGGTTGGGTATGGGAGGAGAGAAGGGAGGGAGCTATGATCAGGATGTAAAGTGAATAAATAATTAAATCTTAAAAAAGAGCACAGCTAAGAAGTGTATGTATCTTGCAAATATAAATGAAGCAGGGTTCGTGAAGAAAATCCAGAATGAATGCAATATAAAAAGTAGACACTGCAATAACACAAGCAAGAAGAAAGTAATCTGAAACAATGGATCCTGCTGACAATTATGTTATTCATGTCTCTTACAAGCATTAGAAGTTGACCAAAACCAAGTTGGTTTCCTACAATAGAAACAAACAGCACCAGAGTGTGTGTATATGTGTGTGTGTGAAAACTCAATTCTTCCTGTGTTTGTAAAAATAAACTAAATGCCTAAATGTTGCTCACTCACAAGAAGATCTTATATTCAAATGTCTCTTGGTTTCAAAAATACCTAGGAATATTCCCAGGAAGCAGAAATTAACTTATTTTGAGGGTGGGTTGGTTACTTCAAGATATAAATCTCTCTGAACAGCATTCCTTCATATGCCATAAATGGTAGGCTACAAACTGGGAAAAGATCTTCACCAACCCTACATATGACAGAGGACTAATATCCAGAATATACAAAGAACAGAAGAAGTTAAACACCAGCAAGCAAGTAATCCAATTAAAAAAAATGGGGTACGGAGCTAAACAGAGAATCCTCAACAGAGGAATATCGAATGGCAGAGAAACACTTAAAGAAATGCTCAACGTCCTTAGTTGTCAGGGAAATACAAATCAAAACAACCCTGAGATTCTACATTTCACCCATCAGCATAGCTAAGATAAAAAACTCAAGTGACAACACATGCTGGAGAGGATGTGGAGAAAGGAGGACCCTCCTCCATTGCTGGTGGGCATGTAAAATTGTGTAAAACTGCCTTTGAAGAGCATTTTGCCAGCGAAATGGCTGCTGCCTCATTCTTTCTTTGAAAATCAATCTGACACTCTCTGAAAAAATTGGGAATAGTGCTACTTCAAGACCAGCTATACCACTCCTGGGCATATACCCTAAAGATGCTCTACCATTCAACAAGGACTTTTGCTCAACTATGTTCATAGCAGCTTTGTAATAGCCAGAATCTGGAAGCAACTTAGATGTCCCTCAACTGAGGAATGTATACAGAAATAGTAACACATTTACATAATGGAATACTACTCAGCAATTAAAAATAATGAAATCATGAAATTTGCAGGCAAATAGAGGGAACTAGAAAAGATCATCCTGAGTGAAGTAACCTAGAAGCAGAAAGACACACATGGTATATACTCATTTAGAAGTGGATATTATCCATATAATATAGGATAAACATACTATAATCTATAGCCCTAAAGAAGTTAAACAACAAAGAGGACCCTAGCGAAGATGATTAATCCTCATTTAGAAGGGCAAACAGGATAGACATCAGATATTGGAAGTGGGAAAAGATGGAACAGGACTGAAGCCTACCACAGAGGGCCTCTGAAAGATTCTCTGAAAGCAGCTTGTTGAAGCAGATGCTGGGACTCACAGCAAAAGAGGGCATAGTGCAGGGAATCTTATGGAAGTAGGGGGATTTAGAAAGACCTGGGGATAGAAGCTCCACAAGAAGATCAACAGAGTCAAAAAATCTGGGACCAGGGGAACCTGCAGGGACTTATGAATCAACCAAGAAAGATGCATGGAGAGGACCTAGACCCCCTACTCAGAAGTAGCCCATGGGAAGCTCAGTCTCCATGCAAGCTCCTAGTAAGGGGAACAGGGGTAGTGTCTGGCATGAACTAGGTTGCCTGCTCTTTGATTGCCATCCCTGGAGAGGTGGCCTTACCAGGCCACAGAGAAAAAGGATCCAGACAGTCCTGATGAGACCTGATAGGCTAGGGTCAGATAGTAGGGGAGAAGGACTATTAGTGGACTAGGGGAGGGACATGAGGGGGGAGCTTGGGAAGAGAGAGGGATGGCTGGACTGGGAGGAGATGAGGGAGAGGGCTACAGCTGGGATACAAAGTGATTAAATTGTAATAAATAATAAATCATTTTTTAAAAGAATCTACTAAAATGTATCAGCTACTTTTCTGTGGCTGTGACGAAGCACCTGACAATCAACTTAAGACAAAAGAATTCATTGTGATTCACAGTTTAGGGCCACGGCCTATTATGGTCAGAATATAGTAATTTTCAGTAAACGAAGAATGTCATGCTCATTTTCTCATTTATTATCTATCTATCATCTATCTATCTATCTATCTGTCTGTCTGTCTGTCTGTCTGTCTGTCTATCCAACTATCTATCTTCCTATCTACCTATTTGTCTGTCTGTCTATCCAACTATCTGTCTATCTACCTATCTACCTATTTGTCTGTCTGTCTATCCAACTATCTATCTATCTATCTATCTATCTATCTATCTATCTATCTATCTATCTATCTGTCTGTCTGTCTGTCTGTCTGTCTGTCTGTCTGTCTGTCTGTCTGTCTGTCTGCCTGCCTGCCTGCCTGCCTGCCTGCCTGTCTTTTTATCACTTATTGAGTCAGGGTTTCAAGATGTACTTCTGGCTGCCCTGGAACTTACTCTGTAGACCAGGCTGACCTCACATTCACAAAAACTCACCTGACTCTGATGCTGAGTAGTGGGATTAAGCATAAGTAGCTCCATCATTTCCAACCCTTTCATTCTTCCTTCTTTGCAGAGATCCCGACCAACGGAATGGTGCCATTCATATTTAGCGTAGGTCTTCCTGTATGAGATAACCAAACTAGAAAATATCTTACATATATGCCCAAAGATACATTTCCTAGATAAGTCTAGATCATGTTGACAACATTAATTATCACAAAAGAAGAAATTCTTAATTCTTCCTACTCATTAAGAGAATGTACATAATTCTTTTTGTAAGTTATATAAAGCTGTGCAGTCCCATTACTATGAAGCAAACATATTTTTGCTTATTAATTCTTAAAAAATACTATGGAGTGCTAAGGGAAACACATCTAGGTTCATATTTGTCTTTATTTGAATGTGATTTTGCAGGGTTTCATACTGACAATGAAACAATGTGCACGGGGTGAGAATGAAACCCACATCCAGCTGGACTTCATCAGGCTAGATCAAACTTTTAGAGCATCTGATAACAGGTGGTATACTGCCATAACACTTAAACATGGCACAATTTAGTAAAAAGTTCCATGGTGTAATACAATCCCTAGTCCACAAAGAGGCAAAATTACATCAAAACTCAGTACAAAGTACACAGTGCTTTTTTTTCTAAAAAGATGAGTTCTGGAGATAGACTGTCTGTATTAGCTTAAGGAACTAGGAAAGAATTTGACATGTTCTCTGTTGTACAGATGGCATAGAGGTCATCTAATATTGGCTATTGGCTGATCCTGGTTGTATGGCTTGGTGTGGCTTGGCCCTACAGATAAAACAGATCAGTAGGCTGTTAATCACTTCCAATTCTTAGTCTTTTGGAAGGAAAAACAGGTTACAAGTTCCTTCCTTTGAAAGACAATCCTGCATACTTTTACCATTTTATCATTCCTGATTTCCTTGGTGATCTGTGGCCTCAAATGTGTGTGACATATCTATATGTATACATTACATGACTAATTGTACATTAGATTTCAGAAGTTCACAGTGTTGTTTTTGTGAAGATTGGCGGCCAAATGCCAATGCAGCAGAGCAGAAGGTCAGTATGGAGGAGTGGTGTTCATGGTGGCTGAGATTTCTAGAGTCACTAGCCTGTCATTTCAAACGGGGTAATAATTATTCAAATTTTAACAGCTCTTGTTCTTCTCTGTCCCCATAAGGGCTGCATCTCCTCCAAAATTCTGTCTCTGGGTTTGAGTAGCACTCAAGGGCATGTGCATTTCCCAGCCATGGCTGTTACAGACATCTTTCTCTCCGTGTTACTGCTCCTTTTCCACAATGTTGGCTGAACAGGAAGAGTCCAGGGAAACACAGCACAGCTGTACTACTTCTCCAGAGGTTTCTGTAAGGGCGCCAATTTGTCTGTTGATCTAGCTGTCTTCTCATAGCACTCAGCTTCCTGCTTCCTCTCGTGGTTTGAGATGTTGCAAGAAAAGAACACCTCTCTCCTCTACCTTGTCCATGTTTCTCCAGAGAAAACGTAAATCAGCTGTTAACTCTTTCACAGAGCTCAGAGATGGGCATGTAGCAGAGATCAGCATCAACACAAAGCTGTCCTAATTGATCTTTTTATCTTAATAAAGTTGATCACTTAAATTCAGCTAAAC
The DNA here is from genome assembly GCA_028658305.1 of Pachyuromys duprasi. Taxonomy (NCBI): domain Eukaryota; kingdom Metazoa; phylum Chordata; class Mammalia; order Rodentia; family Muridae; genus Pachyuromys; species Pachyuromys duprasi. Next base: position 60,221,510 of record CM053762.1, on the reverse strand, counting down.
CAATACTTAAGATTAAATGCATATTTTCCAACCCATTAAACTATTAAGTTGTCATGTTTCAATCTAATTTTTAATACCAAGATACCTATGATAGCAAGATTCAATTAGTTTAAAAAGGTATGACAATCACTATGGGCAAATAAAAATGGAAAATGTAATATATGGTATGGTTGTTAGGAAAATTTGTTTTTACCAAATGTGGTAAATAAATGGCAAATATTAGCAATGTGCAGAGTTTAAAAGCACCTGGTTTGGTGGCACACACCTTTAATCCCAGTGCCTGTGAGGCAGAGGCAGGCAGATTTCTGTGAGTGTGGGGCTAGCCTGGGCTACATAATGAGTTCTAGGGCAACCAGCACTACATAGTGTGAGACTTTGTTTTCAGTGAGAAACACATTGGCTGTTGTATTGCTTTGTAAGAGTGTTGTAACAAATTGCCATTGTTTTTGTGGCTTTAACCCCCCTAGAAGTGTCTGCTAATAATATGAGTACTAACAGATCTTCCTTCTTCTGCAGGCTTAAGGGGCGACTTTGATCTTTTGCCTTTTAGCTTCAAGAACTACCCAGGCTGTCCACCTCTCCAAGTTCCTGCATTGCCTCTTCTCTTGATGTGCTGTTTTTGTGCGGCTCTTACAAGACACTTCCGTTTAGAAAGTGAGACAGAGATGAGCTCTTTAGCTCAGGAACTTAACTTAATTACATCTGCATAGGCCCTTCCCAAATAAGGCAGAATTCCCAGAATTCGAAGTTTGAGATATGCTCAGACTTTTTTTTTTTTTTTTGAGGTGAACCATTCACCCTACTACAGACAATTGCCAATGTAAAAGTTTAACTTTGAAATGAGTTTTACTTTGGGAAGGAATCTATGTTAATACAATAGAAACTGTATTTCAGATACAAAATTTTGATCATTTCATTTCTCAGAGGATGTCTGAATGATACAGATGGGCTCCTGCCTGCTCTAGCCTACCATCTGGGGGACTGCTCAGAAAGTGATGGGGAGGACAGTGAGTAAGGGGAGGACACACAGAAAGAAGAGGGAAAGGATGAATGACAAAAAATAGAAGAGAAATATGTGTGCTCTGTCTGGAGAAGGGGGATAGGTTCCAGGTGTCTAGAGTAAGGGGTGCAGCAGGGTGTAAGCGATGATTCTAGAAAGTGTAGCTTACTAATGTACACATAACTATACTATATTCGATTTACCCATATGTTTACATACATGTGTACACATAATTAAATGTTATATGTGTGTATGTGTGATCTGGACAATGCACACAGTTAATTATTTTGCATCATCTTATTTAACCATGTAATGAACCCTTTCAGGAAAGTATTCTCATCTTTTAGCTTCAGCGCTTATTGTTTCCAGATACTGAGTGACTTGATGACCCCTGAGGTCACATCTGGATCTTCTGTGGCTTCACTATGGATATTGTTTTAGGAACAAGCATATTCACGTATATGGATGCATTTGTGCAGGAGTCTGTGTACCAAATTACAGGATACAGCTGTCCGGAGAAAGCCTCCCTTGTTACTGGTGGTATGGTAGTGTGCTCTAAGGTTGGGCAGCAGCAGCATGAGATTGATGGTCTCCAGTGTGTTGTGTTGCTAAGTTGTGATATTTGCCAGGACACTTTCTATGAGGGGAATGTGAGTTCACAGGAGAGTGGGCTCACTGGAGCTACATTGAGGCCTAAGCTGAAGCTTCACTGAGGTGATCTGATGGAGAAGGGAGAATAGCCCCACTATACGGGAGTATTTAGACAGCTTTAGTTGGTTGGAGCAGAGTGGTGGGGAGAGCTCTACGGGGGAGGGGAACTGCTGCAAAGAAACCGTCCTAAACAGAAATATTCATAAGAGTATCTCTGGTCAGACCAGGCTGTTAATAGGATGCTGTGATAACTGGGTACCCTGGACATGGGTCAGCTTCCTGCTGCATGCAGAACACCTAGTCTTCATTTCCCCAAAGGAGCTGGTTCCCTCGTGTTCAGGGACTTTGCCTAGGCCAGTAGCTAGTATTTATATCAACTTGTCAGGGTCTAGAGTCACCTAGGAGACAAGGCTCTCTGTGCTCATGATGAGTTATCTCGATCAGGTTAACCTTAAAAGAACAGGCCCCATTGCCTGGGCGTGGACTGTGGGCTGCGTAGGAGGATTACACTGGCTGAGCGTGGACATCCGCTGCTCCATGATGGATCACAGGAAGCAGCGTGACTTCCTGTATCATACTTCTGTAGCCCTGAGTTCCTGCCATGATGGACTGAACCTTTTCTCCTGAAATCAGTGTATATTACCACAGCACCGGGGACAAGAATTGTTACTACTACTGTAGGCATTTTTTATTATTATCATATTTTAAAAGTGTGTTTATGGTTATAAGCCTGTTTTAAGTTGGGGAACATCTGCATAGCCATTATGGTGGTATATCTACACATTTTAATTATGATAAAAATTATACTTAAGTAGATGGGGAAATGACTAATTAAATGCTAATTAAATAAAAGGCATATTTGTGCATGCTCTACAATTCTAATATTTCATAAAGACATTAAAGAAAAAGGAATAAAACAAATATACTTTAAATACATATTATAGAAGAAATAATTGAATTCATGATGAAAATTACATTTTATGCTTACCTTGTTCTGGAAGGTAGAATTTAATTTTCATTTTATTTTATTTTAGCATTTCAAAAATATAAAAACGTATTTATTTACAATACAAAACATTATTGTGTTTTCAAATGCAGTAGAATAAACTGAAAGCATTTTAAAAGTCATAATTATGTAAATGAAATAAAACAAAATGATACTTCATTAAATTATCAACTTAAAATGAATATTCAAACTCTTAAGTTTTCCACATTTTCTAAATTAGAAAATATAATGAAAATTCCCTACTTAATATATATTTTTGAGTATGACTTGAGTCTGGAGAAATGGCTCAGCAGCTGTGTTGGTTTGAATAGAGAGGCTTGCATTGGCTCATATATTTGAATACCTCTTCAAATATATGCACTGCTTGAGAGAGATTAGGAGGAGCCATGCCCTTGTAGAAATCCTTGTGGCCTTGTGGAAAGAAGTGTGTCACTGGAATTGGACACTGAGGTTTTAAATGCCCAAACTAGGCCCAATATCTGGCTCTTCCTGCTGTCTGCAGCTTCAGATGTGGAATGCTCATTTTCTTTTCCAGCACCATGTTTGCCTGTGTGCCTCCATGTTCCTCACTATAACAAAAGTGGAAAAACAAACAAACAACAACAACAACAACAAAAAACCCTCTGAAACTGGAAGCAAACCCAAACTGAATGCTCTCCTTTATAAGACTCACCATGGTCATAGTTCTCTTTCAAGCCAAATACTGACTAAGAGAGTGTCTAAGAGCATTAACTGCTGTAGCAAAGTACTACGGATTGGTTGCCAGTCCCCCTATGGGAGGTGTTCACAACCCTCTATACCTTCAATTACAGCAGGTACAGGGCCCCTTCTGACTTCTGCTGATAATGCACGCACATGGTACACTTACTTACATGTTTGTGCATACACAGATAATAAAATAAAAGTTAAAAAATCTGAGTGAATGTGTTGTATGTACATAAAGAAAAACTTTAAAAATTAAATATTGAACTAGCTGACTTATTCAACAAAGCAGAGATTATTTTAAAATGTCAAATGTTTTAATTAATTAATTAATATTTTATTCACTTTACATCCTAGTCTTAGGCCCATCCCTCCTCTCCTCTCACATCGACTCTCCCTCCTTCCTCCTTCCTCCTTCAACTCTTCCTCAGAAAATGGGAACTCCCTTTTCCATCCACCCCAGCTCATCAAGGCTTGCTGAGACTGAAGCATCAACCAAGGACCATGCATGAACGGACCTAAGCCCCTACAAAGATGTATCAGATGGACAGCTTAGGCTTCATATGAGTCCCTTAGTAAGGGAATTGGGGATGCATTGGACATAGACTCACTTACCAGCTTTTTGCTCACTTTCCTGTGGCGGGGCTTCCTTGCCAGGTCACAGGGGAAGAGGACATGCTCAGTCCTGATGCAAAATGTCAAACCTTAAAGTACATAATGAATTAGAAAACCAAAGGGCAATGCAAGCTCTTCATTCTTGTGAGGTTAAGAGGCATCGTTGATCTTATGAGAGAGCTTAAATGAAGTAGCCCTGAACTCTGTTTTCAAGGTATTACATTCAGTGCCGGAATTAATTCTCAATAACCTAATTTCTTTCTTTTATAAGATGGGCATGTAAACAGCTTTCAACTTTCCAGGTTGACTGGAAGATTCACTCATGCAAGAGACACAAAAAATCATGGCAATACTGCAAGTAAACCCCAAAATTTTATTGTTCTTTCTGTCTGCATGTATTTAAATGTCAATAACCTGGGGTCTAGGAGGGAATCAGCACAGAGATTTGTTTTGTTTTGTTTTCATATCGACAAGATTTCTCTGTGTAACAAAAGGCCTGGTTGTCCTGGACTCGCTTGTAGACCAGGATGGCCTCAAACTCGTAGGGATCCACCTGCCTCTGCCTCTTGAGTGCTGGGATTAAGGGTATGCACCACCCCCTAGCTTCAACACAAAGATTTCATTGAAGATATAATCTAATATTTCCTTTATCTTTAATATTTAAAATTATTTCAATTATAATTTTAAGAGCAAATTTTGATTCTTTTTTTGTCTTATTGACCAAAAAGTATCATTGGTCATTTAGTTTTAGAGGTTTGAAATTCAGATACTTGGTACTGCTTTTTACTGTATAGCTAAGGAATCTGATCCCCAAAGATTAATCATTTTCTCAAAGTATACACAGTGATGGACAATGAAATGATTTCAGCAGTGTCTCTGGACCTCTTTTCTGAACACTAATATTAGACTTCTACCATACAAATGAATAAATGAAGTTGGCTTTTTTAGTGGCAACATTAAGCAAGACATCATTGAATAGATGTTGGGCAATGTTTAATTGACTTTCCTTAGTGGATTTTAGCCCTCCGTCTTATCCAAGTAGGAGATACCCAGCCAGGTATGGTGCACATGTATGTAATCCTAGCACATGAAATATTGAGGCATAGAGATCACAAATTAAACCAGCCTTGTCTACATAAGGAGGCCAATCCTTCCATAAACACCAGAGATATATACAAAAAACACGTGTCTCTTATTTTATCTAAGTAATAAAATTATAAGAATCAATAAGCCCTCTATGCCTTAAGAACTCAACTAAACTTTTCACTTACTAGAAAAGTTAGAAATAGGGTTTGCAATTAGCATAATTGGTCTTCTGACCAGAAATTGGAAAGATATAACAGATGCAATTTACCATATAATGAAAAAAATCAATAATGTTGATGATATTAATGAAATTTGAAGCTAAAATATGCTGTGATTGATCTCGTGTTAAGAATGGCAAGTAGCAGAAACTATTTTTGCCTGGTTACCCATGGGACTTAGCAAAGATATCAGACCTGTTTGATTAAATGGATTGAAACAAATTCAAGGGGGTCAGTCCATTTTAACCTAATCTTACTTATGCTTTTCCTAGATCACTTGATTTATAAAATGCCCTACTTTTCATATTCTAACTTAAACATAGTTTGGATTCCTACACCTAATTGCTCAGTTTTCTCATACAGCCCTCAGAATTTTCTTTCTGATAAATCAGAGAACAGAAGGAGGTGATGCTGGAAAATGCTTCCATGGTGACACTGGCCATTGGCTAGTTACTTATCTTTTTGTTGTACACATGAAAAATTAGGGCAGACATGTATTTTTGCATTTTTTAAAGGATCCCCTGTTGTATCCTAAAAAAGTAAGAAGTGTGCAAAGTGTTTTTGTAATCAGTTAAGATGCAGCTGATGGGTATTTTCATACAAGAGTCACACTTGTTTTAATTTTCAACTTCATGAATCTTGCATGGCTGAAGAAGTGATAAAAATGACACTGTTTTTTAGGGAGGTGTAGAACATTTGTAAAGGCCACATTTTTTTCTGTGCTTTTCAGTATAATATTAAAATTATATTGAAAATTTATTAAAAATTTAGAACCAGAAGATAGGAACATTTTAGGGATATAAAAGAAAAGTCTTTTTTTTTCATCATGACACTACTTACCATTATAAATGCCATATTAACATTTTATTAGAAATCTTGAGCCTATGATGGTTAGTGTTTGCTCTGAAAAAGATGTTCGGTGTCCTTTGGATTGTGAATGGCATTACTTTCTCCTTTTATAAAAAAAATTGTGCCATTTTAAGCAGTTGGCATTTTTGTCCACATTTTATCAGCTGCAGAACTAAAATACCTTTGGCTACAATTATGCCAGATCTAAACTTAATTACCTTCTTTGACCTTCCTTAGACTGCTATGATCTTCTACCAATTAAAACAGAAGCATATTTTTTGCGAAGTTTTAAAAATTGGCAGATTTATTGCTTTCTGTTTAGCTTTGTTTATTTGGGTTCATGTGTTTCTCTTATCAGAGTTTGCAATAAAATGTGAAATCTGATCACTTAGAGAGAGCAGTCAGGATGCCACTGACCCAGAATGCAGCAAACATACTGATGTGGTCAACCAAGTACTCAATGGATCTATTCTCTCTCTCTCTCTCTCTCTCTCTCTCTCTCTCTCTCTCTCTCTCTCTCTCTCTCTC
>CM053762.1:60191893-60206969 GCA_028658305.1 Pachyuromys duprasi | reverse complement strand
GAGACAGTTTCTCCAACCAAGGACCATGTGTGGATATGGCCTAGAACCCCTGCAGTCTGGGGTGGTTGCCAGCGGTGCCGAGTGGAGTTTGCCCCCCCTCCACACTGGGTCTGGAATGGTATCCGGGGCCTTCTGAGTCTGGCCCAGAGACTGTGTGACCCAGTCTGGTATGGTGGCTGTTGGCGTCTAGGGCAGCTGCTCCTTCAGATCAGGGCTGTGTGCCACTGGTCACCGGGAGTTTTTCCAGGGAATAAGTGGATGTCCCTAGGATTTTCCCACTTGATTTCATCACCATAGGAATTCTGCTCACCTGGCAATCACAAATGCTGGTGTTTTAGGTCCCAGAGTTCAGTCCCCTGGTCGCTGCGCTGTTACTGCTGTCCTACTCCTCAGACAGTGTCCTCTTGTGGCAGCCATCTTGGATCTCTCACCCAATCCTAATTCATAAAGGCAAACAGGATGGACATTGGATGAAGGGGAAAACAGGGAATAGGACAGGAGCCTACCACAGAGGGCCTCTGAAAGACTCTACCCAGCAGGGTATTGAAGCAGACGCTGAGACTCATAATCAAACTTTGGGCAGAGTACAAGGAATCTTATGAAAGAAGGGGGAGATAGAAATACCTATAGGGGACAGGAGCTCCACAAGGAGTGCAAAAGAACAACAACAACAACAAAATCTGGGCCCAGAGATCTTTTTTGAGACCGATAATCCAAATAAGGACCATGCATGGAGATAACTTAAACCCCTGCACAGATGTAGTCCATGGCAGCTCAGTCTCCAAGTGGTTTCCTAGTAAGGGGAACATGCCGCTGACATGAACTCAGTTGCCTGCTTTTTGATCACTTCCCCCTGTTGAGGTGGTCTTACTAGGCCACAGAGAAAGAAGATCCAGACAGTCTTGATGAGACCTGATAGGCTAGGGTCAGATGGAAGCAGACTTGGGGAGGAGCATAGGGGAGGAGAAAGGAGGGTAGATGGGATTGGGAGGGGATGAGGGAGGGGGCCACAGCCTGGATACAAAATGAATAAATTGCAATTAAAAAAGAAAAGGTGTACAGAGCTATACCAAAATTTCTCGACAGAGGAATCTCTAATGGCTGAGAAGCACTTAACAAACTGTTCAACATCCTTAGCCATCAGGAAAATACAAATCAAAATGACTCTGAGGTTCCATCTTACACCAGTCAGAATGGTTAAGAACAAAAACTCAAGAAACAGTACAAACCAGCTAGGATGTACAGAAAGCAGAATGCTCCTCCATTTGTGGTGGGAGTGACTTATACAACTTTCATTATTTGTATACCTGAATTTTCTATTAGTATGAAATTCAACAAAATGAAAAAGTAAGAAAGTATGAAAATAAGAAGACTAGCTGCCTCACCAATTAATAAGATTAAATGAAATAAAGTTTTTCTTCTGCCTCACAGGTAGAAGCCCTCAAAAAACCATAGTTATTATCATTGTTAATACAACAAATAGCCTCTGAATTGTCATGAGACCTTTGGATTGATCAAAATAAGGAGAGATTATGGAAGGATGTGGCATTGGGACATCAGTCATGTTGTCTGTGTTGCTTAGCTGGCCCCATTTTGAAGTACGATTGATCATACTTTGCATGGGGTGGTATAATATATATATATATATATATATATATATATATATATATATATATATATTATATATATATAATGTTAGATGTCCTCATTCAATGTTATAGAATCATATGGAAGCAGCCTCTTTCATTTCATTAAACTAGAAAAAATTTAGACAATGGTTTTGAGGTGCTTCTAAAAGTTTCCTCTCAAAGGAAGTTTCCCGACCCAGCACATGAATTTTCCTTTTTATGGCATGCCATGATTTCATTTCATGCTTAAGTAAAATTTTATAATTTATAAAGCAGGAATCCCAGAAGGAGGCTTTATGTTTTAAAGTAAATACCATGAATATTAAATTTAGGTCTCCAAACTAGATTTTGTAACAAAAAGATTTCTTTAAAGCCTTAGGTTCTTGCTCTTAAGCAAAATTGTAGAAATAGCAGTTTCTCTTTAAGCACTTGGAAAGTGATTAAATTAGGCTCTAATTTACAACATTAGATGAGAAGTGAAAATTAGGAAGTCTTAAAAAGGCAATGCTTTGGTGGCTAACTTATATCACTATTCTCATATTGGCCCTTCACAGACAGTTTTTGTTTATGGATTCATTCAATGAGATGTGAAGGTGATGCATTCTGCATGCCTGGGCTGGAAAACCTGACTTTATTTCTTTTGTTGCACCCAGACCAATGAGAGACTACCTTTAATTGGTGATTTCAGGAAAAACAACTGGGCTAGACCTCATTAGAGTCTGAGCTGGTGGCTCAAAGGTCACTCTTTGGTAAGAAATTGAAGCACTTGCTATTTGTTGCAAACTAACTAACATAGGCCATGGAAAAACAATCTAGGAGAAATACTTTGATTTTCTTATAATTTTATTAGATCTTTATATATAATATATAATTACATGTAACATATATAACACAATAATATATTGTGATACATAATGTATTTTTTATATATTGGGAAATATATCCAATTTTGCTTGTCAAGACATCATAACAACTCAAGAGCAAAAGTGTGTCAAGAAATAGGAATACTTCCAAGCTTCTTTGCATATGTGTATGTGCATGTGCGTGTGTTTCTGTTTTGGTACTCTATCGTTATTAAGCTATCTATTTATTATTTCTCTCTTTGTTTATTACTATACATTACATATTGCATGAAATACATAACACACAGTTGGTGGGAAAGCATTTGTCAGTTGCTACTTTTGGTAAAACTTCAAAGACATTTGTCATCTTAGAGTCAAAACAAGAATAGTAGGCTTGCCTGTCCCTTTAGTTATTTTTAGAACTAGATGTTGTGGCAAGGTAATTACTAGGTTTCTTTTCCTCAAGTTTCTGTAATTCAGGTGATCTGAACGGCTTCTCTGATAAGTCTGTCTGTGTCCCTACATGTCAGTTTAGAACGAAACTCTAGTTCTGAAATTGCAGGATCCAGCTTGTTATATTGAATGATCTTGTAACCATATTTTAATGCATCTATTCATGGATATATATTTGTTTTCAGGGTAACATTTATTGAACACTTACCATATCCAAAGCCATAAGCAATATGACATAAAACTATAGCCAATTGGCAGCTCAGGATTCGTGAGTGGTAGCTAGTAAAGGGAGACGGAGATATCTCTGACATGGACTATATTACCAGCTTTTTGGTCACATTCCCTTGAAGGACTACCCTACCAGGCTACAGGGGAAGAAGGCAAACTCAGTCCTCATGCAACTAGATGACCTGAGTTGTGTGTATGGTGGGGCTCCCCTATTTCTCAGAATAAGGGATCAGGGATTCAGGAGAGAGGGTGGGAGTGGGAGGAGAGGAGGAAGTGGCCTATGACCAAGATGTAAATTGAATAAATTAATTAATGAAAAAGATGTCTCAATGATGAGAGGATCTTGTCATCAAGTTTGATGACTTACATTCAAACCTGAAGACCCAAACTGAGGATTGAAAGAATTGAATCCTTCATATTGTCTTTCTCTGTCTCTGTTTGTCTCTCTCTTGCACACACACACACACACACACACACACACACACACACACACTAAATTAATGTATAATAACAAGTCGGGCTGTAGAAAAGATCACTGATATCGGTAAATCTGAGTGTGACATACTGTTTCTTAATAAAGTGACAATGTGCATTATTCTGTGGAGTCACCAGATGCCCTAATAAATTTAGAGATAAAGATAGAGTTTATAACTTCACTTTAGGCACAAAATCCTGATGACAACACATACTTTAAGTTTTGAAACCTGTAGTCTCTGATGTGCACACTACAATAAGGGCTTGGGGGAGAAGCCCACAGCACAGCCTCCTGCTACCTTGCTTCTTTGCTTTTCCCTTTTGATGTCTCAGAGACTGTAGTCTAATGATGAATCACATGGGCTCCTTCTACTGAGAAGGCTGCTCAATTAGAGGGAAACAGGAACCTTTGAAGGAGAGAGACTAGGTGTTGATGAGCCAGCATAGAAATTAACATTCAAAAATTGCTCTGTGCCAGCTCCCAACATAGGCAACCACAACAGTAATTATCATTGCTATTTCAGAAGTTGTCGGTCTCAGGGTAGCTGTGCAAAGTGAAACCCCAAAATAAACTTCCTCTGCTTGACTGATATTTTAGAAACAGTTTGTTTTAACTCTAATCATCAGCTTAGATGTTCAGAAACCTGAAATATTGTAAACAACTCCATAAAAGACGATTTCTGTTTAACTAAAATTGAATACAGGTCAAAAATAATGCCCCTGTTCAAAATGCTTAGCTAGTGACAAACATTTGTTTTTCCTCCTTAGAGACAAGAAAAACATGGTTAATGCTTAATTAAGTAAGCAGGGAAATAATCTATTATGTGGCTTTTATCAATATAAAATTGGACTCTGTTATCAGTATTATTTACCGAAGAGACTCTTTTACATGTATTGAGGATGATGGGGGGTGTATAAGAATCAGTAAAACAAATATGGTCTATGACTTCTTAGAACTTATATTTTATTCTTCTCAAGGCTCTATATCCTGATTCTATTTAGTTATGAATCTGACTTTACAAGCTTGTGACTTAATATCATGAATAAACAACTGACTCCTGAAGTAATGTTGATTTTGGCCCACCTCTTGGATTTCAGATTCAGAGCTCAGGATATGATGACCGTCTCTACCAGAACAATTACCTGGCAATTCAGAAAATTTTGACAGTAATTTTTATCATCAGCTTGATTAGATTACGATATACCTAGGAGGTTCATAAAGTACACTTCTGTGTGAATGGTGAGTGCATTTCTAGAGAAGATTAACGCGAGGGCTCTGAGATAAGGAATGGATTAGTCCTTTGATGGATAAGAACAATGATGAGGGTATTGAGGGATAATGAAAGGTAGGAGGAGGACCCTGATAGACAGCTGTCACTGGAGGTCTGTTCCTGACAGACAGTCTAACATCTTACCCTCACATTCTCTTCTACTTTCTTTTTAACTTTTTTCTGTAAGAATTGGAATAAGAGCCCTAGCCATACACTTCTGCTCCCTTGATATTATGCCCAGACACATGAGACTTAGAGTTTATGGAGTGCAACCTACAAAACCATGTGTCCAAACATTCTTGTTTACTCAAATCGTCTATGTTGAATGTTTTGTTATAATTCTGAGACAGTTAACTAAGTCATCGCCATAAATATTGCTCTATTCTTTCCTCATCACTCATTCCCTGAAATTTTGTTGTTCCTCTTTTTATTGCACTAAATACAGATTTCATCCTGGTCAAATTGTTTAAAGTTTTAGAATCACCCTTTCTCTCTTTGTTTTTCCTTTTTTAATTAAAATACATTTAATTACATTTTGGCATTTTAGTCTGTTTATTGTGACACTTTTTTATTTTAATAGCCTCTATTAGCTTTGAAGTTAAATTTATAAAACAGGTAGCTTAACAGAGTAGTCGCATAAATGGTTCTATTGAATGAAACATGATATACAAAATTATACTATTAAATGGTAGTCTGTTTTCTAAGTTATAAGTGAGGGCTTGTTGTTATCTCTTTCCTATTCATCAAACATCAAGACCAACACTCCAAAGACAAGACTGATGAATCTTTCTTATACCACCCCCCCCTGCATTCCACCTCTCTCTTACCTTTCTCTTTCTCCACTTTAATCTGTAATACACCCTGATAATTATGACTGTGAAACATATTCTAAATTCCCTGACTTCTACCATTGCTCTAGAATAAACCACCATCTTTTCTACTCTGGAGTATTGTGCCAATTTCCCATCAGTATTTTAGGTTCCATTGCTGACACTTACACTCATTTCCATGTGGCCATGTCCTTCTCCTGAGAAGGACTGTCAAAGTCTTGCTATGAAAAGTCTGGCTGTTGAAGTCCAGCAATCAAAAGTCCCCTTATGCTCACCTAACTACATGCCCAATTAAAATTAAGCACTTCATCCTAACAAGATGTTTCCTCTTCTACCTTTATGTGTAAACTGCCATACTCTTCTATTTGACTCCTCTCTGCCCAAAGGCACTCGAGGACAAATTCCTCTCATTCCTCTTCTTGCTCCCTTCTCCCTCTTCCTCTGACTCTGTCCCTGTCCTTTATCCCAGCCCTCTGTCCATCTCAGGCAAATGTATTTCCTTTGTATTGAGAACTTTGAGAACTTGATCTTGGGGGGCCTGAGCAGGTATTTTCCCTAAGTTTTCCTCTTTCAACTCTAATTCTGCGCTATCATCTACTTCCTGTCAATTCCTTTCACTCCAGGAACAATTTAGTTCTTAGATTTGTTATTTGTTATTCATTTTATGTATTCTTTCTCACAAATTTCTATATGAACTCATACTTAACTTTCTAGATAGTTGTTTTATAGAGAGGCCTTTCCTGGCCATACCTTTCTCATTCTACTTTAAAATCTTTCTTTGTAGCATTTCTCATACTTCTCATCATGTATCATTATAGTTGATTTTCAGTTCTTAGGAGTGTGTGCATGCATGTGTGTGTGTGTGTTTTCTCCTACTCCCTAAAATTTATTTATAAGCCCCACATTAATAGGTGTAGTTCCATTCATGGTCCATCATAGATATGTTCAGGGCTGTAGTAAGCTAGGTGGACTGAAATGGCCACTCCTATCTGAGATACTAGACGAAGCTTCCTGCCTGCTAGTTGCAGCTCTCATGTTACACAAAAGGGTATTTAACTATCATTTCAAAGGAACTGTTATGACTTAGAAGACAGTGGAGCTGTGATAGTTTTCAACTTGACAGATGTTGGAATCACTTGTGAGTAGCATCTCTGGACAAGCATGAGGAATATTATCTTGAATATGTTAAGTTAATTGAGGTGGGAAGACTTGCCAAAAGAGTTCTGCAATCAGCTATTGATGTCTGAGGTTAGAGTAGGAGATGAAAATTGTAATCTTCCAAATAGTCACCATATTTAAAATAAATCATTCTGGGAAAATGTGTATTACCTCCCACAGAGCAATAGCTCACTGAATATACACAAGATTAATACCATGTGGAATTTTCTCTAAATTCTTGCAACATAATTTTAGAAGTGTGCTCTTAATCTGTTAAAATTTGGGGGAGGGGAATAATATGATCAAAATATATTTAAAGTTAATTTTTTAAATAATAAAAATATAATTTAAAAAGCATATAAACACTGCTGTGCATATAAAGATAAAATACTCTCTATCTATTTTCTATTTTAAAAATAATAATCAAAGGCCTGAAGAGATGGCTCTGTGCTTAAGAATGCTTGTTGTACTTGCAGAGGACCAAAGTTCAGCTTCCAGCACCCACAGGGTATTCCATGACCGTCTGTAACTCCAGACCTGATAGCCTCTTCTGACTCCTTCATGTATCAAACTTTCAAGTGGTGCACACACATCCATGCAGGCAAAACTTTTACACATAAAAGAAAATGAATAAACCTAATAGAATTTAAAAAGAAAATGAAGGTCAGATAAGACAGTGCCTATAAACACATAATTTGAAATTGACAAACATTGGCTTCCTTTAAATTCCTATTTCTCTAATCTCTGGGAAGAACATTGTGTTTGAAGGGCCCAGAGGCTCCCTTGGGTTTGATGCTCCACTAGAATTTGAGACCCACTTCTGTTATAATTTTCATTCATGGCTCAACAGTGTCTTACTTACCTTTCTGAATTGTGTTCCGATCACATTAGCTTATTTCTTACCAGAGCTACCAGTTTGAGCTAAAATTCAAAGTATCTGTGTTCTGAGTCTGCCTCTTCTTTCTGTAAACTCTTATCCTATTCAAATCCTTCTGAAAGCTCTTCCACTAGAAGAACTACAGCTTTTCTCAAGAGACTAGACTTTGTTAGATTTAAAATACAAGGCCCTTCCTTATCATTATTATTCTTGATATATCTGTACTGTAAATCTGTGTATAAACAAGAGGAAAACTGTTGAAAGATCTGAGTATCTACTGGAAGTGTTTTAGGTGCTTGTAAAGAAATAACATAGACTGTACATCCTAGCTGACGCTCCCTTGTTTTGTATTGATTAGTTTATGCAGAGCAGATATGGACTCTATACCATCTACAAAGAGGCTGCGCTGTACTCTTGTCCATTTCTAAGGGAGATACAGCAAGGGCAGCAGTCAAATTCTGTGGAGTATTTCATAAGCTGTTAGTGTAAAGTTTACATGGTGAATATGGAAAATTTAAAGCCTCCAGGTCTTCTTTGTCTCTTAAATTATCAGTGGCTTCAAGGGAGGACAATCCATTCAAACATTTTCTTAGGGAAGGAAAGCATATAAACATGTAGATCTTAATGAGAGAGTGGAGTGAATTTGCTAGTCTAGCAAAGCTATAAACTCATCTGTTTGGCTAATGAAGAGTCTCTATGCTCAGATGATTGTAAAGGTATGTTTGGGAAAGTATTAGACAAAGACCATAGGATTCTCTTTTGATACTTGTGGGTCACCGTGATAATTAAAAAAATGTTACTGTATTGAAAAACAAACAGTCTGGGTTGATAGCAACAGTGTTTGACACTTATGTGTAAGTTTCACAACAGCTGGGAAAGAATATCCTGGAAATATCTGTTTAGGAATGCTAATAGCCCGGTCAAAACCATATATAAATGGACACAATATGTTATCCCGTTAATGAGTGCTCAGACAATGAGCATGACCAGAAGATAAGGAAATGGAAATAAATATACTATCCCTGTAAGGAGGAAGAGCACGATAATTACTGGCAAACCACTGCTTCTAAAGGAAAGGTAGAGAATTTTATTTTCAAAGGCCATTCATTAGAGAGAAAGCACATTAAGGGAAGCATATTTCTGAGCATTCTCAATTAAACTACAGTTAAAGAATTAATGAAAGCCAGACATAGTTTATCTTCACCCAAAGTCCATAGACCGCATGGTCAAATAAAAAGGAAGATGGCGGAAAGGCATGCTTCTGCTCATGCTATTTAACTTTATAGCATGCCAAAGTCAACCAAGGTGCTTGAAATAGGACTGGATCAATTGCTTCGATTGGTTCTTTTTTAGGGTTCTATAGAAAGCATCAAGAGAAGCTTATAATAATGACAATAATAATAATAATAATAATAATATACATTAACGTTTCATTAAATGCAGTAATTAACCATATGGGAGTCAGCTCCAGTAGTAGCAAAAACATCCCACCCAGTTCCGGAATCAGAACAGTCAGGGTTGAAATATGAAGAATATCACATCTGTGAGTTATATTGTGAATTAAGACAATGTAAGAATTTGTAAATTATTATTATTTGTGGAAATAGTTGATATGAATACTTGTCTATTATGAAAGTAATTTCTGGATGAATATGCATATATATTATACTTGTAGGATAGATATTTTTATTGTAAATGCGATTTTGTTTTTATTGTTGTTCCTATTTGTTTGTTTGTTTTAAGACAAGGTCTCATCATGTATCCCTAGCTGGCTTGGCTTCATTATGTAGACCCGGCTGGCCTTGAACTGACAGGCATCTACTTATCTTTGACTCCCCAGTGCTAAGATTAAAGGCATGCACCACTACACCTGGCTCTTTGTTGTTAATAAATGATAAAGTGATACATGAATAAATGAATACCTTGTTAACATTTAAAATTTTTTGACATAGTTGAATTGTGAATACAGGTTGTCAGACTCCCATATCTGAAACAGTACATTAAATTTATAGTATTTATAGTAAAGGAATGAAAAATTCATCAGTCATCTATGTAAAATACACATGTCAAGAGAGCGTCCTCTGTGCCATGTTATTACATCTCTACAGTTTTTTGGTCAAATGGAGTGGTTTATTAGGTGCTGCTAAATTGCCAGCTCATATGTGTATGCTTCTAAGCCAATTCATTCAAAAGAATTTATCGCCTGGGCATGGAACACCACATGCAAAATGGTGTCCTTGTTCCTTCATGGCTTTGCTTACAAAAGAGGCATTAAGTGCATGCAAGTATTGATTTTCTTATTTTACAAATGCTCATAGAGCTCTTGACCTTCTGCATCTCAGGGCCAACAGTTTTCCATTTGTCAATGATAATATGTACTTCCAGAACATTTTGCTCAGGTTGAATGTATTTCTCACTATTTTTGAGTAATAGCATTTTAGTAGAACTTAAATGTGTGCTAAAGGCTGAGAGGAGACTCAGCAACTGAGTTTCCGATATCTAGATCCAATTGTCTGTGGATTTCTACATTGGTTTATAGCCTATGTTAATTCAATAGGCTTTAATAATTTTACTTTTTAATTTTATTGAAAAATCATGTCTACCTATTACCTATTTATCATCTATACATTTATATAGAGAAATAGATACACACAAATATGTTATTTAGTGAGAATAATAAAAAACATATAGTAAAAAAAATAAAGATAAATGCTATCTCTTTTCCCAAATCTAGTTAAGTTTTTGGTGTGTTAACTTTTGCAAAACCTTACATTATAAATGTCACCTTTACTCCATGCTTTACTGTTAGAGTTTGTTAAGTTTTTTTAACATAGAAAAAAACTTAGTTTGTGTACGTGGAAAAGCATATGAATTTTACTGTGTACATAGACTTTTCATGTACAAAATGCATTACAGTCAAGATAAAGTGCAAAACTCCCTTTACTGCTCAAAATATATTTTTTTAACACAAATAGTACCTCCATATTGTCACTTTACATTCATGCCTTTTCTTTACCCCAATTTCTAGTTATTGCTGATCCAATCATTACTGTATCTTTTCAAGAATGCCATTTATTCTTGAAAGGTCAAGAATGCATTCAATATGAAAACTGTAACCTTGTATAATATCTTTGAAACGTATCCAGTTACTGCATACATCAATAATTCATTCCTTCTCCTCCCCAGACTAGCATTCCTGTTTTGGAGTATATTACCATTTGTCTATACATTCATGCAATAAGGGTATTTTGATTCATTTACACTTTACAATTTGGCTCTATTTTGGATAAAACTGATGTTAATATTTATCCTGACATCTTTGTGCAAAACTGCGTTTTCGGTTTTGAATATTGGGTACCAGGAATTTTACTATAAGGGTTAGGGCAAATATTTAAATAGATAAAAACAACAAGAAGATTGTTTTCTAAAGGCCTGATTTCTACAGTAAAGGATGAAAATTCAAGTTTCTTTGGAGACATTCAGCTTTTGGTTTTGTAAGTTTTGGTCAGCCTAATGGGCTTATGGTCAAATGGTTAGTGTGCAGATGTGGGCAACATGTACAGAAAAGGAAAAAATAATCACAAAGAGGAGAATGGATTTTTTCCATTGGACTTCTAACCATAAAGATCACCTAATAGTTTTAAGCAAAAAAATATTGTTTCTTTTGGTAACTCTAAGGCACGTTCAGTTCTGTGTCTTTGGCCAAGAGAAATCTTGGGTACTAGACCTGTATGCATTTTTTTTTTTTTTGCACTTTACACAAAGGAATCCTAACTCCATTCTAAAACAATAAAATGGACTATCTGAAGCTCCTGCTGTGGTGGCTAAAGGGAAGAAAGTGGTAAAAAGGATGTATGTGCACTTAGATTCCCACAAAAGAGAGGGCTGGTGCTACCCCCCATCAGCTCTTGCTTCCGTAAGTACATTTTTGCTTTATCGCCTGGTACAATAAAGTTCGGGTGTTTTCCACACTACCTTGCCCATTGGAACCTTTCTCCCTCAGGTTCAGAAAATCTAGACTGCTACTGCAGTAGGCAACTGGAAGCAAGAGACTTACCCCAAATTATGCCTTATGTGGTTTAATGTTTTTTTTTTTCCTGAGTGACCATTTCTATTGAACATTCTTCCATTCATTTGAAATATCTCTATATTTTCTTATTTAGTGATTATGCAAATAGTGTTTCATTGGTTAATTGGGTTTCTTTTCATTGCTTTCAGTGATTTGTAAATTTATTGTTTTCTAATTGATGTTAAATGTTATATCATTTCCACAACTGACTTTCAGTAGCTTAGATGAGTGTCTCTAATCATCAGCCCCCATATCCATATCAATACAACGAGAAGAGCACGGAACCCTAAGAAAGGTGCATAGATGGGTTATAGGGAAATTTCTGAGATAGGGCTGAAAAACCCTAGTTTTCCTTTTGTCCTTTTGCTTCTTTACATACATCATAAGTGGTTTGCTCTAACAAGGACTGCTTCCATGGGTGCTCCCTCCAAAGATCTAATGTGATGGAAAGATAAAGAGAACTGTTTGAATTCCATTATGATACAATTTATCAATAATCAGTTCAATGTAACATGCTGTGGGAGCCATAAATACCCATAATTATTTATGTAAATTTACAAAACTAGTGAAAGACTAGAGAATTTGATAAATTCATAATTATGCTTGGAGATTTAAGTATTCTTCTTCAGTACTTAATATGACTAACAATAAATAGGAAAATAGTGAGATGTAGAGGAGTTGAAAATGTGAATAATTGATATTTCTGGAATGTGGTGACTTGTAGTCCACCACACACTCTTTCTAAGACCACAACAAATACCAAGATAAACCAAGTGATGCCGTAAATAAACCATGTTATGTAATAAGCAGGATAAACCAAGGCCACACAATAAAGCCTTAAAGAATATTAAAAAAAAAACAACACAAATTTTCTTATCCTTCGAAATGTGATGGCAATGGAAACATTATAGACATCAATATTAAAAACTGGAAAATTAAAACATAACTGGAAATTAAGCAATATGGGTCAATAAAGATGTATCAAATGGTCTCTGTTTGTGTGTGTATGTGTACATGCATGCCTACAATGAAATTTTATTCAGCCACAGAAGAATTAAATTATCTCATTTACTGGAAAATGGATGAATCTGGTGAACATCATATTTCAGCAAACTAAGCCAGACTCAGTTATTTGTTCTTCTTTGCGGATGTAGATTATATGTGAATGACGTGCAGAGATGAATATGGCCAACATACATAATGTATTTGAAAGAAGTTTTATAAAACTCATCATCATGTACAATGAACATATTAAAGTTGTTAAAAAAGCAAAAAAAAAGATGTATTAAGGGAAATTAGAAAATATCTCAACTTAAAAGCTTGATTTCACAGCATGTGGAATTTTGTGAAATATTGCTGGAAAAGTACAGAGAAGGAATTTATACCAATAAAGCTTTATAGCAATAAAGCTTAAATCAAGCTTGTTTTGAATTTCTGTTGATGTTAATTGAGCCATTCTAGCTATCTGCTTATTTTATAATTTACAATTTACTTTCACCCTCATTATTTATTCAGTGATGGATTTCAAGTTTTACTTTAGCTATTCAGAGATATTAGCCATTTATTAGTGCAAGAAAATTTTGACTCACTTAGAAAATTAGGAGAGATTTTGTTGTCATTTCCCACCACTTGATATTATGTTTTAATTGTACTGAAAAAATTTAGTACTTGATAAATAGACGGCCAGCTTAGTAAATGTACTGCAAACACTGGAAATTATATGTCAAGACTCATATGTTTATGACTACCTTTTTACTTCTCAGATTTGGGGAATATAATTTTTTTTGCCTTTTTTTGTTTTCCTGACAAGGTTTATCTGTGTAGCCTTGGCTGTGCTGTGCTTGCTTTGTAGACCAGTCTGTCCTCAAAACACACAAATGTTTACCTGCCTCTGTTTCCCCAAGTGCTTGGATTAGAGGCATGTACCACAGCACCCCGCTGGGAATATAAATTTTTACAGTATCAAGGCCTTTTAAAATCTTATTTATTTCTTTATTATGTGTTTGTTTGTTGCCTGTGTGTTTATGCATTCCACATATGTGAAGGAATCTGTGGAGATCAATAAATAGCAACAGAACTAGAGTTATAGATCTTGTGAATTGCCTTATATAGGTGCCTGGAATGAAACCATGGTCCTGCACAAGAGCAGCAAATGTTCTTTACAGCTGAGTCAGAGCTCTAGCCCTGGCCCATGGCTTCTTGAACTGAATATACTGCATTCATTTTATATGAAGATCAATTATAACCAGTCAGATGCAAACATTATTTCTCAATTTTTAGAAAATATTTTAGGAGTTAAGTACCAGGCATTTTTGGCATGCCTTCTTCTGTATCTCTATTCTGAGGTTTAGAATGTGAATGTAAATACTGGAATTCCATCTTGTATCATAAGAATGAATGCCACAACCCCTTTATTATCTTGGAGTAAAAACCTAGAGGAATGTCAGTTTTAAGAGTTTAAAACAAACCATACTCTGTATATTCCTTGTCTCTATTTTAACATATACAAGTATATTTACACTTTTGTGGCAAGGTCATATCGTCAACTTGACACAACATGGGGTCACTAGAGCTTAGGTAACTTCATTTGAAGAATTGTCGTGATCATGACCTGTGAACATATCCTTGGGGGCATTGTTTTGGCCCAGGCCACTTAGGTGATACTTAGGCAGGTGATCTTGGGCTGTAGAAGAATGTTGGCTGAACAGATGTCCAGATATAGCAACATTCCTTCATGGTTTCTGCTTAATTTCCCACTTGAATTCCTACCTTAATTTACTTCAATGACAGACTATGGTCTGGAAGTATAAGAAAGAAAAAAAAAAACCTTTCCTCATTTGGTCCATGTGTTTTATCAACAAAACAAACTATCACACACAAATATACACACATGCACACACAGACACACACGTCACACATATACACACATGAATGCACATACCATATATACACAAACACTCACACACACATATGCCCATGCACACATCACACGTACACATACATTTTTTTTAATTTATTTATTTTTATCTCAATCACAGGTTAGGTACTTTGAATCCCAGGCGTAGCCCCCTCCCCCATTCCCTCCCAACCTCCCACTCCCTCCCTCATCTCCTTCTTCCCTGCCCCCTCCAAGTCCACCAACAGGGGAGGACCTCCTTCCCTTCCATCCACCCCCAGCTTATCCTGTCTCCTCAGGGCTGGCTGCAAAGTCCTCCCCTGGGATCTAGCCAGTCTGTCACTCCCCGA
>CM053762.1:60179130-60191793 GCA_028658305.1 Pachyuromys duprasi | reverse complement strand
GTCCCTGTTTCCCTGAATAGGGTCTTCAGCCCTACACCAAGTTATCATGGGCCCCATCCGTGCGGGGGTTCCAGTCCACATCCACACATGGTCCTTGATTGTAGAAACCGTCTCATACAAGACCCCTGTGCCCTGCTCAGTTTGGTCTTTGTGGAGCTCTTGTTCTCCCCAAGTCTCAACAACCTCCCCCAGATCTATCATTACTCTCGCCCTCGAACACATACATTTTATTTTTCTCATATGACCATTATAATTTGGTTGTTTTTCCTACATGAACCTATAATGGTGTATTACCTCTTTTAATATGGTATTATGTCATGGGTGTAGGCACCACTATTATTAATAATTGTGAATTTGTATTTTTAAGTTTTATTGGACATGAGTCTGAAAAAAGTGTTTTTTAACTATGGTTTGAGTTGGAGACATTCCATTTTTTCCATTAGAGTATGTTCCTTCTCATAGATGAAAGTGTATTCTCTGTAATTCTCTTTAGCTCTGCTCTCCATTTCTCCATTTCAACCATGGGCTGCTTAGGAAAACCTGTTTCTTTGTGTCAATGGCACTATAAATATTACCATTTTATTTTATTTGATGTTCTACATTAGCTCAAGAACACTTTCTCAACTATGTGAAGCATAGAAGCGTTTGTTCAGAGGAAGCGGTTTGACTTTGAAACAAGCGAGATGCCTTCATCTGTCAGCATGCACCACATGCACCATGATAAATCATCGGCAGAGCTTAGAAAAGGTTGTAGCCACCACTTCTTTAAAAGCTAGACTAGTTTTGATTGACCTGCACAGTGAAACATGAGCAATTTACAGCTGTGAATATTTTAGTTTTTTTTGTCAGATGTTCACCTAAGGCCTTTACTTTTCCTAACTCATCATTTTCAAAGTTCTAGACATGTATTCTTCATTCATTGACAGTCTCTACTATAGTTTATGTGTTAGAAATTAGAATTGTCAGTAGCTGGTGAGGGGGACACATGTTTAAATAGATAAATTCTTCACTAGTATGCTTAAACTAAATCACTCTGGTGTCAGTAGCGTTAGTCTGCATTGTGGAAGAATCATCTTTTCAACTTACAAGCAAAGCTGTTTAGTTCTAGAAAAAAAAAACATGGCTGAAAAATTTGAGATCAACCTTCAAAAACATCTTTTTGTAGTTAAAATTTGACATTTTTACTTGAACACAAAAGGGTAAAAAGCAATGGGATCTGTATGTTTAGATATTCGTGGTTCTCTCTCCCCTTCTAAATATCAGTATTAGTTTCTATGATCATCATAACAAATGATCACAAACTCAAAAGTTAGGCTGCTAGTACTACAGGATCAAGGTAGAAGCAGAACTACTTGGCAGATTTCCCTTTTGGGAGATGCTTCGTGTGTCTTCTTGCAATTGTTGTATTCAACAATTCTTGTTGTTTCTGGGCTAATAATGGTAATTAAAGACTGCCACCATTCCCTTTTTTTTTTTCCATCCCTGATATCTCAGTTTCAAGTCTTTATAAGACCATACTCACTAGTGTTGGATGTAAACAGATCTTTACCAGGGACAATATCCATTCAATTGAAAATATGACAGGCACATAGCATATATTAAATACAATTATGGAGAAAATTTGAACACTGAAGCTCGTAGTAAGATGGACATACGCTCTGATCATAGCATACTGTGTGTTACTAAACCATGTGTGCACTGCTTTAGAATAATGCTTTTCTCAACATACAGTGTAAATATAGGAATTATATTTCACACAAAGAGATTGCTTCGCACCAAATCATTATTTTCACTCTAGGATTTCAATTTAACATAATGCTTTCAAAAATGCTGTTGATTAAAAACAGTTAAGTATACATTTGGGCAAAATAAATGTGCAATGTTTGAATGTTCTATCATCTAAGGTGTTAATGGATTTTGTTGAAAACTTACTGAACCACTGCTGAAGGTTATTTATGAACATTTTGAGAACTGGGAAATGACAGGATTGAGTGTTAACAGTGTATCAATTTTTCAGAATAGAAGGAGCTGTTATCAAGGCAATTATGGTTCAGTGAATGTAACTTGACTCTCTCAGTAATGGGACAACTATTAAAAAGAAAAACCCGTAAAATCCTTTCAAAGGTAACTGAATCATGAACAATAAATAGATTTGGTTTATAAAGAAAAAACATGACAGATGGGATTTAATCACTTTTTGATAGGATTACCAAATTAATAGACTATGGAAAAGAAGCAATTGTAGTATGTTTTTACTTTATTGTATGCGATGGTCTCTGGTGAAATTTTTATCACTTCAAATTTTCTGGAAAATGAGTAGCCTTGTGGTTTGGAAATGATGTAAGATCTCAAACAGAACAGAAGAATATTTTATGTAGAGAAGAACAGGCTATTCTTATATATTTGGGTTAAAAATAAAGCTACATTTTAAGAACTCATTGTAGTCTCAAAGAAACAGTTTTGTTGTGAGAAACTTTTATCATTTTTAGAGGGAAAAAAATCTTAACACAGGAATGCATATCAATGAGAATAACACAAGACAGCCATTTTCTACACTTCTTTACTTATTCAAAAGGAGAAGTAGAAAGGTGATAGATTTTGAAAATAAGGAGAGCTACTAGCTAAAATTAAAGCAAAGAATGTGGTACAGGGCTTAGTTTAGTTTTAGACCTCCAGCTTTGTATAAGGGACTCTCTGCTTTCCTATTTTACCACATTTTTAATAAAAGAGTAATTTTTATATAGATGTTTCTAAGCTTGGAGGTTATTTGATATATATTTTTCCAGAAGAGGGAAAGCACATAGCTATTTCATGGGTATTATTATACTTGGGAAGATGCAAAACATAAACAGAGTAAGACCTCATGATTCCTGTCAGGAATCATTAAAGAGCTTCCAGCTGGCCTTGTATCCAAAATGTACTTACAAGAATTACATAGCTGCAAAATACATAGCATTAAGAAGGAAAATGATTTTAGTATGTTTATCCTATATTATAGGTCTAGTACCCACTTATAAGTGAGTGTATAAGATAGGATAAACATTCTAAAATCTGTACACCTAAAGAAGATAAGCAAGAAAGAGGACCAGGGTAAGATGATCAGTTCTCACTTAGAAAGACAAATGGGACAGACATTGGAAATAGAAGAAAACAAGTAACAGGACAGGAGCCTACCACAGAGGGCACCTGAAAGACACTTCCTAGCAGTGTATCAAAACAGATGCTGGGACTCATAAAAAAAATTTGGGGGCAGAGTGCAGGGAATCATGAAAGAAGGGGAGGGGGTTAGTATGACCTGGAAAAGACAGGAGCTCCACAAGGACCAAACATATCTGGGCCCAGGGGTCTTTTCTGAGACTGTTTCTCCGAGCAAGGACCATGAATGGATATAACCTAGGACCCCTGCCCAGATATAGCCCATCACAGCTCAGTATCCAGGTGGATTCCCTAGTTAGGGGAACAAGGACTGTCTCAGACATGAACTCAATGGCTGGCTCTTTGACCTCCGCCACTCCTCCCACCCCCATCCCAAGGGAGGAGCAGCCTTGCAAGAGGACATTGTAGCCAGTCCTGAAGAGATCTGATAGCTAGGGTCAGATGGAAGGGGAGGAGGTCCTCCCCTATCAGTGGATTTACAGAGGGGCAGGAAGGAGATGAGGGAGGGAGGGTGGGATAGGAAGGGAATGTGGGAGAGGGCTACAGCTGGGATACAAAGTACATAACCTGTGATTAATATAAAAAACAATGAATAAAAAAAGGGAAAATATATAAAACGAATTTGAAAATGTTCAATAACCTAGGTCTGAAAAACACAAAATAAATGTGTTTATTCCAAACTTACTAAGTACAAAGAATGAAAAACAACAACTGCAGAACGGCCTTGAAAGCATGTGTTACTAACTACGGTTTACTGAATTTGCAGCATCTAGATTAAAAGCTGCTGTCATATAAGTGTAAGGCTAGAAAGAAACGATTATTCTCTTAATAACAGTGTTTATCATGCTGCAGACCTTAAGGCCAGATAGGCCTAAGTTAAAGAAGAAGCTTTTCTAACATGTTCTTTTCCCTTCAACGCAGAAAAAGGATGAAGCAGAAACCATGGCTGAGGAGTTGTCTACTTACATGACTCAGAGGGCACTCCTGGACCTTTCTTTGGCTAATCGCTACTGAAACTTTGATCACTAAATTCTCAATATTCACCCCTTTCCTAAAAGTGAAATTATTAGTAGTAGTATTGTTTTCCCCAAGAATCCAATAAAGAACATCACATTGTGTCTAGTATATACCATTTTTTCAAAGTGGTATGCTAGTAATAACTACAAGGTAAAGACAATGCAACTTTATTCTCTATTCATCCTAATTCAATCTACAACAACCTCTGCCATGGAATATGTGGTTGGCTTATGACTTTTTTGTTCATATCAGATAATGAAAACGTTATTCTCCATTCATTTAAGAGGAAGAGGTACTCTCATTTCTGTAATTAAAATGTGTGTTCATTCTGTACATGTAGCCTATACAAAACTGTTGATGTGACCATGGTGAAGGAAAAAATAAGAAAAAACAGCTATTTTAGGCTGAAAACAGAAATTTAAAGAAGAACAAGTCTAATGTAGAAAATGAGATTTACTTTTCTTAAGACACCAGCTAAAAGAAGTAAGTGTTATGGGATCCTATAAATTAAAGGGAAAATACTAACTCCCAGTGGTAAAAAGAACCAACAGAACTGAATTTACTTTCCATTTCTTGTCCTTTCCTTTCATTGTCTAATATAATTTATGTACTTATTGCATTCAATATAATAATTTTATATTTGCAATGTGGGGAAAGTATATCAAAGCAGTCACTATATTCATTTATTCACAATCTTGCATATTTACAAAATTTTTATGAAAATGAACTTAAAATCTATTCTTACCAACTTTCAAGATGGTAACTCTAGATAAGTATGTGAACTTAAAATAAATTCCCCCTTCCATATGACTACATTTTGTATCAGCTGATCCATGTCTTCCAACTGTATCAGAACTCCAGTCTCTGCTCCTCACTCATTGTACTCTCTGTTACCACAATGCCAACTACTTAAGATTATCTGTGTAAGCACAGCCACTTAATGTCTGCTCTTCTGTGTTTAGCATAAAGTGAAAAATGCGACACCCTATTTTAGTAACCACGGTGTCAGTTATCATTTTATCAGGCCCCATAACACCTCAGCTTATAATGAACTGATTGTGCTCTTAGCATTTGCTGAACATATTTGTGAATTCATGTGCTTACACAAACCTATAAAGTTGATAGAAGCTTGGTTTATACTTTCCACAAACTGAAGTATCAAGGTAACTGAAATGGGTGGATGAATAAAGAAGCTGAGGTTCAAACAATGCACTATTGTTCAGTGAAAAGAAAAAGAATGAACTGATCTTATATGCTTCCCGGGTAAAGAGAGCAGTAAAAGCCACCTGCTCCATGACTCCTCCACTTAGGATACACAAGGGAAAAAAATAATGAGGAAACATAGAAAAGACCAAGCGTTGCCAGAAATTTGAGGGAATGAGGGGAGCCGAGTGGACGGAACAGTATTCTTCAGTTGGTTGTGATATTCTGTTGTCTGTAATTGTGGCTGTGTCACAGTTTATACTTTTCAAAGCCGATGAAATCTTATAGCCAGCAAAATGAAACTTAATGTATGCAAATTTAAAAACAAACATTTCAGAAGTTGGGAAATGCCCATGCTGAAATGCATATGAGACAAAAAGTATAAGTACATTACTATGTACTTATCAGCCACTGAAGAGGTTGGGGGAAATGCTGACATAAGTAACTTTTTAAATGAGTGTAGTATGGAAAAATCACAGTAAAATAAACTGTGAGTACATAGTAAATCCGGTTGATAAGGCTGCTTCCCCTAGGGATATGGGTTAATAAATCTGATAGTATACTGTACATAGCTGCCACTGCTAACCAATAAAATGAATCAACGACAGGCTACGTGAGCCAGGGTTTTTCACTGCTGATGTGGGAATTTAAGATAAGCAAGGGGAGGTGGCGGGAATGACTCTTGTAACAAATTAAAATCAAAGAGGTCAGTATGAACTCACACTTAGGTCAATGTTTAATATAGATAGAATAATAAATACATCAACAGACATAAGGATATACATGACTTAATATACTGTGTGTGAGTGTGTGTGTGTAAGTGTTCAACCTCGGCTACATAGCTTCTTTCCCAGAAGTAATGAGCATATGCATTGCACTGATCTTTTTATTTCTTCTTTTTAATGCACTTTTTTTAAAGCTAGCAATACTAGTGTTAGCATCAATCACTATGGTATTTCTGTACACATGTGTCATTGTGCCTTATTCTAATTCTTCCCTCATTCCTTATTTCCCTCTACTATGTGCCCTGCTTCCATTCCACCTCGTGATGAGATTCATTTTTTTCCTGTTGGCTAGGTGTTCATTTATGATGCTAATCTCCAAATATTGAACCAGAATGCTTGGGAAGATGGCAGATTCCAGGTGTGTGAACATATCTGAATGGAGAATCTTGGTGTTAGTAAAACAATAGAGAGTGTTCAACATTTAAACAAAATGCAGTGATTAGTGTTTGTCGAAAAGACACAGGCATTAACAAAAAGTGCTTTCTAGAGCTACCACTCGAACACTTTGAGCCACAAAATAGAATGGTATTGGATCATAACTACCAAAATTGCGTATTAGGTTATACTTCAATGTACACAATATGTACAGTTAAGAAGACATCAGAAGAAGGAGAAAACAGGGAACAAGTCAGGAGCCTACCACAGAGGGCCGCTGAAAAGCTCTGCCCTGCAGACTATCAAAGCAGATGCTTAGACTTATGGCCAACCTTTGGGCAGAATACAGAGAATCTTATGAAAAAGAAGTGGGAAATGGTAAGATCTGGAGAGGACAGAAGCGCCACAAGGATAGCAATAGAACCAAAAAATCTGAGCAGAGGGATCTTTCCTGAGACTGATACTCCAACCAAGTACCATGCATGGAGATAACCTAGAACCCCTGCACAGATGTAGCCCATGGCAGTTCAGCCTCCAAGTGGGTCTCCATAGTAATGGGAATAGGGACTGCCTCTGACATGAACTGATTGGCCTGCTCTTTGATAACTTTCCCCTGAGAGGGGAGCAGCCTTACCAGGCCACAGAGGAAGACAATGCAGCCACTCCTGATGAGACCTGATAGACTAGAATCAGAAGGAAGGAGAGGAAGACCTCCCTTATCAGTGGACTTTGGGAGGGGCATGCATGGAGAAGGGGAAAGAAGGGAGGAGTTGAGAGGGGGGAAGGGAGGGGGCTACAGAGGGGATACAAAGTGAATAAAGTGCAATTAATACAAAAATAAAAAAGAATTGATATGCAGGGATAATTTAGTCTATGAATAATGAAAAAAGTGACAAGTTTCATATACAAATGAATTTCAGTTGCATTGTGAATATCATATTCTGAAGAGGGGCTCTTAGAGTCTATAGTTCTATTTTCTTTACTGTCATTCTTAACCGACCATTTCATAGAGATTCTTAGTAAGGGCGGAGGGACTGACTCGGACATGGGCTCTGTTGCCTGCTTTTTGATCACTCCCTCTAGTGAGATTGCCTCCTCAGTCACAGGGAAGAGGATGCGCTCAGTCCTGATTGGACTTGATGAGCTGGGGTGGATGGGTAGGTGGCTCCCTTTTTTTGAAGAATAGGATATATGGGGAAGCAGATGAGGGGAGGGGAGGGTGGGAGGGGCTATAATCAGTATGTAAGGTGAATAAATATTAATTAATTAAAAAGAATTATCATTCATGTTGTTTGTACATTTGATACAGTGGAATGAAATCGACACCTCATACCACCTCTCTGTCTTTCCTTTGGACAAAATTTATAATCACATATCCTCGGCGAAAAAGCAATTATCCCCATAATGGACAACTCTACAAACCCCATAACTAGGTGTCATCAAAACTTTGAAGGCAAGGCTAAACAAAAAATGATGCTTTGTATAGTTTCCTGAGAAAGGAAAAACATTGGAAAATCTGTAAGAAAATAATATGAATCTAGCCTTTTTAATATATCAGTGTTGGCTTATAAATATAAACAGCATACCAAACAATACATGATGCTAATAACACGAGAATACAGGTTTAACACATGTGAAGAATGTATGTAGTTTTCTGAGCATTTAAAAGTGTTCAAATATTCTCTACTTGGTTTGAATTTTAATTTATTTTTGTGAATTTATAGAGTGTGGAGAGACGCCTATGCTTGACACACTTGTGGAGATCAGAGATCAACATATGGAGTTGATTTTCTGCTTCCACCTTTACTTGGGTTTCAAAAGTCAAATTCAGGTTGTCAGGCTTTTATGATAAGTGATTTACCAATTGAGTCAATTTACTAGTCCTCTCAAATGTAGTTTATTAAGGAAAAGTTTTCATGAAAGACAGTAAAATAAGTTAGATTTGTAGTACAACTATGAATTGTGATTAAAATTTTAAAATATATTTTTAGAAACTAGTGATTTTAGCAAGACTTATACAGTCAGTGTTAGTGCTGGGATACTTGGAATTGCTCCAGCATTGATTATGGTATTAAGGTTCTTAAGGAGTTGTATATTGCAATAGTTAGAGAGTAACTAGGATTTGCTTCCAAAGGGTCACTTTGGGGAGGAGGAAGGACAAAGAGTAGATCTGACAAGAAGGAAGGAGAAACAGACATTATATGAAATGAACTGGTGACATGGTAGGAATGTTGAGGGCAGTTATTGATTGTTTATCACACCGTTACCCACATCTCTGTAGATATTTTAAATGTTGTATTACCAGAGGAGCTCTACGGAGTTTAGAAAACGTGTGGGAAAAAAATGGCTCAGCCAGAAGGTATAAGCAGATTAACCACCACCATTTATTTTAGGGAGCACGGTACAATTGTATTTTGAACTTTTTTCTCAAGTCTTAGCAATGCTGACAGAGTTTATGACCTAAATGGCTCTAGATGTCTCAGCAAGAATGTATTGCTGATTTTTAGGATAGTTTCTAAGGGCAATGGGAGCTCTACGAAAAATGTTTGATTTCACTAGTTTCAAACCATTTCATTAAAAGCATTTTTGTCTCCAAATTATTCATTTATAGCAGCCCATTAACAAATTCATAATTCATTGAGTTCATGGGTGGGATGAAATGGACTTTTATCTTATCAATAAGCGTTACATCATTTCTGCAAAAAGACAAAATGGGTTTCTCTTCACTGAAGGTTTGAGATGTCAGCTGGGGGCTATGTGCTCTGCCCTGGGGTTGCTGCTAAGGGTTCTCCCCTGGACTGGAGATTTGGCACCCCCTTCTGGGCTTGGGGCTGTGCACCATGGTCTGAGATGATATTTGGGGCACACACAGTGGGTTTGGGTTGGTGTGCATCCGTTGTATGCAGGCCTGTCTGAAATGGTGCCCGAGGCCTTCTCTGGCTGGCCCGTGGACACACACATGGACTGAGGTTTTTTGCTGGCGGACGCGTGCAGTGTGCGCCCGCAGTGTGCAATCTGGTTAAAATGGTCCCCGACCCTCTCAGTCTGAGGTGGTTCTGGCGATCTGTGTGCGCCTGCTGTACCCCTTGGGTTGAAGCAGAACCCGGGTCCTTCCTAGATTTGCCCATGAACTCACACAGGGACTGAGGTTTTTGCTGGTGGATGTGTGCAGTGTGTGCCCACAGTGCGCAGGTCTGTGAAAACAGTACCCTTTTCCTCCTCAGACTGCCTGGGAGACTGTGTGATCCAATCTATTATGGCAGCTGCGGTTGCCCAGCTTGGCTGCTCATTCAGATCAGAGCTGTGCGCTGCAGGTTACCCGGAGATTTTTCTGGGTAATAACTGGGTGTCCCTAGGGTTTTCCCACTTGATTTTCTCACCATAGGAGTTCTGCTCACCTGGCAATCACAAATGCTGGCGTTTTATGACCCAGAGTTAAGTCTCCTGGTCGCTGTGTTGTTTCTGCTGTCCTACTTCTCAGACACAGTGTCCTCTCGTGGCAGCCATCTTGGATCTCCCCCTGTACCACATTTTTTAATTTGATTACTTGATTTGTTGTTGTTTAACTTCTTGAGTTCTTTATATGTTCTGGATATTAGCCCTCTGTCAGATATAGGGTTGGTGAAGATTCTTTCCCAGTCTGTAGGCAGTTGTTTTGTTTTGATGACAGTTTCCTTTGCTTTACAGAAGCTTTTCAGTTTTATGAGGTCCCATTTATTGATTGTTGCTCTTAGATCCTGTGCTATTGGTGTTCTGTTCAGGAAGTTGTCTCCTGTGCCAATGAGTTCAAGACTCTTCTCCACTTTTTCTTCTAAGCGGTTTAGTGTGTCTGGTTTTATATTGAGGTCTTTGGTTTTGTGCAGGGTGTTAAGAATGGATCTATTTTCATTTTTCTACATGTAGACATCTACTTAGACCAGCACCATTTGCTCAAGATGCTATCTTTTTTCCATTGAATGATTTTGGCATCTTTGTCAAAAATCAGGTGTCCGTAATCGTGTGGGTTTATTTCAGGGTCTTCTACTCGATTCCATTGATCTACCAGTCAGTTTCTATGCCAGTACTATGCAGTTTTTAGTATGATTACTTTATAGTCCAGCTTGAGATCAGGGATGGAGCTACCTCCAGAAGATCTTTTATTATAAAGGATTGTTTTAGGAATTCTGGGTTTCTTGATATTCCATATGAAGTTGAGAATTTTTCTTTCAAGGTCTGTAAAGAACTGTGTTGGTAATTTGATGGAAATTGCATTGAATCTGTAGATTGCTTTAAATAAAATGGCCACTTTCACTATGTTAATCCTGCTAAGCCATGAGCATGGGAGATCGTTCCATCTTCTGATATCTTCTTCTAATTCTTTCTTCAGAGGTAGGAAATTTTTTTCATGCAAGTCTTTGACTTACTTGGCTAGGTTCACATCAAAGTACTTTATGTCCTTTGTGGCTATTTGTAAAGGGTGTTGTTTCCCTAATTTCTTTCTCAGCTCTTTTGCCTTCTCTATACAGGAGGGCTACTGATTTTTTTTTTTTGAGTTAATTTGTATCCAACTGCTTTGCTGAAGGTATTTATCATCTAGGACTTCACTTGTACAATTTTTGAGGTCACTCAGGTATACTATCATATCATCTGCAAATAGTGATACTTTGGCTTCTTCCTTTCTGATTTGTATCCTCTTGATCTCCTTTAATTGACTTATTGCTCTAGCAAGGACTTCAAGAACTATGATGAAGAGATATGGAGAGACTGGGCAGCCTTGCCTTGTCCCTGATTTCAGTGGGATTGCTTTAAGTTTCTCTCCATTGAGTTTGATGTTGGCTATAGGCTTCTGTATATTGTCTTTACTATGTCTAGGTATGTGCCTTGTATCCCTGATGTCTCTAATACTTTAAACATGAATGAGTGTTGGATTTTGTCAAATGCTTTTTCAGCAGCTAAGAAGATGATCATGTGGTTTTTCTCCTTCAGTTTGTTTATATGGTGGATCACATTGATGTATTTCTGTATATTGAACCACCCTTGCATGCTTGGGATGAAGCCTACTTGGTCATAGTGGATGATATCTTTGATGTGTTCTTGTATTCAGTTTGCAAGTATTTTGTTGGGTATTTTTGCATCAATGTTCATAAGGGAGGTTGGCCTGAAATTCTCTTTCTTTATTGGGTCATTGTGAAATTTAGGTACCAAGGTGACTGTGGCTTCATAGAATGAGTTTGGTAGTGTTCCTTCTGTTTCTGTTTTGTGGAACAGTTTGAAGAGTATTGGTGTTAGCTCTTCTTTGAAAGTCTGGTAGAATTTTGTCCTTAAACTATCTGGCCCTGTGCTGTTTTTTTTTTGTTGTTGTTGTTTGTTTGTTTGTTTTTTGCATGGTCTACTTTTGATGACGCTTCTATTTCCTTAGGGGATATAGGACTATTTAATTGATTTACCTGATCTCGATTCAGCTTTGGCAAGGTGAATTGATCAAGAAAATTGTCCATTTCTTTTAGATTTTCAGATGTTGTGATACATACGCTTTTGAAGTAAGACCTAAAGTTTGCTTGGATTTCTTCAGTGTCTATCATTATGTTCCCCCTTTAACTTCTGATTTTGTTGATTTGGATAATGTATCTCTGCTTTTTAGTTAGTTTGGCTAAGAGTTTCTCTATCTTGTTAATTTTCTCAAAAAACCAGGTCTTGGTTTCATTGATTCTTTGAATTGTTTTATTTCTAAGTTATTCATTTCAGCCCTGAATTTGATTATTTTCAGCCATCTAATGTCTGCTTCCCCCCCACCCCCACCCAGGGATTTTATTTTATTTTTTTTAATTTATCTATTTTTATCTCAATCACAGGTTAGGTACTTTGAATCCCGGGCATAGCCCCCTCCCCCATTCCCTCCTACCCTCCCACTCCCTCCCTCATCTCCCTCCTCCCCGCCCCCTCCAAGTCCACCAACAGGGGAGGACCTCCTTGCCTTCCATCCAACCCCAGCTTATCCTGTCTCCTCAGAGATGGCTGCAATGTCCTCCCCTGGGATCTAGCCAGTCTGTCATTCCCCGGCTTGTATGGGGGAGGGTCAAAGAGTCAGCCATCAAGATCATGACTGAAACAGTCCCTGTTTCCCTGAATAGGGTCTTCAGCCCTACAC
>CM053762.1:60168024-60178630 GCA_028658305.1 Pachyuromys duprasi | reverse complement strand
CTCTTTGACCCTCCCCCATACAAGTCGGGGAGTGACAGACTGGCTAGATCCCAGGGGAGGACATTGCAGCCAGCCCTTAGGAGTCAGGATAAGCTGGGGTTGGATGGAAGGGAAGGAGGTCCTCCCCTGTTGGTGGACTTGAAGGGGGCGGGGAGGAGGGAGATGAGGGAGGGAGTGGGAGGGTAGGAGGGACTGAGGGAGGGGGCTATGCCTGGGATTCAAAGTACCTAACCTGTGATTGAGATAAAAATAAATAAATTAAAAAAAATGAGTCCTAACACATGCCTGCCTCACTTTGAGAATAGTTTTGAACTTTTAGGTATTTGATATACATTTTTTGAATGTAGAAATATCCAATGGCCAACAATATTGGCAAACCCTAGCTGCTTGAAAAATCTGGTGTACACAATATGTCACATTCCCCTGCACCTGGAGAATGGGCACTGCTGTGGTTTTCCTTTAACTGAAATCATATGGGAAAGATTACCTCCGTGATTAGTTTATGTTGACTGTCCACTCTTCCCTTTCAGCCAGCTAAGAAAAGTGAGCTTAATGAGGAGTATAAAGAAATGGCAACAGCCTTCAGGAACTAAGTGGTCAATAAGACTTGACCACCATTCAACAGCCAGCCTTAATGTCTTTCTCATTCATACAGGCATAGTGAATATTCTAAACACCAGCTGAGCTTGAAATTTGATCCTTCTCTCCATCTAGCACTGAGATGAGAACATAGCCTGTTGGATTATAATGTCAAAACACCAAAAACAAAATGCCAAGATAAGCCATATCTGACTGTCTGATCTCTACTGACTGAGAAAATAAATGTACTGTGATAATTTTCTTACGCAGAAAATTGATGAAATAGAAAATTGATGAAATCAGGACCTTCTAGGAGCTGTTTAAATAACAGGTTATTTTCTATGATATGTGTTTGTCTACACTGGGTAATTAATACATGGCAGCTTAATAAGCAAAGGCATTGGCACCTGACTTGACGGCAGAGTGCAGGAACGGAAAGAACTTTCACTCATTATGACTACAAACTAAACTTTTCTTGAAAAAAAAGTAAACTTTTCTGTTATGTCCTTACCTGCTCTTACTGTAATACACTGACTTGCTTTTTCTTCTTGCTGCTTCTCATAAATTTTCATCATAAGGACGAGAGGGCAATCTTCATTTCTTATCAATGAAAGTATTGTTTCCCATTCTACCTTTTCCAAGGATCACTTCTGAAAAGTAACAAAGGAATTCATTACAGGAAGCTGGGCTACTGGGGCTTGATAATTCATTCCCCTTGTTATTCAGTGTTCAGCGGGAGAGCTGAAGGCAGCCTTCTCAGACAATGATACAATGTAATTCCAATCAGGGGCTGGATGGAAGGTTGCATCCCACATAATGCAGAATTCAATTAAGTACATTGGTGGAATAAGGTCTGCATGACTGTTAGAAATGCCCAACTGTCAGAATGGCACAACTCCATCACTTTCTTTGGTCATTCATATATTCCTGTTCCAGCATTATTAAAATGAAATTCTGCTAAATTTTCTATATGCGTTTGCTAGCATACTAATTTTATTTTCTAAAGTCATCTGATAGAGTAAGAACAAAATGGTTAATAAATGAAATGTTACTGAGCATATTAAATATAGTCAAAACTGTCATATAACATCAAGACCGAAACAATGTGATTTCACAAATGATTGCATTGAACTAGCATGTAGGCTATTTTTACCAAATGTGTAGGCGCAGATGTAGCCTCTGCAGGTCTAATTCGTTTTAGGTAAAATAACTGCATGATATTTGGATATGCACCTGTGTACGGTTTGTATCTGAAATGTTCCCCATCAACTCCAGCATTTAAACCCAGTTGGTGGTGCTTTTTGAGAGAGCTTTAGAAGGGGAGTCATTGCTTCAGGAAGAGTCACAAGAGGTGGGCTTCCAGATTAAAAGCCTTTCCAGGTCTTCCAGTTTGCTCTCTCTGCTTGCTTGGGCCTGGAAGTTCAAAACGGGTGCGCTCAGCCTCCTGGCTCCATCTACACCACCTCTTGTCACGATGTTCCTGTGTTTTTTGTTTGTTTGTTTGTTTTGTTTTTTTGTTTTTTTTGTTTTTTTATGGACATTAATTTTCTGGAACTCTAAGGCAAAGTAAACTTTTCTTTTATATGTTGTCTTTGTCATGGCATTTTATCATAGCAACAAGAAGGTGACCAATATAATCTGCCAGCCAGCCATAATTTTTTTTTATCATAGAATTGACCTGTGTTCAAAAGAATATAATATAATTTTAAAAATCAAGTGTGCTACATACTATAAGCTTACATGCATTAGTGGGGTGCATCTGAGAGAATGACTGTGTAAATGTACAGTCAAGAACACACTGTATTTTATTCTCTTAGCAGGTACTTATCCCTCTTCCAGGACCGTTGCTGTGTGAATGGTTGTTTAGAAGTTTTGAAACTGAGAAGAATGTCTTCTGACTTTATTTATTTATTTATTTATTTATTTATTTATTTATTTATTTATTTAATCTTTCAATAATAGTTTATCTATTTTGAATCTTCAGCATTTCCAAAATTGTTTTATCATCAGGTAGCCAGTATGTATACTGCATGTGTGTGTAGTATATGTGTTGTGGTATATATGCATATGTGTACCCATATTTAGGAGGACAGATGAGGACACTGGGTGTCCTGCTTTGTTATTCTGCCTTATTCCTTTGTGACCAGATCTCTTCCTGAAAAAATAGCTATGCTGTCAGTCTCTTATCACAACGACTTTCTCCAATCTCTGACCCCAAGCACTGGTATTACACATGTGTGTGGCCAGGCCAATTGTTATGTATGCATGCTGGGGATTCAAACTCAGGTCAGCAGGCTAGTGCAGAATGACCTCCTTCCCACAGAGGTTTTGATGCAGCACCAACTCCTGCATTCTTGTTCAATAAGTTCTAAGTGATTAATTTTAATGTTACTATATATGAAAGTACACTCAATTCAATTTTCAGATTTTCAATTTTAGTATTTAGAAATATAATTGAAATTTAAATACATATTGTATATTTAAATATGTATTATATATTACTGTATAATTAAATCTATTAAACTTATTAGTTATGGATTTTAAATAATTTCACAGGATTTTCTGTGAGCAAACCCAGGTTGTTTGTGAACAGAATTTCCTTTCTTATGTGGATTTAGGACACCGTTGAAGAGAAATGATGAGAAAGAACTTTGTTCCTGATTTTGAAGAGTCCTTACTTAGCGCAAGATTTTAGGTGTTGTGTGTATATGCATAAGTGCATGTGAAGGACTGCGCAGTGCTATAGCAAACATTGCTTCTCTACTTCCACCCTGAGAGTTCTGAAAGGACTCAGGTCTCAGGGCTTCGGGGCAAGCCCCTTACCCAGTGTGCCATCTTGCTTGCTGAGATGTGTGTTTTTGAGTAAATTATCTCTTATTTTTCTTATGAATGAATGTCACTTTTTTGTGTTTTTTTATTTTTTTATTTTTGAGATAAGGTTTCTCTGTGTAGCCTTGGCTGTCCTGGACTCTCTTTGTAGACGAGTCTGGCCTCAGCTTCAGATATCTGCCTGTCTTTGCCTTCCAGAGATAGGATTACAGGTATGTAGCATTGCACCATGCCAAATGTGTTTTGTGGGACCATTTTCTTTATCTTTTTGTATTACATTAATAATGTACTTCTCTCTTTTCTCATGTCAGCAAGATATGTTGTACTGGTTGAATTTCATATTTGGAACTGATCAATGGTTCTTGAGACAAATTCCACTGCTGTGTTTTACACTTTTTAAAATCACAAGGTTCATTACCTTTTTGAAGACTCTCCTGCTAATATAGTTCTGTCATCATTTCTTGTGAGATATTTCTTGTTTTCATAGGTCAACAATAGCCTTGAAGCTTGGAAAGAGTTTTCCCATGGTATAATTTTGGCAGACTTTAAGGATTTGTCTTAATACATTTTTAAACAAAGGATAGAGTCTATTAGCTAAACTGTGGCCAACTTTTTCCTTGTGACAAGAAATTGTCTATTTCTTTAAATTATTAATTGAATTAATAAATCATTGATTTAAGCTCTTGTTATATACCCATTACCATTTTCACTTATAAAAATAATATTAACATTTTATACATTTCTAGATACTTGTCTATCTAACTCATATGGCTATTGGAAAGCAACTATAATGATTTCTCATCTTTTCTAAGGTTGATAGTACCCTCATGTCATTCATCCCAATTTGTTAGTTTGAGATGTCCTTTATTTATTATGTCTACATAATCTGTTAATTTTGTTGATGTAAGAATGCAAAACAATTGTTATGTTGTTTTTCTCCATTTATTCTTTCAGTTATAGCTATTTATCTCTAGTATTTATAATTTTCTGATTCTGCATGCTTGGAGTTTAGTTAGCTCTATTTCATTCTCTTTCAATAGTAGCTTATTGGTATGGGATCTTTATTCTTTTTAATAACTATAATTTTATTTTAATGACTTTGTTTGCTAAGAGTATTAATTTTGCATGTAAATAGTCTTACTCTCATCATCTTAAAATGTCTCATAGTCTTAAGGACTTTTCCAATATATAGATAAACACTTTTTAAAACAGGCTAGCATAAGTTTTGGAATATGATTTTTCTTTGTGATCTAAAATTTATTAAGACTATGTTGCTCAATTTCCATATTTTGAGTATTTCCATTTTTTTCTTTTAACCCATAATTCCATTCTCTTGTGGTTTGAAAAAATTCTGGTATGGGATTAAGTTCCTTAGGAAATAGCATGACCTGTTTTATGGTCTTGTAGGGTTTCCATGTACTTTAAGAACAGTGAGTTCTTTTGTAAACTTATGTCAGGCATAACTGGATTGCAGAATTGTCATTAGATACTGGAGTTTCTCATATTTTTGTCTTCTATCACACCTCTACTGCTCTCCTACATAATGTTGAAATTGTTAGTGTGACTATAGTGCCTGCACTAGGGCAGCAGAGGGTTGGAGAAGAGAGAGAGAGAGAAGGAAGGAGAGAGATAGACAGTCAGAGAGATACCTAATTACAACGTTTGATTTTTAACCTCAGAATCTTCAGATAATTGGTCAGTAATATTTAGATGAGAATGTAATTCTGTATTTTTTGTAGAACAATGAATAAGATATTCATTTTATTTCATTTTTGAAATCCTCCAATGTTTTTATCCTCTGGAGAACCATTTGTAGCGGATTCCCTCTTTTCACACTGTATTTTCTTTTGCCTACAGCAAAATTGACATTGCATTAAAATGGCCAAAAATGCTAAGCTACACTGTTTCCAGGCATGTTACATATGTGTGGAATACTTTTAAATTCTTGGTACTGAGTCTACCCTACTACTCCCAAACTTATGCTACCCTGTTTTAAAAAGTGTTTATCTATATATTGGAAAAGTCCTTATGACTATGAGACATGAAATGACCCCCAAAGCCTGTTCCTCTGGGTCAATGTCTTGGACAATCTCCTGAACACTCCCCTTTATACTGCTCTTAGCTACCATTTCTTTCTTCTCGGAAGTGCTCAGACACCTCTCTGAACTCCAGATGACTTATATTATGCTTTTTTTTTTTGAGCATTAAATGCCGAACCTTGCAACTTACTTAAGGAGAGTCAGGAATATCCTACAGGGCGGCACTCCAGATTCCAGGGATGCATCCATTTAGTTCAGTTTCTCAGTGTTATATGGTCTGCTAGAATTCAATTCAGATTATTTTATGTTTATGCAATATTGCTTCAGAACAAGAACAAATGATTCATCTGTATATGAAAGTTAATTTTTCAAAAGCATGCTTGATCTTAACACTGAATTTAAAATGCTGTTTGAGAAGGCTCTTGGAAATAAAATAATAATAAATCAAAGACCCTCAAGTACAAGAAGTTTATTTCAGTTCTTTGCAGATTTTTTTTTTAATTTTTTGCTAACAAGGAAACTTTATGGTCCTCAAGAAAAATGTTTCGGAAGACAGATCTGTAATTCTAGGAAAGATATTATTCATGAGACATTAGAGAGGAAACATTAGTAAAGTTAAACATTTTCCTCTTGGCATGAATGGCATTTTGGAGAAAGTGTATATGGGGAGAGGAGAGCTAAATCCTGGGGTTTGGGGATGGAGTACATGTCAAGAAAGTGGCATCACATGGACCTGATTGTGCTGGGTGCTTCCCTATGTTCATAATGTCATCCACATGTGGGCTCATTGTTACATCATGATCAATTGGGACTTGGAGGTCTTCTGTAGCAGTTTTCAGAAAGATTCTTGTACCAGAAAAACATTAAAAAATTAAGATTAACAGTGAGTGAATTTCTTGGTTTGTTTGTTTTATTAATTATACTTTATTCACTTTGTATCCCCCCTGTAGCTCCCTCCCACCCCTTAGTCCCTCCCTTCCTCCCCCTTCTCCATGCATGCCCCTCCCAAAGTCCACTGATAGGTGAGATCTTCTTTTCCTTCCTTCTGATCCTAGTCTATTAGGTCTCATCAGGAATGGCTGTATTGTCTTCCTCTGTTGCCTGGCAAGGCTGCTCCCCTCTCAGGGGGAGGTGATCAAAGAGCAGGCCAATCAGTTCATGTCAGAGACAGTCCCTGTTCCCATTACTATGGAAACCCACTTGGAGGCTGAACTGCCATGGGCTACATCTGTGCAGAGGTTCTAGGTTATCTCCATGCATTTTACTTGGTTGGAGTATCAGGAAAGATCCCTCTGCTCAGATTTTTTGGTTCTATTGCTATCCTTGTGGAGCTTCTGTCCTCTCCAGATCTTACTATTTCCCAACGTGTCCTCAAATTCATTATATAAGTGGAAAAGTCTTTGGACTCCTTTTCCTCCTGCTTAAGCCTCAAAATGTTCCTATTACATTTGGAAGTATAATTAATAGCCTAAGATGATGAGCAGAACAATACACCATATCATGATAGTTAGGATAACAAATCACTATGAATCACTATGAATCTTTTCATAAGATTCTCTGCACTCTGCTCAAAGGTTGGCCATAAGTCTCAACATCTGCTTTGATAGTCTGCAGAGGCCTTCTGTGGCAGGCTCCTAACTTGTTCCCTGCTTCCTCCTTCTTCTGATGTCCATCCTCTTTGCCTTTCTGGCTGGGGATTGAGCCTTTTAGCCAGAATCCTCCCTCTTGATTAGTTTCTTTAGGTGTACAGATTTTAGTAGGTTTATCCTACATTATATGTCTATATGAGTGAGTATATACCATGTGTGTCTTTCAATGGAATAGTACCCAGCAATGAAAAACAAGGAAATCGTGAAATTTGTAGGTAAATGCTGGGAACTTGAAGGGATAATCCTGAGTGAGTGAATTTCTTAAGCAAGGAAAGAATTATTACAAATATTAAGACTATGTGGATAATATCTAGAAGAAAAGAAAATTCAAAAGAAATTAGTTGCTGTTTGGGGCTGCTTCTTCAAATTACTTTTGACTAACTCAACCACTTTTCAAATTTTGTGGTTTTTTTTTTTTTTTTTTTTTGAGACAGAGTCTCATGTATTTCAACGTGTCCTCAAATTCATTATATAAGTGGAAAAGTCTTTGGACTCCTTTTCCTCCTGCTTAAGCCTCAAAATGTTCCTATTACATTTGGAAGTATAATTAATAGCCTAAGATGATGAGCAGAACAATACACCATATCATGATAGTTAGGATAACAAATCACTAAATTCATGATTGTCCAATGAGGAATTGCCCCAAGAGAAAACCTGCTTAGAACTTCTTTCTGCTGCATTCTGGGCTAAGGATGAAGTAGACTTTCATAACATTTTCCAGGGGTACAGCCAAGCTTTGAATTACTTCAAATCCTTATTAGATTAAGACAATAGGCTTCTGGCTGAGCTACTGCGGCAGAAGAAAATTAAATAATTTCTGAGATGGAATGTAGAATTAAAATGTTTTATTTATTAAATTTTCTGCTGATAAAAATCAATAACCACATGCAAAGAAAGTCAAGAATTGACAGAAAGGCATACAAGTAGAGAACACAGTTAGGTACCTAGCAGAAGTACTTGTTTAAATGATCAGATACTGTCTTGAAAGCACCTATAGTCAACATGTTTTTCCATGTGTATGTATGTGGGATGTGTGGATGTGTATGTATGCATGTTCATATCTGTATGAGCACAGGTGTATGAGCTGTGTACGTGTACATGTGGAGGCCAGAGACTGATGTGGCTTGTCTTGAGTATTCTCTTCATTATTAATTGAGGCTTGATCTCTGAATTGCAGCCAGAGCTTGACAGTTTGGATTGTCTAGCTAGCCATTGGAGCCTGTGGACTCCTGGTTCCCAGCTTCCAAGTGCTGGGATCACTGGCCAGCAACTGAGGCCCTGGAGGTAAATCTTCATGCTTGTGTTGTTTAATCACTGAGCCATCTTCCTAGCTCCAGTATAACTAATATCTTTAGTGGCATTAAGTGACATCATTGCGATTGTAGGTATGAATATGGAAAGTTAAAAACATTCAGTATGTTCACAGAAATAAAGTTTAAATATCAAACAACATATAATAAGTTATTTATTAGAGTAAAATATAAGCTAAAGCAAAGCAATATTTATGTACCTGTCCAGTTGACAATTCAGAGAACAGTTCTTCTTCTCTGACAAAATTACAAAGGAAAGAAAAGTATTTTAAAATATTTTTCCTCCCAGAATTACGTGTGTTTAGTGTAACGTTACCACCTCTTAAACTGTATTGTATAGAATAAAACACTGAACACTTTGGAAATCAATAATACGTGTCGATGTTCTGAAAAATAGAAGTGAAGTGTATTTTCAAAGGGACTTATGTTTTAAATACAAAAACAGTTGATAACATGCATTGGAAAATCACAGAGCCAGAAGAGAGAACCATCTTTGTTTAGTTCTGTACACCATTTTTTTAAAATTTAAATTCAAGCAGTAACTTCTAGTAGCAGAGGCCAGAGAGACTGACAAGGACACTTTCTAACTAGAATAGCTTCCTAGTAGAGGAAGGGGAACACCAACCCACCTATAAAAACTTCAAACCCAAATTTACCCTTCCTACATTGTATGCAGGGATAAAGATAGAGCAGAGATTGAGGAAATGCCAAACCATTGCCTGGCCCAACCCAATACCTGCCTTATGGCAGAGCACCAGACTCTGACACTATGAATAATACTCTGCTAAGCTTTCAGACAGGAGCCTGACCGAGTTGTCCTCTGAGCACCCAGCAGATTTTCAAAACAAATGC
Organism: Pachyuromys duprasi; assembly: GCA_028658305.1. NCBI lineage: Eukaryota > Metazoa > Chordata > Mammalia > Rodentia > Muridae > Pachyuromys > Pachyuromys duprasi. The sequence continues at coordinate 60,169,372 of CM053762.1, read as the reverse complement.
TGAGACTCACAGCCAAACATTGAGCAATGAGTAGAGAGTCTTGTAGAAAAGTGGAAGGAAAGAGAAAAGGACTTGGAGGAGACAGAACTCCACAAGAAGACCAACAGAGCCAACTAACCAGGGCCCAGAGGGGCTGGCTGGGAGTGAAGCATCAACCAAAGACCATGCATGAACTGGACCTAGGCCCCCTACATAGATGTAGCAGATGGACAGCTTAGGCTTCATGTGGGTCCTCAAGGAAGGGAATGGGAACTGCATTAAACACAGACTTACTTGCCAGGTCACAAGGGAAGAGGATGCGCTTAGTATTGATGCAACTTGATGAGCTGGGCTGGATGGAAAAGGGAGCTCCCCTTGGTGGGGGTAGGGAGTGGGGAGGGAGAGATGGTGAGATGGGGTTACAACTGGGGTGTGTGAATAAAATAATTTAAAGAATTACATATATAAACAAGTACATTCAATTTATAGAAAAACATCAATGCAAACATATCACCTTTCATTATATTTGAATGAAATGACTACAATCCAAAAAATTCAAATTCTTTCCTAAAATGGTATAATACTTGCTTATAACCCATGTAACTCTTAATGTATACATAGTCTTCAAGGTAACTTCTATCAACTGTAATATAAATATACAAATGCTAGTTGTATTTATGCAATAAGAAAATAGGTCAGCACACTCTTGTTTCATAAGCAGCTGAATTTGTCAGTGAGGAATCTGGGAACATAAATGTATGGCTGTGTAATAAATTCTGTTGACAATCTAACCAACAACTGCTCACAGATTTCCACAGCATATACACACTTTTGTTTAATAGTTTGGTTTTGTCAAAATATTCATTGTACATTGATGCCAGATCATTCTTTGAGTTTGACTTCTGCTAGGGAAGAGTAGATAGGGAAATACTGGTGGGTTTCGTGGGAAGACGATTTTTCTGGAATTGACGATAGAAGAGGTGAAAGCAGAGAACAGGAAGAGAGATGTGTGAGAAGAAATGAGAAAGGAAAGCTAACAGATAGAAGAAGGGAAGGCAGAGAACAGGGAGAGAGATGGGCCAGAGGGAATGAGAAGGGAAAGCCAACAGTTTTCATTATGGGTTGCTGTCCTGCAAGCCTGTTGCACTGAGAGCCTCAGCAGCAGAGGAACCTTAAGAGGAAATGGCTTATTTTATGTTGAGGGCTCTCCATTGTGCTTTTCACCACTGAAAGGATTAATTATTATATTATTGTGGCCAGATCAATTAAGTTTTTCTATTTCAGAAATACTTAAAATTTCATTGTTGTCTCTTTTTTGTTTGTCTTGTAGTTTGGTTGAGTTTGGTTTGTTGGTTTTGGTTTTGGTTTT
>CM053762.1:60150365-60167924 GCA_028658305.1 Pachyuromys duprasi | reverse complement strand
CAAATCCAACTTAAGTTGTTTGTATACTCATTGGAGTATGATCAAACTCCCAGTGGGCAACCTCTGAAAGAAAACTGAGCCCTTCTACACCCACACCAGAAGCCATAACATGTACAGAGCTACACTTTAGCATTCTTACCACAATTTTATAAAGGTTTTTTTTTCTCCAATGATTTTCTGTTTATGCTGATACTATGTTGGAGGATTGGGTAGAGATCTTCACAGAAGCTTTCTATGTCCCTCTTTTTCAGTCATCAGTACCACTGAGAAAGCTGCTCCCTTGCCCTTTATAGCCAGTGGGAACACAGGTTATAGACTTCAACATGGTCTGGTGACAGCACCGCCCACAGACCTCAGTTCAACATGGTCTGGTGACAGCGCTGCCCACGGACCTCAGCAAGGTCTCAGGTGACACTACAGACCACAGACATTCTCGTGGCGTGCAGTGGTTACACGGGCCACAGTGGGACCATGGACCCAGACAGGATCATATAGACAGAGAGATAAAGCTGTTGAATTTTTTTGATTGGAGAAAAACAAAACGATAAAAGGTAAAAGCAGCTGTGAATACATGCACAAGAATGCCTACACAAGTTTGTCCAAATGCCAGGATGGCCAGGGAAGAGCTCAACAAGTTGGAGGAGCTATTGGCCATTGTGGTCAGAGATGCATCCCATGAAAAGCTACCCATACTCCAGAAGATGGTCCCACATCCATGCATCTGTAGGCAGCATTAAATGGACTTAGTGCATTTAAACATAAACCAAAGCAAAACAGGAACATATGAAATTATGAGGGAAAAGTGACTAATGTGGGAAATAAGAAAGGCACTGAAAGGAGACAAAGGGGTGTATTTGAAAAAGAAAACAAAACATATATTCATGTATGAAATTCTCAAACAAATCTAATTTCATAAATAAAGAAGTAAACATCTGCTTTAAATAGTAGAATGTTTTTAGAATCACAGAATATTACATAATTGAAAACAGAAAAATATTATGTAGTCAAACTGAAACAATAGTTTAACCTAAAGTGTGACGAAAATATTTGATAGGAGATCCATCTGAATATCAGATTATTTTCATAGTACTCATATTGCTGTTTGCAAGAAAGCTACTTATTACTTAGGAGCTACTTATTTAAGAAAATAAGTCAGTCATCAACTATGTCGTCAAAAAAGTGTCTTTCTCTAAAGCGTTCTGTTTAAAGCTTATGCATTATCTACTCAAAAGGTCACTCCCCATGATAAGTTAAAGATATCTTTATTATTTTCCTTCTTGAAACAATAAAGCTGTGAAGAGCCAAAACACAGAATATTCATAATGCTTTGCAAAATGATGAGCGAAAGACAAAACAATCATAATTTAGCCATATGCTAAAGACAAAACAATCATAATTTACTAATTTTTCTGAATCACATTTATAAATCTTTGTACATTAATCTCCTTGATTCATAAAGAAGGGAGGCTGGCTGGTGAAGTTTACATGATTGAAAATGATGCCAGTGGCCTTCTGCGAAGTCTGATTACATCTCTGATGATTGATCATTTGCCATTAGCACAGAAGGGAGAAGCTCAGAAATTGAACCAAGTAAATCAAGCAAAATCTTTTTGGTTTATAGGGAATACTTAGAAATGATTCAGAAATGTTTTAGCCAAGATTTCATTTTCTGTAAATATGTGTTGTCTTTGAATATGACACATTAATTTCAGTGATTTTTCCTTGAACAGTGCTTTTATCTTGTCTTCAGGAGAGTCCAGCTTGCTCCTTACCCAGGCTTCAGGGATGTGAGTTACATAAGCACTGCCACCTCTTTATTTGTATTCTTTTTTGCCGGGCAGCGTCTAAAGAATGTGTGTTACTGTTGCTGGGAAACATGAGTAGTGGAAAAAAATCAGAGATGAGCAGTGTGAGGAATCTGTTCTCTGCTGGAAACTTCTCTGCATTTGTAAAATGTCCCAAGTCGACTTGACATAAGGGATAAACTGCCACAGATTGTCAGCTTAGGTTTGAGTGCATTGATTATACACTCATGCCTCTTCATAACATCAGGACCAGAAGAGACTTAATCATATTGTTCATCTAGGTACGAGTGCTTTCTAAAGGGTTTAAGCAGAGAATGGCTGGCTTGCTAGGATTTGTTATCAGCTGCCATGTGACATGGGCCCCATTGCTGCAAATTTCCAGTAATTTGTTAGGTGAGTTAAATATACATATAAATAAAATGCGTGCCAAGAAACACATGTGCATATGTGTGTGTGTGTTGTGTGTCTGTTTATATGTTACACTTGGTGAATATCTCATACTCAGTATTGTTTTTGTAATGTATTAAGCAACTTGTATGTACCAATTGGGCTTTCTCCTCATTGATGGATTATTGTGTGTCACTGTTTCAAAGTCAGTATTTATTTTTATGTAAAATTTTATTTCTGGTGTAGGTGTGTAAGGGGGGAGGGTCAGTTCTATTTTACCTTGTAGGACCCAGGAATCAAACTCAGATCATGCTCAGGGCTGGGATCAAGTATCTTCTTACCAGATAAGACATCGTCCTGGACTCTGAAAGTCAGCATTTTCAGGTGCTTCCTGTTTGTGTGACTGTAAATCTGTAAAGCAGAATTCATGTATTTATCCTTTACATAAACATTTTTACAAAATACCTAGGATAATGTAATTATGTAGTTATGCTTTCTGTAGTTATGCTTGACACATTAAACTGTTTAATTCTTGTTTAATCGTAACTGTATCACACTCATTTAAAAATTATTAGAAAAGTGTGTGCTCACCCTTCTTTAGGTTCTGAGTGTGAGATATATAAAAGGCTGTTAACTATGTGTGTAGTACTGATTGCTGTCTTTAGATGGTGTTCTCAAGATGAGCCAACCTGGGGTTTGATAACAGTCACAGTTATCAGACTGGACCGTCAGTCTCAGAACTCCACAGGATGGCACAGTCACAAGGACCATTCATGAATTCAAAACTGAATGCAGAGCCTTATCTAAGTAGTGAGATTTAGCCTATTTAATAACAATAATGTTTACTAATTATTATTTAAAACACAACAAAAATGGTGATTTGAGAACATGAGCACATAGAGTCACAGAGAAATGTTAAGACTGGCAATGTAATTAAATCAAGATGCTTCAAGAGTAAAACCTGTGGAGAATGGACCAAGAGATAGAGGAAGAATTGGGGTAGAGGAGAAAAGACAGGATGTTATCTCTCATATGTAGAATGTGTATATATTTTAAGGGAGAAAGAAAAAGAGTGATATTGGGAAAATGAGGAAAATACACACATTAAAATGTCATAAACTCATTATTTTATGTGCTAATAAAAACAATAAGTATACAAAACCTTTACTGAGTTATTTAATCAGACTTTTTTGCTGTTATTTTATTCATAAAATTACTTGAAAAGACTTACAAATATTACTTGAAAATGGCACCCAAATTTTACATTCAAATTATCCAATGAATATCTTTAGGAAGCTTTTTTGACTTTCAGGATATCTTTATTCTCCACTTTCTGCCAAAAAAGTTGAGATCTTTCTGTCCAAGTTTTTCATCTAATCTCCATGGACTCCATACCTTAATAGAGCATAAATGTAATATCTTCATCGTAAAGGTCAAAAGACCAAAAGTTTTCTTTTGAAGCTCAAATCAAAGTGTCAGCAGGGCTGTGGTCCTTCCAGGGTTCCAGAAGGATCCCTGCCTTTTTGTAGAGGCTTCCTGTGACAAGGATTTGTTTGAAAAAATCTCTCTCTCTCCCCCCAGCTGTCCTTTCTCTGTTCATCTTTACTTAATCTTTTTTTTTCTGAAAAGGAAAGAGAATTCTTTTCTGTATGAGAGAAACAAGAAAAAAAAAAACATCCATGTGGATGCTACATGATTAGATTAAAGGGTTTTAATTAAGTAATTTATATTCTCATATATTACAGTCTGACCACAGCTTTCCCCCCTCCTCTCCTCCCAGAGCACCTTCTCTGTCCAATCCACTCCTTCTCTATTTCCCTTCTGACAAAGGCAGGCCTCACAGGGATAGCTAAGGTTGTAATAAGATGAACCAGGTTCTCTCATACTAAGGCCAGAAGAGGCCAGCTAGTGGGGTCTAGAGAGAACAATTTTCACTGTGGCTAAGAGAAAGAAACATCCAGAAGAAACTGAAAGTGTCCGGAGCAGAAAGCTAGAGAAGTCGACTGGACATAGCCAGGGCTAGAAAAGTCATGTGGGTAATAAGGAGGCTTCTGAGTAGCAGGTGGGAGGGAAGCCTGTGAGGTTAAAGCAGGCCTGGGAGAAACTGGGGACTAAAACAGGAGAAACTGGCCAGGATGGGCTTGAGATGTACTTTTTAAAAAAAAATCATAATTTTTAATTACAGTTTATTCACTTTGTTTCCCAACTGTAGCACCCTCCTTTGTGTCCTCCCAATCCCACCCTCCCTCCCTCTTCTCCACCTATGCCCCTTCCCCGGTCCACTGATAGGTGAGGTCCTCCTCCCCTTTCCTCTGATCCTAGCCTATCAGGTCTCATCATGACTGGCTGAATTGTCTTCCTCTGTGGCCTGGTAAGGCTCCAACCCCCTCCAAAAAATGCTCTCAAGTATAAAACAAGGACATTTTTTTTCAGCCATGTTCTTAGCAGTTTTATTTGTAATAGCAAGAAGCTGAAAACAACCAAGATGTCCTTCAGTTGAGGAATGGATACAGAAAATGTGGTACATTTACACAATGGAATATTACTCAGCAATTAAAAACAAGGAAATCATGAAATTTGCATGCAAATGGTGGTAACTAGAGATGTACTTTTAAAAAGGGACGGAGGGAGCCTGGAGGCCAGCTAGTGCCTTGATATGCCAAGGGTGTATGTCAATAGAGGGACATACAGTTTCCTGAGAAAGGCTACCTTTCACCAGAAATCCTTCTATGGTGTAGATTGAGCTGTGCCAAGACTATCATTTCTCGACAAAGGGACTCTGTTGGGGTTATAGGTGGTTGAGGTCTACTGAGAGCTTGCTGCCAGAGAAGAGCAAAGAAGTGTTTATGAATGAAGAACACCATGTTCATCAAGTCTATGAGCTTCCTTCCCCGGAGCCCTCTCTACTTCTCTTTTTCTTGAATAAAAATTCTTTATTCCCTGAGATAGAGATTTGTGATGTAGAATATCTGTATTCTTCAAGAATGGCTTTGAAGAAACCTTGGGTTTTTGTGTTTGTTTTTGTTTTGTTTTCAGCTAGCTTGTCTCCTGAGACTTTGTTAGAATAGTAAAACTTAAGAGCCTTAGATGCTGGTGCTAAAAAGATGGCTCTGATGGTGAGGAGATTTTCATGTGAGTATAAAACCTAAGCTGGGTCTGGAGTTCCACAAGGAGAACAACAAGACCAAAAAATCTGGGCCTAGAGGTCTTTTCAGAGACTGATATTCCGACCAAGGTCCATTCATGGAGATAACCTAGATCCTCTGCACAGAAGTAGCCTGTGGCAGCTCATTCTCCAAATGGGCTTCCTAGTAAGGGGAACAGAGGCTGTCTCTGACATGAACTCAGTGGCTGGCTCTTTGATCACCTCCCCTAATAGGGGAGCGGCCTTACCAGGCCACAGAAGAAGACTATGAAGATAGTATTGATGAGACCTGATAGGCTAGGGTCAGATGGAAGGGGAGGAGGTCCTCCACTATCAGTGGACTGGAGAAGGGACACGGGAGGAGATGAGGGAGGGAGAGCAGGATTGGGAGAGGATGAGGGAGGGGTTACAGCTGAGATACAAAGTGAATAAATTGTAACAAATAAAAAGTTTAAAAACTATTAAAACAAAAAAGTGAAACGAAGGAAAGCAGGTAGGCTGGCAGACAGAAACAAAGAAGAAAGAAAAAGAAAGAAATAAAGAAAGAGAAAGAAAGAAAGAAAGAAAGAAAGAAAGAAAGAAAGAAAGAAAGAAAGAAAGAAAGAAAGAAAGATTCTTAATGATATTCTGCTGTTCTCATAAAAAGGAGCCTGGCACAATCATCTCTTCTGAGAGGCTCCATCCAACAACTGATGGAAACAGCTACAGAGACTCACATTCACACATTAAGTGGACCTCAGGAAATACACTGGAAGAGAGGGTTTGTAGGAGCCAGGAGGTCAAGGACACCTCAAGAAAGGCCCACAGAATCAACTAAGCAGGGCTCATAGCACTCACAGAGACCGAACCAGCAATCATAAAGGCTGATGTATAGGTTTGTGTATGGGATTTTTAACAGAGAGAGGAAGTGCCTGGCCTTTACTGTTTTGCCTGCTCTTGGGACTCTTTTCATTCTACTGGGTTGCCCCTTCCAGCATTAATACAGGGGAATATAACTAGTCTTATTGTAACTTAATATGCCATGTTTTGTTGATATCCCTGACAGCCCTGCTCTATTCTGAAGGGAAAAGAGGAATGAATCTGGGGAGATGAGAGATAGGGAAAGGAGATGAAAGGAGAGGAGGGAGGGGAAACTGTGGTTGGGATGTAATATATGAGAGAAGAATAAAGATAAAAGGAAAAAAAACACCAAAAACCAAAACAAAACCCTATGCTTTTTTATCTTCTATAGGACAATAGATTTTAGTATGTTTTCCCTATATTATATGGCTAATATCCACTTATATTTGAGTATATACCCTGTGTGTCTTTCTGCTTCTGGGACACCTCACTCAGGATGATCTTTTCTAGTTCCATCCATTTGCCTGCAAATTTCATGATTTCCTTGTTTTTAATAGCTGAATAATATTTCCATTTTGTGTATGTACCACAATTTCTGTATCCATTCCTCAGTTGAGGGACATTTAGGTTGTTTCCAGGTTCTGGCTATTATGAACAAAGCTGCTATGAACATAGTTGAACAAATGTCCTTATTGTATGTTTGAGCTAGGGAAGAGGCTGAAACCTCATTCAGAAGGGTAGACGTTGGAAGTACTAGAAGACAGGGAACAGGACAGGATCCTTCCATAGGGGGGCTCTGAAAATCTCTACCCATCAGGGTATAGAAGGTATGGTGAGAATCATAGTCAAACGTTGGGCAGAATGCAGGGAACCTAAAGGAAAAATACGGAGATAGAAAGACCCAGAGGGGACAGGTGTTCCACAAAGAGAACAACAGAGCTAAAATACCTGTGCCCAGGGGAGACTTCAGAGACTGATACTCCAACAAAGGACTTTGCATGGAGTGGACCTAGACTCCTGGCTCAGATGAAGCCCAAAGGCTGCTCAGTCTCCAAGTAGGTTTCCTAGTAAGGGGGGCAGGGGCTGTCTCTGACATGAACTCAGTGGCCAGCTCTTTGATCACCTCCCCTTGTTGGACACAACCTTGTCAAACCACAGAAGAAGAAGATGCAGCCAGCCCTGATGAGACATTATGGGCTAGGGTCAGATATAAGGGGAGGAGATCCTCCCCTATCAGTGGACTAAGGGAGGGGCATAGGAAGAAAAGAGGGAGAGAGGGTGAAACTGAAAGAAGATAGGAGTTGGGAGGCTACAACCATGATACAAAGTGAATAAACTATAATAATAGATAGATAGATAGATAGATAGATAGATGATAGATAGATAGATAGATGATAGATAGATAGATAGATAGATAGATAGATAGATAGATAGATAGATAAAACCTAAGCTTGGATCTTCAGAACCCATGTGTTATGCATCTGTAATCCCAGCTTCCAGAAGCCAGAGAGGTAGGATACAGGGGGTTGCTGGCTAGCCACTCTAACTTAATGGGGGAGTTCTGTGTAGGTTAAATAAGATAACCTGTTTCAAAAACTAAGGTAGAGAACAATTGAGGATACTTAACATTGACCTCTGTCGTACACACACACATATATAGATGTACACATTCAAACACACACATACACACACACTCCACAAACACACATACAAGTACACACCATACAAGCATAAAGCACACATACAAACCTCTAGATGTCAGTAACATGTCCGCATTTGTTGACTCATGATCACCTTCCAACTTCAAAATCAGCAGTGGCTGGGGGATCTATCACAGAGCATCAAGGTAAGAGTAGGTTTTATCTTCTCAGTTTTCATGCATCCGCCCATTTATGTATAATGTGTCTTGTACATTGGACCCTTGTGGATAATCCTGGATACTCTCCTATTACAGGTTTTTGTTTTACCCGTATCAGTGAAGTATCTGTAAAACCAGTATAGAGTGAAAGATACCATTTCTTTCTCTTTTAAAGGCAACAGCTAGACCGTATGCAAGTTTTTGGTAACATCCATATATATATATAACTCTGAATATGCTGTTTTTTTAAAAAAAATAAGATGTTTCAAGTGCATTACAACTCAATTATAGTGGCATCCATTACTCACCTCTGCAGGCAATATTTTAATCTTTGAATCCCAAAGCTAATATAATCCAGGTTATTTTTATCAACGTCATTTTTGTTTATATTTTCCTGGTCAAATTTTCCATTCAGTTTCCACTGTGTGCAGGTTTGCTCATACTTGCATAGTCATCACTCAGTTTTCAAAGTGAATTTGTTTCAGGATATACCAAAATTGGTAGCTGTTCAGGTCTATTGTGGGATGTGTCAAAGTGTTTGTAATAACCCATACACACTCACTACACATTTTAAACCTTTACTGCTAGTTTGCATCTAATTCATATTGTTATATGTTCTAAAAGAATTGTGATACTGTATTGTTCAAGCAAGAATAGTAAGAAAGGCATATCTGTATATATAGACTAAATATGCATACATTCTTTTTTTCTAGAGTATTTTTGATTTTTCATGGTTGGATGTAATTGACGTATGCAGAACTTGTGAAGTTATCAACCAGTTGTAGTTTTAAAAAATTAAGTTGCTCTTTTCTGGTTGAGATTTTGAAACTTTCAATATTCTCTTCAGGCAAAATTTGTTTTTCTTTATCTTTTGTTGCTCAAAGTGTTAAGAGATCAGTAGATGTTTTGGAGCAAATGTATGGGGTGATTTCTAAAGCCCTTTCCCCAACTTCAATAAAAGTATTGTATTACATCCTTGTCTGAGTGAAGCAACTGCTTCCATTATGAAAGTGTTGTTAAGTGTCCACTGAGGTGGGAGGAGGCTATCCCATCAACTGTTCTCTGTGAATAGTTGATTTGGCTGCATGGCCTTCCTTACCAAGCACTAAGCATCTCACACACCCATTATTGCTCTTCCTTTTTCTGCTTTAGTATATTCTCTCCAGTTTCCAGATCCAAGGCCTGAGGTAAGTTTCTTCTGCATAAGAATTTTCCTTTTAGCTCATCATTACACCAGAGCAGTCTCTCCTTTTGGAATGTTAAGCATCATGATGAATCACACACATGAAATAAATAAATAAATATATATATGCGCATATATACATCTATCATCTATTTCAATTTTCATCAAAGATACCTCACAATACTCAGTGTTTGTAGCACTATAATTGAAGTCCTAGTATGCGTCATATTCACTTCCTCACTACTTTCTAAATATCATACCTAGTGAGAATAAAACACTTTAGTCACTGAATGAACATAAGGAAACTGAGCACTCAGTCATGAAGCGATTGTATTATGAACTTGAATATACTGCTAAACTCCCTAATTCTGATACTACTGGATCTACTGCCACGGCCTCCTCAGTTCTAACTCTGTTACACCCCACTTCTATGTTCAGAATAAATAAGCTTCTGTATATATCTTCAGCTTTTACAGAAGGAAAATACTATCATTCATAGAATTAGCACAAATATTCAGTGCATTTTGTCCAGATATTATAGATAATAATGATTTGCCATTGATGGTAACACATACCCCCTCCCCACCATTGCTTATTGGGCTTTAAAGCAGTTCTAGATGTTGTGTTGTCTGCACTCCAGACTTACTAACAGCGCTATTAAGGAGCAAATGTTACTGGACACCCTTACCCATTAGAAAACTGCAGTTGGACATTTAAATAACTTTTTAAAGGTCACTCAAATAGGAAGACTCATTGTCTTAGGTAGACTCAATCCCTTCTTTATTTCCATGGCTTAAATTCTTAAAACAACACAGTAAATTTTGGCCTCTACCCATTAAGTATCTAATCTATTGGGGTTTGGGTTTTGTGTTTAGTTCCTGACTTTGTAGCACCTGTTTTAATACATACTGGACATTACAATCACATTTTGTCATATTCATTATGTTTCGACTCATTGTTTATTTGGCTCTCCTCAGTAGGTATCTATATGACTGTCTTTGTTGGACAATAATGTCAGATGTGAAGTATAATCAAATTAGGGAAATGTTGAACATTGTCATTGACATCCTTGGTTCTTACTATTTTGGTTTTTATCCCAACAAATCAAATGCTGGTTTGTATTTTACACAAAGACATGCACACAAGCACACTTAGAGAAAAGAGAGAATGAGAGAGAGAGAGAAAGAGAGAGAGAGAGAGAGAGAGAGAGAGAGAGAGAATTAGTACCTTGAAGATTCTATGGTATCAGAGAAGGATGGGCTGACATTATTCAGTGTCATTGCCTTAGGAGTCTTCTAGTATCTTACAGCCCAGGGTTATCCTCACCCCACCTAGTGCTCCTAGGAAATGCCCATTCCACTTTCCCTTATAAAGCAACTTAGCAATGATAGGCAGGGCTGTGTGTGAAGGATGTTGATGTACTGCCTGGAAATACCTTCCAAATAAAAGGTCCTAGTGTCTACTACTCTGAGATACTGTTGTCTTTTTATGGTGTGTTCAGTGATCTGGTAGAAAAGAAGTTAAGACTTGGGGGTGCTTTTTTTCTTTAGTAGCTAAAGCCTGAACCTGCTTATCTTTATCTATCATCTGTCCTCCAAGGGGGGGGGGGCAGATAACCCAGTGGTTCTGTTTCTCAATCCCAAAAGACAATGAAGCATTTTCTCTGTAAAAGTGCCTACTGTGTGCTACTTCTTCCGTGTGTGGGGGGTTACATATTCTTTTAACTTTTACACATGAGACATCCAACAAAATTTGATACTTGATACTTACATTGAAGAGTAATTAATTTATTAGGAGACTTGTTCTCGGTGGTTTTTTTAATCACTCTTTCTCTGCAAATTGCCACTGCAGAAAATACGGGGAAAAGTTTTGTGTTTAGTTAGCATGTTCTTAAGATGGTGACTCTGGTATCAGAGAGCAAGTATCAGCCAGTATGAAGCTCTGGCTGTACTGGAACTCACTATGTAGACCAGGCTACATAGTCTTGATACTCCTTGATACAAGAGATGATTCCTGTTTCTGAATTCTGCGTGCTGAGATTAAAGGGTGAACCACCACACCTGTAACACCTTTAACTTTCATATCTGACCTTTTATGTATGCATGTGTATATGTGAATGTATATATACATAAACATGAAAATAATTTGCTGAGATTAAGGAGTTGTCATGTGAACTAAATGTGGTACTACTTGAAGTTCTAGTACATGGCAGACAACTGCTATTGTATCATTATGAGAAAAAGTACTTGCTATTTGGTTAGTTCTTTTCCAGAAATGAGGAGTCAAAAATAGCATAGAATATTGTCAATAGGGCACCTGCCATTAATTTATCTTAAGTTCTTCTAGTTAACTGTTCATTTGACAGAATGGTCTCTTGGAAGTTAACAAGAACAAAGAACATTCTGAGTACTTTATGGTTTGTTAACACTGGAACTAGTTACTGAATTTTCTTTGTCCAACATAAAATATTGGTGAAGTCATACTATGATGCTATGATTTTAGAAAAGTGAATTGAGGCATTGGTGAACTCAGCAAAAATATACAGTGTCCTATACCTTTCTTTGTCTTTCTCTTCCATATTCTCATGAAAAGAGAAGTTACCAACTCTACAATAATCTTACAGAGCCTTTAGTAAATACAGGGATGATTTTGACGACTTTGTTCCTAATGATTCAGGAAAATGATTTCTGAGCTGGATACTACATGTAAAACACCTCTCTCTATATTCATTCACTGCTTTGTTCTGCAAATGTTCTAACTTCTTTGAGTTCCTTCCATTATATTGGGGATTATATTTCGAAGTAATCCTCCATCTTGAGTTTTTCATTATAGTTTATTAGCTATTGCCTATAATATGTTAATGACATAAGCATACTGAAGATATGTACGACAATATTATGGTTCTGTAGAAAATAGTGACAATGTAATAAAGGACAGCAAAGGATGATGTAAAATATAATGGCTGTTTTATGCTGATAAAGTTGTGGGGAATTTTGGTATGTATTTATGCATTTACATATGTATCTGAGTGTGCATGTGTGTGTCTTCTACCATCTGTATAATTATTAAACCTCAGAGGTAATAGTTTTCTATGTTATAATCATCTTTCTTTGTTGTACTTTTAATATGTGCTACTTTTGCTATTTGTTATTTTTTAATTTTCATTTCCCCCTTATTCTTAGATAATTTTATTTAATATTATGACTTTACGATGTACTTGCTGATTACTCTCCATTATTTATTTTGGCAACATTATCCCTTAAGATGTAATCATTAAAACCTTGTTGCACATTTCATATCTTCTACTGACTGACTAGCAGGTGTTTTGATAGTTACATAACTTGAGTGCAACCTGTGACACACCCCACACATAGCCCTTGGTGATTTTTTGTGCACAACTCCCCATTCTGTCCAGCTCTCTAAAATATTTTTCAAGAAACTCAAAAACCCATCATTGGTTCTTTCATTCATGCTCTGTGTCAAATCAGTACTTTCTACAAGCTCTATTTTTACATTACATCTCCAGTCTTAGTGCTTCTTCTATCATCCCCAGACTAAGCTGTCATTTCTGTGACCTGGCTGGCTGTGTGATCACTGGTCTGGTATTGCTCTTTCTACTCCAGCCTTCCTCACGTCAGCTCCCACAGCAGTCAATGTGGCATGTAGAAAAGTATAAATCAGATCATGGCATTAACATGAGCAATGACTGTGAAGGGCACTGCATTGATTCAGCTTAAATTCACAAACATTTATTGTTCATGTTATTTTCTCAGAGAAATTTAATGATTTTTTTTTCATTCACACTCAGAAAGAAATCTTCACCATGACTCGGCAAAAATGTCTAATTGATCCATTCTTGATTACCAAACATCATCATCCTTAGTTGCCTTGCATCAGATGCACTATTTGATTTACTCATATTTTTAGTATGTTTCCCATATAAAACTCTGAACCCCCCTCTGTGTGTGCATGTGCATGCAAAAAAAAAAAAAGAGAGAGAGAGAAGAGGGAGAGAATAAAGTATCAAACATTTCAAAATCTGGGACCATTTCAATGTCTGTATCTACTACAGAGATCAGCAATTAATAGTCATTCAATAAACGTTTGTGAAGTCAAGCTGAATCAATGCAGTGCCCTTCACATTTATTGTTCATTTGCTTGCATAGATTTTTTCAATTGATTAAATGATTAAATGGGGAATTTTGCTGGCTCATATAAAACATTAAAATAGTTAAATAAAAATAAATTAGTGTTATTTCTTTACTTTCTGTATAATACTCATGCTTGCTTGGAAAGTTCATTCCAAAAATTTTCATATAAGGCAATTTGAGGGAACTAGATGGAAGCCATTTTACTCTTAATATGAAGTTTAAGAATGTGAACATCTGCTTTGATTTTATTATAACAAAGTGTAAAAATTCAAAAGGATAGTAAACATAACTAGTTATAATAAGGAATAAAGTGAGGCTAAGCAAAGGTAACAGAATTTTTAAGTTCTTATATAGGTTGAAGACAAAGCTCAAAGATTATTTGTTGATAAAAGGGGAATAAGAAAGCCTGTTCTTTCTATGCATTTATGGAGTCATTACATGAGTCTCTTTTGTCCTTTCTTCTTATATGGAAGGTGGATTTCAGAGTTGTGGGAATCCTGGTCCTGAAAACCGTGTGGATCCGGAGCACCCTTGCTCACATCAAAGAGCGAGTTCAGGATGAATTTGGACAGGAGTGACAATGCATTTGTCCTCCACTGGCTCTTTCCCATTCTGTCAAGGGTTATCATAATAATCAATTATAATGTTATTTGTGGTACATCTATATTGATGTAAGCACTGTTAAATCATCATTTTTTTTTGCAGATGATCATATGAACATATGAAATAGCCGGTTTGGTGCCACTTGAGTCATTTATTTTTAACATTATCTGGAATAAATCATTGTTCTGGAAAGGCTTCAGTGTAGAAGCTAGACTGAAGCTGAATCAACCTTCCATGAAAAGCAAATTCATGTGGCTATACTACTTCAGTGTGACTAAATACGGTGACTGTAAGCATTATATAGAAGGACTCAGCTCTGTTTTTTCTCCAAATTATGTCGGTGACTCACATAACTCAATATAATCAAATAAATAGTCTCTTTTTAACTGATGAATTGATTTTTCATACCATATATTCTGATCATATTCTTTCTACTTTCCCAACTGCTACCTCCCCACCTACTCAATTTCATGTTTCTTCTCTGTTTCTTTTTTGAACACAAAACAAAGCAAAAGTGAAAATCAAAACAAAGAAACCACAGAACTATAAGAAATATCAAAACAAAACAACAAAATATCATGAAATCGATTTTGTTTTGATTGACTACTACTGCGCATAGATCCTACCCTAAAGTGCGGCTGAAAGATCCCCAATGGAAGAAATGGTTTCCCCTTTTCCAGCAGCTACACATTGCAAAAGCTTCTGGGTTTGGGGTTGACTTTCTGTCTACTTCCGCTTCTCAATGCTGGGATACAATCTTCTTTGAACCTGTACACATCTTATACGCGCTGTCATAGAATCTCGAGTTCATGTGTACATCAGTCTTGTGTCTGGGAGAGATTGTGCCTTTGGAGTCATCACCTCCCTCTTGTTCTGACAATCTGCTACCCTCACACCTTTCCCTATAAATTCTTTAACTTTGGTGAGATGGGTTTTGTTAAAGAAATATCATTACTGCTGAGTGCTCCAAAGTTCTCACACTTTGCACATTGTCCTTCTGTGCATCTGTGGGTCTGTGGGTCTCTGAATTAATTACCACCTACTACAAAAAGCTTCTCTGGTGAGGGCTGAGTAAGGCTGTTATATATGGGTATAACAACATGTCATTAGAAGTTATTTTTTGCTATGTTTATTTACTTCCTTTTCTGCTCACTAAACATAGCTTTTAAATAGGAGTTATTGTTCATCATATTCTCTTGATTTTCAGATTCCTGCCATTGCTTATGTACTTATTAAAAGTGTACTTTAAACTTTTTGAAACTCATTGTTTACCAATTAAAAATAAAAATATCTAGGATAGAGAACAGGCACTATTAGGACTTAAAAAAAATACCCTTTTATTTCTCTAGTACTCTAATTTGAGAAGGATAATTCAGTCACAATGAAATTTGAATCCTGGGCCTGTAATGCTCTCAGGACTCAAAGAAAGTCTAAAGTAAGTATTCCCTTTCAAGATTCTATTGCTGTTCCTTAGTTTTCAAAATTCTGAATTTATACATATTTATAAATTGACCTGCCAAAATTATCTAGCATCAGTAAATCGCAAGTTAAACAGCTAAAGCAAAGCTGACCAACTACGGATTGAGCAAACTGAGTAAGATACTTGTCTTTTCATGAATTAGCAAATTTGTAGATGAACAGTTAGGGCATACCCATTTTAGGATCCAGTATTTAGGTTGAGCATGGCAGGAGGTTATCCCAAGAGGAAAGTTGTGGGTGAGGCAGTTACTGAAAAAGTCATGTTTTCTTATACTTGTGGGTATTTTTACCTCTTCACAGTCAGTGCATAAATGTCTTGTGAAAATTAGCAAATATAATTTTATTGATTTTCTCTAGATCATACCTCCATGTTGCAAAAATAAGTACTCTTTCAAAATATTGCTAGTTTTGTTTTGCTGGTTACATGAAAATAATCACTTATGTCATTTTTGTTTACATCACAATATCATTCCACAGTCTTCTATCAAGTTGATAAAATATAGTCCCACTTTCCAAACAACTATGTACAAGCATACATAAAAAAGGTCAAGCCTCCTCTGTTTAAATATCCCTTCAACTCACTTGTAACTTCCCTTTTGTTTACTGAGATAAGAATAACCAGTAGGAAAGTCATCTTTCCACAATGATATTTACCAGTTGCATTTGTAGGGATAATGGCTAAGTGTATCCTTGCTCGTCTATAAGGCTCATCTTTCCATTAGGTTGATGATCTTTATACCCAGCTTCCCAGGGTCTCATACTTGCTTTTCTAGAACTGCTAGTCTATTCCCATCTCTGATCATTTGCCAAATATGACTGTAATTTCTTATCTTACATCTTTTGATACGAATGAGCCTCTTCTTATCAGCATTTCTTTCTCATGTTACATTTCTAAATTCTTCAAATGTGGTCTCTGATTTCTGTTTCACTTCTCTCCCTCTTTCTCTCTTGTTACCAACCCAATCAATTTCTTCTCTCCTTGCCATCCACTGGAACTCTTCTGCATCAAAGTTGTCAAGGACAATCCTGTTGCTAATAGCTATTTCTTTGTTCTTATGTTAAAGTTTCCATAAGCTTTCGATATTGCAGATAAATCCATGGTGATTTGAACTTTCTTGCATTCTGTGATTATACTTCTCTTGTTTTCCTTTCATTTTGACAGCTACTTGTTTTTGGCCTGATTTGATAAATATCTTTTCTCTCTTTAGCTTTGAAATGTTGTATTGTCTCAGAACTCATTCTTAATCTCTTCCTAAAATGACACACCAGAATATAAACTGTACTTACTTCTGGCTTAAAGTTTGAAGACACACTGAACACTTAAAACTAAGCCAGACTTCTTGACTACTGTTCTTTCTCTTAAGGTCTGCTTCCTCAGTCTTTGATTATACTCTAAGGTATACACAATATTTACTCTCTCTATATACTGCTTCTCTTTTTATTCAAGTCATCATTATCTCTTGCCTGGATTTTCTTAATAAATACATTGTTCTCAGTTGTGTTTTCTTTTAACACAGACATTTATCTCAATAAAGTTCCTGCAAGCATGAAGAGTCCCACTGAAAAATTGTATTGGAGTAACAGCCTGGCTAGATCTCAGGGGAGGACATTGCAGCCAGCCTTGAGGAGACAAGATGAACTGGGGTCAGATGGAAGGGGAGGAGATCTTCCTCTGTAGGTGGACTTGGAGGGGGCGGGGAGGAGATGAGGGAGGGATGGGGAGAGTGGGAGGGAATGAAGGCAGGGACTACACCTGGGATGCAAAGTACCTAACCTGTGATTACTTTTTATAAGTTTATTTATTTTTATATCAATCACAGGTTAGGCTGGCTGCAATGCCCTCCCCTGGGATCTAGCCAGGCTGTTACTCCTTGGCATGTATGGGGGAGAGTCGAAGAGTCAGCCATCAAGTTCAAGACTGAAACAGTCCCAGTTTCCCTTACTAGGGTCTTCAGTTCGACAATGAGCTATCATGGACCACATCTGAGCAGGGGTTCTAGGCCATATCCATATATGGTCCTTGGTTGGAGAAACTGTCTCATATAAGACCCCTGTGCCCTGCTCAGTTTGATCTTTGCAGAGCTCTTGTTCTCCCCCAGTCTTACTAA
>CM053762.1:60120240-60149865 GCA_028658305.1 Pachyuromys duprasi | reverse complement strand
AAAAAAAAAAAGTGTATTTCCCTCCCTGTGAATATCCCTATAGGAGAAGCTTCACATAAGAAAGGTAAGTAAGTGCCTTGTCTCAATATTGATCCATCATACATGAACAGGCAGCATGCAAGTCTACTTTTGTGTTATTTGATACTATGTAATAATAAATTTTTTTAGCCTCAAGGGATTTGTTGTAGTTTGAATTCTGCCATAGACAATTCCATCAATCTAGTAGTATTGAAATATTTCTCTAAGAGGAATGTGTAAATGACTTCTGATATTGAGAAAACAACCCAAAGATTTAGTCATTTACATGGAATTTAGACTATGCCCATAGCTTGGGACCTGGCTTTGTTTTGGACATCATTGAAAAAGAAAAAGCAAAAAACACTTATAAGATGCCAGAAAGACAAAACAACATTTCCATCGAATCAGATGTCATAGTAAAAGTGATAAGAACAACACAATTGATATATTTCTCAATCCTGTTTCCTGGAAATTTTTTAACCTACCAAACTGCCATTTGAGTAAATTCAAAGAGCAGTTGTTAAAGTGAACTATCTAGACTTGCAGTCCAGACAACTTGCTAGAAATGAAATGGTAAAGACTTCTGGGTCAGAAACCTTGAGAGTGGATAATATAATCCAATTTAGGTTATTTTTGTGTCTACTTTTAAGACATTATGTATTAAAATACATTTATCTGTCTTATAGTTAGTATGTATATGAGAATTATGTTTTTTATATATGTCAGGAAGTCAGCTTAGTGTAAATCTAGAAAATTCTCATTGCCTTTTATAACTAGGAAGTCAGAAGGAGAGCTCCCTATTCCTGAGATTAAATATCATTATGGTATTGTTTATCTATATCTCTTGGATCAGTTTTTCTTTGTTTTGCAGGTTTGTTGAACTTAAAGGGACAATGTCAGCTCTAGCTTTATGTAATTTCTGCAAAACTTTGTCCTGATAGTTTCAGAGCATGACAGCATTACTCTCATTTGTTTCTTTTGAGTTACATGCTCATCCCTGAACTACTTAAATTACCTTTCACCCTGTCAGAACCACCCGAGCCACATCTGCTGAATGTTCAGAAAGGTTTGCCAAAGAAAGAGATAATAGTACCAACAGCAACTCAAAAGTACAGTGGCTTATTAGGAAACCCTTCTTCCAGGTTGTTTTGGGTTGATGTATTTGCTCCTTCGGTATTTTATGTTGGAATCTAAATGTAAATCAGTAAATCAGAATATTTTCCTTATTTGGGAATAGCTATTGATGATACAACCCTAGAGTCAGGTGATTCAAATCTACTGTGCTTGCTGTTCCTGTTTAAAGGAACATTGGCATACACTCAAAGATGCTGTATTTTCTTTCTTTTTTCTTATTAATTTATTCATTCACTTTATGCCCCAGTTGTAGCTCCCTCTGTCCTCTCCTCTCAGTCGTGCCCCTGTCCCCTCTTCTTAGTGTCTACCTTCTCCTCCCTTCAGAAAAGGGACTCCTTCATCTACCCGTCACAGCACATCCAAATGTATCAGGACGGAGCACATTCTCTACCACCGAGACCTGGCAAGGCAGCCTCACCAGTGAGAAGTGATCAAAATGCATGTAAGAGATCCCTTGTTAAAGACAGACCCCTCTCCCTTTGTTAGGGAGCCCACATAAAGATCAAGCTGTCCATAAGGTACATCTGTGTGGGGAGCCTGGGTCTAGTCCATGGCGTTTCCATCTCCACAGCTCCCCGCCCCTCCCCCTACTCAGGCCCAGATTAGTTGGTTAAGTTGGTCTTCTTGAGGAGCTCCTATTTCCTCCCAGTTCTTGTATCATTCCTCTGCCCCTATTGCAAAGGCTCCCTGTGCTCCGCTCAATGTTTGGCTCTGAGTCCCAGCATGAGTTTCTATCTGTTGCTGTGTGGGGCCTCTCAGAGGACAACTATTCTACGCTTCTGTCTGCAAGCATAGCAGAAGGTCATTAATAGTGCCAGGGGTTGCATCTCTCCCATGTGACCAGGCATTGGTGGGACTTTCCCTCAATCTTTGCTTTATCTTTATCCCTGCACATCCTGGTGGCAGGGTAAAATTTGGATCAAAGATTTTGTGGGTGGGTTGGTGTTCCTCTCCTTCCACTATGTGACCTGTCTGGTTTGAGTGTGACCTCTTCAGTCCCCTGCTATAGAGGTCTCCACTAGAGTCATCCCCGTATCCTTCCAGGAACCCATCCTGTTGTAGGTCTCCAGTCTGTCCCGGAGATGCTCCAAGGCACTATTTCTCTTCTCTCTGCATGCTCTCTGTTTTCCTGCCTCCATCAGATCCCCACCCTCATTTCCCTCAGCACTCCCTCTCTTATCCTGTTCCCACTCTTTGAGCACTTCCTTTGTCTATTCTATTTTCTCTTCTCAGTGAGATTCATGCATCCTTCCTTCAGCCCTCCTTGTTCCTTAGTGTCTTTGAGTCTGGGAGTTGTAATATGGTTATCCTGTACTATATGATAAGATGCTGTTTTATATGAAGATTATGACATCCCAGCCACAGACCTTTCAAAAGTTAGAAAACTTTCACTAAAAAGAAGGACTTCTGGTCCCCTGAATTTTGGAGTTTGACCATCCAGAACCATGAGATAATGAATTTATATCATTTAAGCCATGAACTTTTCACTAGTTACAGTGAGTAATGAAAATTAATACAGGGGTCATGTGTTTATTCCTTCTAATGTCATGTATAAGATTTAGATCAATGTTGTTGAACATTGCTTCTGTATTAGAACCACTAAAATCGTTTGTCAATAAGACTCTCAGAAAACATGGCTGACAGAAGTAATTGAAGCTTACCAGATGTGAGGGCAGAATTGTGAAATCTACCAGATAGCAATGTTTTAGGCATTTCCAACAAGGAAAAATGGCTTTAGAAACTCTACTAATTTCAAGAGAGAAGCTTTTTTTTAATCACATATTATGTTAATAAATTAAGAGTCAAGGGAGACAATATGGCAGAACCAGGAGGACTCTGCTTCTGAGCTGCAGAACAACATTTTCGGTACAGGGACAAAGAGACTGAACTCTGGACACTAAAACAACAGTGATCCTGTTTCCGAGGTGAGCAGAAACCTCATGGTGTGGGAACCAGTCTGGTCCGTTCCCAGGACACCCAGCCAGAACCTGGAAGAGATCCCAGGACGCACAGGCATTTAGTCACCAGACCAGAGCCACATGCCTACGTGTCCTGATCACCTTCTCAGGCTGAATGGTGGGCACAAAAACACCAGAGGAGTCCCAATCGCGAGAAAAAACCCACAGGAAGGAAGGAAATGGGACTGACCTAGGTCATCCAGCCCTCCCCAGGAAAAGGTCCTGCAGAATGGCAGGAGCCAGCTACCATCTCTGAACTAGGCTCCACCGGCAAGCACAGAGACTTACTGTGTGACCAACCCTCCATCACAGAAAAACTGCATCCCAGGGCATCAGAGCCTGGGTTTCCCTGTTGGGAGAAAACCCCAAAGGGAAGGAAGTAAACAGAGACTGAGTTAGGGTACCCAGGATCTCCCTGAAAAAGGTCCCAGAGACTGGTGGATGCGCACTGCCTGCCCAGAGACCTGCTGTGAACCAACTATGCATCCCAGACAGAACCATGGGCAGCAGGGCACCAGAGCCTGGGGTAGCCTGTCAGGATAAAACCCCACAGGGAAGAAAGCAAACAGAGACTGACTTAGGGTACCAAGGATTTCAGAGGATTTCCCTGGAAAAGGTCCCACAGACAGGCAGGAGCACGCACTGCCAGCCCAGAGACCTGCTGTGCAACAACTACCCTCCTGCTGCTCCCATGAGAAAGGTGCTCACCGGCCACTGACTACCTCTTAGGTACTGGGACACAGAGCTCCAACCTCAGACCTACAGAAGCCTGAGATCCCCGAGATCAACCCCCAGACACTGCTGTAAGGGGCAATCAGTTTTCCCTAACAAAACTGACCAAACCACGGGGCAACCAGGCTGCAGCTCACTAAATTACAGCAGGAAACCCAGAAGAAGGGCAGCTGTCCCCAGGTCTTCTCCGGGTGAGAGGAGGGACCTTGTGACTAACAAGGACCACAGTTACCACTCAGGTTGATGAAGTGAGCTGTGGCAAGTCCTGAAAAACACTGGCCATGCAGTGACCATATCCAAAAAGCTAAGGAGGCTTCCTTCAGGAAAAACCATCTTCCTGCCAAAGGAATTCTCTCCACCACAGGATTCCAAGAACCACCAGAAACTAACACCCAATACATAAGATAGCCCAATGGGTAGAGGCCAGTGTGAAAGCTCTACCAACAAAAGACAGAGCACCATGGCATCTCCAGAACCTAGTTATCCAAGGGCAAGCAACCCTGGACACCCCGGCATAATTGTAATTCAAGAAGATGACCTAACATCTATGCTTATGACGAAGATAATAGAGGAAACAAATAAAATGCGTAAAGATCTAGGGAAAGATAAAGACAAACAGATTATGGCCATCCGTAAAGAACTAGAGGAAGATAAACACAGGTTATGGCCATTTGCAAAGAAATACAGGAAGTTGCAGCCAAAGAGTTTGTGGCCTTTAAAGAGGAAATACTTAAATCACTAAAAGAAATAGAAGAAACAGAGGATTGTTCAAACAAACAGCTGAAGGAATTGAAGGAAAAACAGGAACATACAGCCAGACAGGTGAAGGAAATCAATAAAAAGGCTCAAGATATGAAGATAGAATTGGAAAAATTAAAGAAAACACAAATGGAGGAAATTATGGAGAGAGAGAATTTAGGGAAGAAAGCAGGAACTACAGGGGTAAGCATAACCAATAGACTACAAGAAATGGAAAAAAGAATCTCAGGTGTGGAAGATACAATGGAAGAAATCGATGTATCCAACAAAGAAAATTTTAAATCTAAAAAATTTCTGACACAGACCATCCAAGAAATTAAAGAAAACATAAAAAAGACAAAACCTAAGAATAATACGAAGAGAGGAAAAAGAAGATTCCCTTCTCCAAGACCCAGAAAATATTTTCAACAAAATCATTGAAGAACATTACCCCAACTTAAAAGAGAGGCCAATAAGATTACAAGAGGCCTACAGAACACCCAATAAATTAGACCAGAAAAGAAAATCCTCCCACCACATAATAATCAAAACTGTAAGTATACAGAACAAAGGAAAAATACTAAAAGCTGCAAGGGAAAAAGACAAAGTAACATATAATGGTAAAACCATCAGAATCACACCTGACTTCTCAACAGAGACCATGAAAGCCAGAAGGGACTGGAGAGACTTCATGCAGACCCTAAGAGAACTCAGATGGCAGATCAGGCTACTATACGCAGCAAAACTCTCAGTCCTAATAGACAGAGAAAACAAGATATTCAATGACAAAAACAAATTTCAACTATACCTACACACAAATCCAGCATTACAGAAGATACTAGAAGGAAATATACAACCCAAGAAAACTAACTATGTTCAAGAAAACACAGGAAATAACCAACCTCACTACAGTAAAACAAAAAGTAACCAAGCACACAAACTTACTACCATAGCCAACATCAAAATCAAAGGATCTAACAGCCACTGGTCATTAATCTCTCTCAACATCAATGGACTCAATTCTCCAATAAAAAGACACAGACTAAAAGAGTGGATGCATAATCAAGACCCAGCAATCTGTTGCATTCAAGAAACACACCTAAGTCACAAAGATAGAAATTAATTGAGGGTAAAGGGCTAGAAGACGGTTTTCCAAGGAAATGGACCCAAGAAGCAAGCAGGAGTGGCCGTTCTAATAGCTGATAAAATAGACTTTCAACCAAAATTAATAAAAAGAGATGGAGTAGGACACCTCATACTCATCAAGGGAAAATTACACCAGGAAGATATCACAATCCTGAATATCTATACCCCAAATACAAGGGAACACACATTTGTAAAAGAAACATAGATAAAACTTAAAACACACATAGATCCCCACACATTAATAGTGGGAGACTTCAACAGTCCACTCTCAACAAAGGACAGGTCAACAACACAGAAATTAAACAAAGAAACAATATCTCTAACAGAGATAATGAATCAGATGGACCTAACTGACATCTACAGAAACTTACACCCAAACACAAAAGAATTTACCTTCTTCTCAGCCCCTCAATGAACCTTCTCCAAAATAGACCATATGGTTTGTCACTAAGTAGGCCTCAACAGTTATAAGAAGATTGAAATAATCCCTTTATCCTATATAATCACCATGGAATAAAACTGGACCTCGACAACTACAAAAATAGCAAAAAGCCTACACACACACATGGAAACTGAACAACTTGCTACTAAATGACAGCTGGGTCAGAGAAGAAATAGAAAAAGGAATTAAAGTCTTCCTAGAATTCAATGAAAATGAAGATACAACATACCCAAATTTATGGGACACAATGAAAGCAGTGCTAAGAGCAAAGTTCATAGCACTAAGTGCCTTTAAGAAGAAATTCGAGACTTCTAGTTCAAGCAACTAAATGGCTCACCTAAAAGCTCTAGAAAAAAAGAAACAGACTCACCAAAAAGGAGTAGACAGCTGGAAATAATCAAATTCAGCACTGAAATCAATCAAGTAGAAACAAATAAAACAATTCAAAGAATCAATGAAACCAAGAGCTGGTTCTTTGAGAAAATCAACAAGATAGACACACCCTTAACCAAACTAACTAAAAGGCAGAGAGGCAGCATCCGAATGAACAAAATTAGAAATGAAAAGGGGGACGTAACAATAGACTCTGAGGAAATCCAAACAATCATAAGGACTTATTTCAAAAATCTATATGCCACAAAATTTGAAAGTCTAAATGAAATGGACAATTTTCTTGATTGATTCCACTTACCAAAGCTGGATCAAGA
Organism: Pachyuromys duprasi; assembly: GCA_028658305.1. Taxonomy (NCBI): domain Eukaryota; kingdom Metazoa; phylum Chordata; class Mammalia; order Rodentia; family Muridae; genus Pachyuromys; species Pachyuromys duprasi. The sequence goes on along the minus strand of CM053762.1, from coordinate 60,142,990 downwards.
CCAGATAAATCATTTAAATGGTCCTATATCCCCTAGGGAAATCAAAGCGGTCATCAAAAGTCTCCCATCCAAAAGAGCCCAGTACCAGATGGTTTCAGCACAGAATTCTACCAGACCTTCAAAAAAGAGCTAACTCCAGTTCTCTTCAAACTATTCAACAAAATAGAAACAGAAGGAACACTACCAAATCCATTCTATGAAACCACAGTCACCTTGGTACCTAAACCTCACAAAGACCCAACAAAGAAAGAGAATTTCAGGCCAATCTCCCTTATGAATATTGATGAAAAAATACTCAACAAAATACTTGCAAACCAAATACAAGAACACTTCAAAGATGTCATCCACTATGACCAAGTAGGCTTCATCTCAGATATTCAGAGGTGGTTCAATATATGGAAATCCATCAATGTGATCCACCATATTAACAAACTGAAAGAAAAAAACACATGATGATCTCCTTAGATGTTGAAAAATCATTTGACAAAATCCAACATCTATTCATGTTTAAAGTATTGGAGAGATCAGGGATACAAGGTACATACCTAAACGTAATAAAGGCAATATACAGTAAGCCTATAGCCAACATCAAACTAAAGGGAGAGAAACTTAAAGCAATCCCACTGAAGTCAGGGACAAGGCAAGGCTGCCCTCTCTCTCCATATCTCTTCAACATAGTTCTGGAAGTCCTTGCTAGAGCAATAAGACAATTGAAGGAGATCAAGGGCATAAAATCTGAAAGGAAGAGGTCAAAATATCACTATTTGCAGGGGATATGATAGTATACCTGAGTGACCCCCAAAATTCTACCAGGAAACTCCTGCAGCTGATAAACACCTTCAGCAACGTGGCGAGATACAAAATTAACTTAAAAAAATCAGTAGTCCTCCTGTATACAAAAGACAAAAGGCCTGAGAAATTAGGGAAACAACACCCTTCATAAATGCCACAAAAACATAAAGTACCTTGGTGTGACCCTAACCAAGGAAGTCAAAGATTTGTATGAAAAAATTTTCAAGTCTCTGAAGAAAGAATTAGAAGCCGATATCAGAAGATGGAAAGATCTCCCATGCTCATGGTTTGGCAGGATTAACATAGTAAAAATGGGTTGAAGCAGAACCTGGGTGCAGTGCGAGCTCACAGGGTGCAGTTCAGTGAAAACGGCACCCGGCTCCTCCTGAGACTGCCTGCGAGACTGTGTGATCCAGTCAACAATGGCGGGTGCAGGCACCCAGCCGGCCACTTGTCCAGATCAGAGCTGTGCGCCGCTGGTCACCGGGAAATTTCTCCAGGTAACAACTGGGTGTCTCTAGGGTTTTCCCACTTGATTTTCTCACCGTAGGAGTTCCGCTCACCTGGCACTCACAATGCTGGCATTTTAGGTCCCAGAGTTCAGTCTCCTGGTCGCTGCATTGTTTCTGCCCTCCTACTCCTCAGACACAGTGTTCTCTCGTGGCAGCCATCTTGGATCTATACTCACTCTTATAGACATATTAAAATAGGATAAACATACTAAAATATGTACATCTAAAGAAACTAATCAAGAGGGAGGACTCTGGCTAAAATGCTCAATCTCCAGCCAGAAAGGCAAAGCAGATGGACATCAGAAGAAGAAGAAAACAGGAAACAAGCTAGGAGCCTGTCACAGAGGGCCTCTGAAAGGCTCTGCCCTGTACAATATGAAAGCAGATGCTGAGACTTATGGCCAACTGGTGGGCAGAGTTCATGGAATCTAATGAAAGATGTGGGAAAGAGTAAGATAGAGAGAGGACAGGAGCTCCACAAGGAGAGCAACAGAACTAGAAAAATCTGAGCACATTTCTTTAAGCTTTTCTCTGACATTTGATATTCCTCTATTGAGAGTTCTCTGTTTAGCTCTGTTGCCCATTTTTTAATTGGATTACTTGATTTGTTGCTTTTCAACTTCTGTAGTTCTTTATATATACTGGATATTAGCCCTCGTCAGAGAGAAGGTTGGTGAAGATTCTTTCCCAATCTGTAAGCAGTTATTTTGTTTTGATGACAGTGCCCTTTGCTTTACAGAAGCTTTTCAGTTTCATGAGGTCCCATTTATTGATTGTTGCTCTTGCTGTTGGTGTTCTGTTCAGGAAGTTGTCTCCTGTACCAATGAGTTCAAGGCTCTTCCCGACTTTTTCTTCTAACTGATTTAATGTGTCTGGTTTTATGTTGAGGTCTTTGATCCACTTGCACTTTTGTTTTGTGCAGGGTGATAAGTATGGATCTATTTGCATTTTTCTATATGTAGACATCCAGTTAGACCAGCACCATGGTCATGGCTTGGCAGGATTAACATAGTAAAAATGGCCATCTTAACAAAAACAATTTACAGATTCAATGCAATTCCCATCAAATTACCAACACAATTCTTCACAGTCCTAGAAGAAAAATCCTCAACTTCATATGGAATAACAAGAAACCCAGAATTGCTAAAATAATCCTGTGGAGGTAGCTCCATCCCTGATCTCAAACTGTACTATAAAGCAATCATACTAAAATCTGCATGATACTGGCGTAGGAATAGAATGGTGAATCAATGGAACCAAATAGAAGACCCAGAAATAAACCCACACACTTATGGACACCTGGTTTTTGACAAAGATCCCAAAACCACACAATGGAAAAAAGATAGCATCTTCAACAAATGGTGCTGTTCTAAAGGTCCATTTTTACTCAAGCCCTTGCAGCTTACCAGACACAGAGCAGATCAGAAAAGAAGAATAAGCATGAAAGAAAGGGAAGCAAGATCAGTACTTTCAACTTTGAGTGAGGACTTTGTTTGAGGATCCCAACTGACAAGCAATTTAATTTTATTGGAGGTAGGCATATATATTAGTATATATATTTTAGACAAAATTTGTAACTAAAATCACAACTATACTGAAGAAGAGTTCTAATGCTGAAAGTGCAGGACACAGTGAATTCTTACGTAGTGGCTACATTAGCTAACCACGATGAAAATGAGGAGACAAGGCAGCATGACAGTCTACAGGCCTGTGCTAATCATCAACCTCTGTTTTTCCCTCAAAGGCAACCACTATTGGCAATCCAGATGTATCTGTTGCTTAATTTCTAAGTAATAATAATAATAATAGTAATAATAATAATAATAATAAAGCTGTCAAGCAGAATCCACCATAAAGTCATCTTTCCTAGATTGAGACAACAGGACTTTACAAAATGCATTCATCATTATGATGTCACTACTTGTCAATGAAAAACTTTTTCCTGGATTATTTCTAAGGATGGATTACTTCATATTTGGAAAACCTAAAATTAGTGAGCCTGTTTCCTTAGTTCTTTAAAAGGAAGAAAGTTATACCTATGAATACCTAGGAATACATATATTTAAGCTAATCAATTCTTAGTTATTTATTTAAGCCAAATATAGTGTCACCTGTATATTCAAAGAAAGCCAAGCCAATATTCTTACGATAAGATGGATTTAAATCACACAAGAAAATTGGCCACCTCTGGGAGGCATGGATGTCAAAGGAATTGTATTGTTTTTGAAGGCTATACAATCTTGTAAAGACCTTATTTTCTCAGAGGAAGTAGGGCTTCTCCAATTCTGGGTCAGAACACAAAGGGATTATTTTCAGTGTGAAAAGAACATTATTCAAGGGGTTTGAGTACAACGTGTTGAGTTAATGAGTGCTAATTAATGAGTCCAGGTATTGAAATAATAATTGTGATTTATATGCAAAAATTAAAAGCCATAAATGAAGAATTGGTATAGTAATTTTTGTTTAATATTAAACGTTAAAAGAGACTAAGGTTACAACAAAAGTGTAACATTGGTCACTGATGTTTTGTTGTTGGGAAAGATGACTAGTTAGTATACATCTTGAGCATGGAGGATGGAAACTTAACATGTAGCTCAAGTCTTATTTGATTTCAAATGATGAACAAGATTTGAAGTTTTAAATCCAAATGAGATTCTTTAGAAAGTCAGTGTTGTGTGACTAGAACTAGCATGTTGTACTTGATGGCTAAAATCCAGTTAGTGTTGTTTTACAGAGCAAATAAATTTAGAACTTAGTTTGAGGAGAATAATATCTGACAGAGACTTCTCTAGAGAGATTCCATACTTTTTAAGAAAATGGATATTTTCAAAAAGGCAGTTTCTCTGTCCTTGTGACTCTACATAAAAGCCAGTATTATAATAAGACAATTGGGTCTGGATAAACAATGGTTTTATAGGAGAAATCTTTAAGTAGCAAATAATCATCTGAAACTTTCCCTTTTCCAATCAATTTTCAGTTATCAAAGAGACAGATTTCATTATGACATTTTAAAACTCCCATCATTATACATCTTCTGTCCTCTTTGCCTTTTCCTGTTTTTTTTTACCTCTTCTTTCCTTCAAATAGATTTTGCCTCTGCATTCATCACATAGTGTATTACTTCCCCTGTTTTTAGTGTCTCCTCCCTTTATACTTCTTTCCCCCAATAGTTTCCTGTGCATGCAAACACACGTGCCCACATACACACAAATTTAACATAGATTCTTTATGTGAAAGAAATGTGGAAAGTTTGTCTTTTTGAGGCTGGCTCATTTTACTCTATGCATTAACTTTGATGTTTATTCCTGTGAATAACATAATTTCATTATTTAAACCTGCATAGAATCTCAGTGGGGCTTTGGTGACACCCACCTTTAATCCAAATCTTTGGGAGGTAGAGTCAGGCAGATGTCTAGGTTCAAGGGCAGCCTGTTTTACAGAGCCAGTTCTAGAAGAGGCAGGGCTACACTGAGAAACCCTGTCTCTAAACAAACAAACAAAAGTCTATATAGAATCACATTGTGTATTTGTAGCACATTTGCACTATGAATCAGTTGATCACCATCTAGGCTGATTTTGCTTCTTAATTTTTGTGAAAAGCATGCCAAGCAACAAGGATGAATAAGTATCATTATGATATGGCAATGTTCTTTCACATATATACCCAGAGCTGTCAGATAGCAGTTCTCTTTTGTTGTCATTGTTGTGAGAGCAGTCACACTGGTTTCCATAGTGGCCATAGAAGTTTACATTCTATCAGCAAGGAACAGCGTTCCTCTTTTCTCATGTCCTCACCAGAATTTATTATCATTTGTTTCCTTGATGCTAAATGTTCTTACTAGGGAGGGATGGGTTCTCACAAAATGTTTTAGTTTGCATGATAGCTAAGGATTTTGAACACTTACTCAAATATTTACTGGTCATTCGTGATTTGTTTCTTATAAACTATTTATTAAGTTCCTCAGGCTGACTGAAGGATTTGTTTTTTAGGGATAATTTTTGCAAATAAACCTAGCTATTAACTGCTGTCTGTTATATAATTGGCAAATCGTTTTCTCCTTTCTGTATGCTGTCTTTTAACTATCCTGATGGTTTTCTTTGCAGTACAGATGGTTTTTTACTTTCTTGTAACCTCATTTGTCAATTCTTGGAGTCATTTTCTATACTACTGGAGTCCTTTTCAGAAATATATTCCTGTGCCTGTGTCTTAAAGTGTTTATGTAAATATTTCTCTCTATTGTTTTCAAAATTCTGAGGTGTAGATTAAGGTCTATTGTTTCTTTTAAAAGGTGTGAGATACAGATACAATTTTATTTGTCTGCATGTGGGTAGCTAGGTTTCTCAGCACCATTTTTAAAGAGGACGCTTTTCATCCAGTATAGGTTTTGACATTCTTGACAAATATCAATTGGCTGTAAATCTCAGTGTAAATTCTGTATTCTCTCATGTACTGTATTTACATGTCTGTTTTTAAGTCAGTGGCATATTGTTTTGGTCACTTTGGTTAATGGCTTAATATTTTAATTTAGTTTGCAAATACCTTTTTGAGAATTGTGCCTTGTTAAACAGGGTTATTGGTCTATAATTTTCTTTGTTTATCTTTACTCAGTTTTAGTGTCATGGTAATTCTGATTTTGTACAATGACTATGGTAGTATTTCTTCCCTTTCTATTTCATGGAACAACATTGTAAGTATTGATTTCAACTGTTCTTTAGAATCTAGTGTTGAATCCATCCAGTCATGTCCTTTCTTATTCTCGGGAACATTTTACCTCTCTTAATTTTGTTGTGTGATGGTTAATTTCAATAGCCAACTTAAGGAACACCTAGAATCTATGAGGCATACCTTATGATGTACCTATTAAATTTTTTTGAAAGAATTGAGGGGAAACACCAGCTTGCCTCTAGTGAGTGGCACTGTTTGCAGTCTGGAGTCACAGATGGAGCAAAAAGTGACAAATAAGAAAGTCAGTTGAGTGCTGAGGTCTGGAGTTCCCCTTTCTCTGATCCTGGGTTGCTAAATATGAACAACGTTCTCTTGCCACCATGGACAAGAGCTGGTCCACCATCATGACCTTTCCTCCATGATACACTGCATCCCTAGGCCATGAACTAAAAGGAACTTAAGTCCCCTTAGATTTGTGTTTGTTAAATATTTATTCACTACAGGAGAAAAGTAACTAATATTAAAAAAATGATGTCCAAGTAAGGTCAGTTCTATAACTACCCAAAGGTATAATTTCTAGGCCTTTGGACTTTGGTTTTTTTGGGTCTAATATTTAATTTGAAATCACATGTAGGGAAAGATGTGGCAGAAGTTGGAATAAGTATTGCAGGTATGCAGCTGACATGCCTTTTGCTCATTGACAGGCCAGAAGGGAAAAAATAGAAAGAAAATGTGGAAGGCTTATAAACCACAAACCCCATACCAAGTGACCCTTTTCTTCATCAAGGCTCTACCTCCTACATGTTCCACAACTTTCCCAAACCCCTGCCAGCTGGAAAGAAAATGCTCAAATACACAAGCCCTTAGGAGAGATTTCACAGCCACACCACACCACCAAAAATAATTAATAATAGTTATACATACACATATGTATATCAAAGTCTGCTCAGAAGGTTGTAGAAAGGAACAATAAGGTTTATCAGGAGTTATGTTATTATTCGTCTTGTTTTTAATATAAAGAATCTGACTGTTTTCTGACTGTGCTCTGAAAATTTAGGTGAAGCTGAATTCGAAGCCATAGACTTATTTGGCAGATGGAATTTTAAGAGCAATGACATGTGGACTTTAACATGGTTTCTGCTTAGTCTTCTTACATTTACAGAGAAACTGTCCAAAAAGATATGAAAATGTGCAGCTGGTGAGGAAAGGGGTCTCAGAGTGTTTACTGTTGCAAGCAAACTAGGTTACTACTGAGCATCTGTAATTGCTACAAATTACCACCATTAAAAAAAAAAGGAGAGCTTTAATCTGAAATAACAGGAAATATGCCATGAAAATAGTACTTTATCCACTGAGAACTCCAGTGTGCAACCATGCAAACTAATTAGAAAAAAATTGTCTGTGTGTATGGGTGCCGGAACATCTTTCAGGTCCCCAGGTTTCTAGCAGTACTGATAACGAAAATAATTTTCAAGGCTCATCCATGAAGACATACAGAAGCTTCTTTTGCTTTGGCCTAAGCTACATGTAGAACTGAAGATAATGCTTTCATTTGTCCACATGGGATGGAATTTTCGAGCTTGCAAAATACAAGAGTGAGAACATCATGGAGATTTGTACAACCATTCTAGAATGGCATGGAGGCCAGGCAATGTATAGTCATTTACAGTATGTCATTTACAGGCTTCTCCAAAAAAGGACTCATTGAAAGAGAAAGATCCATTCTAAACGTGAGCTGCAGCAGACCAGGAGGGTAGGTTCTAGAACTAATAAATTGGGAGAAGAAGTCCATTGGCATTCTGCCCTCTCTACTTCCTGAGCCACAGAGATGAGATCAATCAACCTGCTGCTGCAGACAAGACCTTATGTGTGTCTAGAATTTACACCCTTTCTGGTGTATCTTCAAGTTCATGAAATATGTTTCAAACTATTCTCTAAGAGATTCTGGTTACCTTTGGAGCATTTCATAATATCCCATTTTTCATATTTTATTTTGATAATTTTGGTATTCACTCTTGCTGTTAGATAGTTAGAGTGGCTAAGGACATGTCAGTTCTGTTTAGTTTCTCAAATAGCCAAATTTTGAAATCTTCTGAGCCTTATATCAGTAGAGCAGCTTGACCATGGCATCCTGATATGTTAGTGACCAGAAGTCCCTACTTAAAATTTCTGGTTCCTCCAGTTGGTTTTCCTCCTAATGCTCTTGTGCTACTCTATGTCCATCTTAAACTACACTACAAAATATCCAGACTTCTTTGGGGCTGGCTTACTTTTCCGATTAAGTTTTCATTCAGTTTATTTATTTTTTCATTTTTAATGTTTGTATATGTTTTTCTTTCAATAACCTCAATTTTCTGGCTAAATTTAGCTTCTACTTTGTTTTTTCATTAATTTTGCTGTTTTGTCTCAGTGTTTTTGATTTTCTCCTCAGTGATGCTGGCTTTCATTTACTTGATCAGGGCTAAATACCTACCCCCCACCTTTTGGTGTGTTTTGAACTTTTCTTCTGGTGCTTTGCCCATTTCAAAATCACTGCCTCAGTAGTTAAGTTGTAATTATATTATTTTCTATTCTCAGTTTTATGTTTTACTGAGTTTGCACAGTTTGTTTAGATATAGCTTCTGTGTTTTTTAGGGATCTTTTCAAAGAAAAGACTACTTTTAGGGCTCGTTCCAGGTAGTAGAGTGAAAAACTGATGTGTATTTGAATAATTCTTTTGTTCACCTCCTGGAAGCCTCATGGTTAGACCGGTGTTCAGGCTTGTCTTTCATTTTACTGCCACACCTTTCCTTCTCTCAACTTTTCATCTAGTAGATAACTGTGAGCATATGGATTTCTGAAAGTCTTTTCTTTGGAATTGATTCTATTTTTTTTTCCTATTTTGAAATAGAAGCAGCTTTTAGTAGAGCATTTTATCTGGGAGTCCAGACAATTTTTTGTAATGATTTTTCATAAACTGTATTGTTTTAATTATACATGAAGTTAAAGTGAAAAGTTAATTAACAGCTGATATATCATTTGGGCAACTAACCAGTGAATACTTGAGAAGCTTGCTCTGACAGTTTTCTTGTATTAAAAATTTCTTCCCAAAGTTTCCTACTTTGTTTTTCATTGATAAAACAAAACAATCCATTGATAAAGCAAAATAATTGAAGATGAGTTTTACTCTAATCATGTTTCTAGTGAATGAAAACTCCAAAAATCAGGACTATGATGTCCTGGGAAGAGCCCAATACACTTTCATAGCATGGCAGAGGAGAAAAGTAAAATAAAATTAAGAAATAAATAAAGTTAGAAAGAAAATAAAAGAAAGAAAGCACATACATGTATGAGGCAAGAGGTAAAACGCTGTAGAGTGTCCAGGCTTGTTTTTATTATAATCGCCATTTCCCCTATGATCTAACAAACCCCTCGGAGCCCCAGTCTATTCCAGAAGACTAGCATTAACTTCTTTATGAAGAAAATTATAACCCAATTGTTTCCTACTAGGTTCTACTCTCTACAGAGCCTGTCAATTCAACATTACTACAATGAAGACCAATTTTCAAGTATATGAATCACGGACATGCTCAAGCCATAGCCACAATGTAGCAAAAAGATGTCAGTGATCTGATGAGACATAATTAATATGACTTATGTTTTACTCTAATAAAATATTTCAACATTTACTAAAAGTATCTGATAATCAAAAAGTATCTCATGGAATGTGCAGAGAAATATCCTCTCACAGATTTCCCATAGACAGCATGCATGCTCCTGTGCACATACTTTTGCAGGTATGCCCTTGCACATATACCTTTGTGTGCAAGCTCATGCTTTCCAATCCTGTTGACTTAGACTAAGAATTTAAAAAGTAAGCTTTGAAGAAACATATAAGGTTTCAAGGTGTAAATAATTCAATAAATGTTATGAGTGCATGCAATCTAAACAGCAGTACCCTTTTCTAAATGTAGACTGATGTGCCAATGTCAATTCTGGTCAACAGGTTGAAGCACCATTGTTATCAATATTATTGGGTGAATAGAAATTTCCCAGAGCAATTTTCTATAAATATTAATCTTTGGACTAGGACAGTTCTGTGAGACTATTTTCACAATATATAACAAAGTATGACTGTTATTTATTTATTGAATTTATTATTTTTGAAAAGTTTATACTTTAATAATTCTTTTTTAATTAAATTTTTTATATTAATTACAGTTTATTTGCTTTGTATTACAGCTTAGCCCCCTCCCCCATTCCCTCCCTCATCTCCTCTCTGCTTCTCTCTAGGTCCAGAGAGGGGATGATGTGAGGTCCTCCTCCCCTTCCATCTGGACCTAGCTTATCAGATATTTTCAGGACTCGCTGCAATGTCCTAGCAAGGCTGTTCCTCCCTTGGGGGGTGTCAAAGAGCCAGCCACTGAGTTCATGTCACAGACAGTCCTTATACCCACTACTAGGATATCCACTTGGAGACTGAGTTGCCATGGCTTACATCTGAGCAAGGGTTCTAGGTTATATCCATGCATAGTCCTTGGCTGGAGAATCAGACTCAGAAAAAAAACCCTGTGCCCAGATATATTTGGTCCTTGTGGAGCTCCTGTCCTCTCTGGAACTTACTAACTCCCCCTTCTTTCATATGATTCCCTAAGCTCTGCCCAAGGTTTGGTTATGACTCTCAGCACCTGCTTTGATACATTGCTATTTAGTCTTTCAGAGGCCTTCTGTGGTAGGCTCCTATCCTTTTTCTTGTTTTCTCCTACTTCCAATGTCCATACCATTTGTCTTTCTAAGACTGATCATCTTACCCCGGGTCCTCCTTCTTGTTTAGCTTCTTTAGATGTACAGATTTTAGTGTGTTTATCCTATCTTATAGGTCTAGCATCCACTGATGAGTGAATATGTACCGTGTCTTTCTGCTTCTGGGATAGCTCACTCAGGATCTTTTCTAGATCCCACCATTTACCTGCAAATTTCATGATTTTCTGTTTTTTAATTGCTGAGTAGTATTCCATTGTGTAAATGTATCACAATTTCTGTATCTATTCCTCTGTTGATGGACATCTAGGTTGTTTTCAGGTTCTGGCTATGATGTTAATATTTGAGCAAATGTCCTTATTGTGTACTTGAGCATATTTTGGATGTATGCCTAGGAGTGGAATAGCTGGAAAATGAGGAAACACTATTCCTAATTGTCTGAGAAAGCACCAGATTGACTTCCAAAGTGGTTGTACAAGTTTACATTCCCACCAGCAATGGAGGGGGGTTCTGCTTTCTCCACAACCTCTCTAGTATGTGTTGTTGCTTGAGTTTTTGATCTTAGCCATTCTGATGGGTGTAAGGTGAAATCTCAGGGTCATTTTTATTTGCATCTCCCTGATGGCTAAGGATATATACACCTAAAGAAGCTAAACAAGAAAGTGGACCCTGGGTAAGATGATCAATCCTTACTTAGAAAGACAAATGGGATGGATATTGGAAATAAGAATAAACAAGAAACAGGACAGGAGCCTACCACAGAGGGCCTCTGAAAGACTCTACCTAGCAGTGGGTCAAAGCAGATGCTGAGACTCCTAACCAAACCTTGGGCAGAGTGCAGAGAATCATATGAAAGAGGGGGAATTAGTAAGACCTGGAGAGGAAAGGAGTTCCACAAGGGCCAAATATATGTGGGCACAGGGGTCTTTTCTGAGTCTGTTTCTCCAACCAAGGACCATGTATGGATATAACCTAGAACCCCTGCACGGATGTAGGCCACAGCAACTCAATCTCTAAGTGGGCACCCTAGTAAGGGGAATGGGGACTGTCTCTGGCATAAACTCAGGGGCTGGCTCTTTGACAGCCCCTCCCCTGTGTGGGAAGAACATCCTTTCTAGCCCACAGAGGAGGACATTGCAGCCAGTCCTGATGGGACCTGATAAGCTAGGTTCAGATGGAAGGAATAGGAGGTCCTCCCCTCTCAGTGGACTTAGAAAGGGGCAGGGAAGAGATGAGGGAGGGAGGGTGGGATTTGGAGGGAATGAGGGAGAGGGCTACAGCTGTGATACAAAGTAAACAAACTGTAATTAATATAAAAATAAAAATATAAGTAAAACATTTTAAAAAGAATGGAATATTCTTTGAAAGTTTTTTTCTTAGAGATAGCTCAGAATCTTTATCTTTAGAATATAATATGTATTGTAGGATGAAAGAAAGTAGAATGTAATCGTAATTCCAAGTTGTAATCCCATATGTCATTTTGGTAGATGATCATTCTTCATTTGTTTACTTTTCTCAAGGAGACTGTTCCAAGCATATGTCTGTTAGTGTACCGTTTTAACTGTACCTAGACTATGCACAAGGGAGTTGCTGGGAATCTGTATGAATCACTGTGGCTGGTTTAACTCTTGCTCTGTTTTACACATAGTCCAAAAGTAACAGTGTTACTGTCATAGAAGAGCTACTTTCGTGCCTTTCTCTTTCTTTTAGGGGTGTATTTGCAAATGTTGAGCTGAGTTGACTTACAGCAATATACCAACATTTTATTTATCTTCAAAGAGGAAAAGATTCTCGTGCAGAATTGGAGTTACATTGAGAGTTTTAGAATCCATAATATCACTGTTTATTAATTTGAATAGTTAAGAAAATTAGGGTGAAATATAATCCTAGATAAGATCTAAGCACATTCCTCTTTTGTAAAATCCTTGGGTGTAAGGCTGAATTTCATTTATTTTTACATTTTGAGTACTAGCCACAGTTCTTGTTATGTGATAAACATTCAACAAAAATTTTTTAAAGAAGACAGGAAAAATATTTGGCTATTCTCATCAAATTTTAATTTTATGAATGCAACACATATTTAATTGTATAATTAGATGCAATTATCATTCTCCTTTTGTTCTTAATTCTGTGAACTGGCACTAGGAGCCCCATGTGTTCACTCACTAAGGTTTCTTTGATTTAGGTTTCTTAGACATAGTTGCATATGTGCCAGTCATTCTATAGGCTGAGCTTATAGTGCACACTTTCTCTTATTTTTGTGATAATATATTATATTGATGCATTTCAAACTAGTCTAAAATGTGCTGACACAAGGAACTTGTCACTCATGAAGTTTGACTTTATCTTATAATGAAGCAAGTTCATATGACAATGTGTAGATTAATTGAGTTGTTAAAGATTTTAGATATTCATTTGATATTTAGATATTCATTTAGATTTTCATTTTTGTAACCAATATTGAAAACAGTAACTTTTTCATAGTGTACCAGTTTACTTTGTAAGGTCCTTCTTTACATGCTTTATCAGTTTCGTATTAGTAATTTTCCCCAGAGAGAAAAAAAATCACCACAGAAGAATTTACTTTTCTCTTAAGTGCCTATAAATAGCTACATTATTATTATTAAATAAGTTGAAAGCAAATGTATATGTAGGTAAATGTTTTCCTCCTACTCACCATTAGCTAAACTCTTCTTAGTTTGGAATTAAATGACTTTGGGTCTAGTTTTATTTCTAGTTTTTCCCCTAGTGCTAAAATATGTATAAGTTTAAAGCATTTCTTGGATTACCTTCATATCTCTGTTCCTATAAACTCTTATTGTGATACATGAAATCATATCCCTATAACCTAGCTTCTTTTTTTGTGTGAAATGGAGGCTTAGGTGAAAATTGTTCCCAAATCTAAAGAAGTATAAATCTGTGAATATTTGCTTTTTCACTGTAATCATAGCTAAATCATTTAAGTTCGAAATGCATTTATGCATTTTGTCTAATATTGATGTCATGCTTGTGTTTTGCATGTTTCTTTTAAATGTGGGCTTTACAACTTCAGTAAATGAACTAACAAAGATACAGATCCAATGAGTAGGAACCCAGCCTTGTTGGAAATCCACACATTAACTGCTGTTCTTTGGGCCTGCTGATTCAATTGCTTATAAGCATCCTAATTTTTAATTGGTCTTCTAAACTCATTGTTGTACTTTATATTCACTTATCAAAAAAGAATTTTCAGTGTTGTTATGCAATCAAATTTTATTTGCTTTTGAAAAATATCCTTTAAGAGTTAAATTGTAAAAAATACAAATGAGATATACAAATATATAAAGATGAAATAAGTAGTGAGTACAATATTGTTAAATGTTAAGCAGTGCATATGCAACTTGTGCTGTGCCATGAATAAGGGAGCACATTGTCTGTACATGACAGGGATATTGAACCAGCTGGAAAGAATAGAAAAGGGGCAAGTCACAAGTGATACAACTGTTCAGAAAGCAGAAAAGCTCTAGAAATCAAATATATTTTGGAATGGAGAGATGGCTTGTGAACTAGTTCAACTGGAGACGAGGCTTCAGAGGAAATGATGCATGTTTTACTGGATGGTGCATTAGTTTTCTATTACCACCATGATAAATGGCCTCAAATGTGATGCTGCTAAACATCATAAATTTATGCTCTCACCATTCTGATGGTGGGAAACCCTCACTGGGCCAAAGTCTAAAATCAACAGGTCATTGTCTCTCCCCTGAGATCCCCAGAGGAAATCTACTTTATTCTCCTTTGCAGCTTTCAGAGGCCAATTCCATCCCAACCTCTGCTTTAATTCTAATGTGGACACTTAGGGAAAAGAGTACTCCCCTTTTACCATCGGTCTAAGCCCCTTTTTGTAGAGACTAGATTGGATACATGCAACTCACCCAGACAGATTTTTCCTAACTTCTTCAGCTTAATCACATAATCAAAGTGCCATATTAAGCAAAATATTTATAGTGTCTAGAATTAAGATATTCATATCTTTCAGGTAGGGACTTTTTTTCTTTTGCCTAGCACAGATGAATCAGCTAAAATTAGAGCCTCTTGTCTTAAGAGGTCACACTTAAAATTAAGGAGAGACAACCAGAGGTCACTGAGGTGACTCTCCATAAAGTCACTGCAGCACCCTCACAGGCACCACCAGAATCATCACAGGAGAAAGTGCCTACATCATGTAAGTGACCTTACAGGTTTTGTTTCAAACATTTTTTTAAAAACTCAGAAACCCATTATTTCCATACCAGGGACCAAAATGTCAGTGGCCTCAATGGTATTATTATTGTGAAACTGGGTTCAAGAAGTGTCAAATTTTCCAAAGGGTATTTTAATATTCTAGAGCTTATGCCATAAGGCACAGGAGAAGAGAGACTTAGATAGAATACTCAGAGGTTAGGACCAGGACACAGTGATTTGCTATAAAACAAAAGGAACATAAAGTAATGGGAACACATGACATAGTCTTCCATAACAAAATGAAACTGAAAACAAATTATATGTTATGGATTTCCGAATGGGAAATAAAGAAAAGCCTAACACAAGCAGTGGTACAACTAAAAGTTTAAGCAAATACATCAACCTTATTCTCCCTGTGCTACAAGAAATAATCACTTTATTCTTAAAACTGTTAAGATTTGAGCTTCCATGATTGGAATTTCTCCCTATGTCCCATAAGACAAGAAAGTCTGCTGATAAGAAATACAGAGAAAGATGATGCAAAATGTACTTAATGTCAAGAGTTTCTAAGTCTGCAATAAAATCTCCATGAAAGATTTTTTAAATGCCTAGTTCCAGAGCAGCGTAACATACTGCTTCAGAATAATTGAAGATGGGTGTCAGTGTATTTTCATTTTTATATACACTTGCCAATTTCATTTCAGAGATCCTATTACAGGTAAGTGTTCTTGTAGCTATGTATGAAAATGCTAAACATGCAGTTATCTGTTTTCCCGTTTTGAAGATAGTGATGTTGGGCTCCTAAAGAATCATGAGACTTTTTCCCTTTTATAGTCATATATTTAATAAATTAATCCTTAGCCAAAAATTAAAAACCTGTAGTCCAATTACAGAGGCACAAAAATTTGAAGACCAAAACTGCATGAAATATCTTTAAAATATTTCAAGTGCAAAGTTTCTGACTTCCCAAAAGAATTCTGTGTTTGGCCTCAATATATGGCAAGAATGTAAATGTGTCACTCAGAGAATTGATGCATCTAAGTGGATTTATACTTTCTTTTGCTCTGAAGCATATGTGGACAATCTCTGGCTTTTGTCATGAGGAACTTCCAAAGTTGTTAGTGCTAAAATTTCTGGTTTCTCATTTCCTCCTCTATCTCTATCTTCAGATATGTCTATTGTGCTTGAAATAGACATTTGTGACTTTCCCTGGGCCTGTAATACATTCTCTGAAATCATTCCAGAGAATGGAGGTTTGATTAGAGTGGTGCCTTTGAAATGTCAGAGGTTTTCCTGCCTCATCTGAAGGAAATCAAGTACATTGACAGATGTGCTCAGAGATAACACTGGAGAAGAACTTCACAATACCTTACAAACTACCTGGACTATTTAATATCTCACTTTCCATAGTTTCTTATTTGAATTCAATAATGTAAGCAATGAAAATGAAGTTATAAATAAACTTAAGTTTTACTAACCCAAACCAATATTCTGTTTTAAATATTATTGCTCTGTATTCCCCCACCCCAAAACTTTGCATGCCATAAGAAGAAAAATGTAATCAATTTCACTTTTCTATTGATGGATTAATTAGTTAATGTCAGAGTTGGGGGGGTACTAATTCAATGTATAAAACAAACAAATTATACTTTGTGACAAACTGATGTTAGGTGGCTCCTCTGATCTTTTCCTCGTATTACTTATAACTCATGTGGTCCCTTACCTTGACTGCGAGCTGCATCTATATCTCACTTCTACTTAACAAAATAAAATATGGCTCAGGTGACGAGGTGTATGCTATTGTATGGTTTCCTGATTGTGTGCTATTCTGTACTAATGTTCTTCTCACTGAATTCTTTACCTCTCTAGCTGTCTGTGATGAAGCAAATGACCTCTTCAGGGGAATTTCATGTGATAAGGGATCACGGTGGAGGGCTGGAGGTTAAGTGCCGAGTAAATGGAATAGAAGAATGTTCCTATGTTTCCAGCCCCCTGACATGTCAGGTCAGAATCCTTGAACTCAGAAACATCAATATAAGCAGACAAAAATGCTCTGAGAGAAGCATGTTCTATAAACAGGGAACCAGTTATTATTACAACTGCTCTTCTGAGGCTGAACAGCAGGAGGATGAGTGCACCTTTCACTCTAGTTTCACTGGGGCCAAGCTCACTGCTTATGTTTCACCTCTAGCCTTGGGAAAGCTGCCATACTGTGTAGTCAGGAGAACCGAGAGGGCAGCTGCTATTCTATTTCCTGTGAAGTGAAACTAAGCAACATTTTGGCACTCTGATCCCCTTACCAATTCCTCCATGTCATGTCTGTAACAAAAACCTAGCAGAGACGTGAATCTAGATTACTACCTGGTGTTGGATCTTAACAAGATGGTTCAAGATCCATTGATTCACCCTGGGATTTTCTTCTGCCTTCATAATGTCGGATGGTATCACAGCTGATTTTTCTCCTCTACTTATGTCAATAAAACTAAATTTGACATATGAATTGGGGCTCTTTAGGGTCCTAAATTATTTGCACCTTCCTATCAAAGTAATTTTGAATAAGACAGTAAAATATAACATTATTTTTGGCACTGTGTTTCATCATGACTATCTGAGTAGGACTTAATGGATAGTTGAGCCCTCAACCTAAATTAGCATCACTAGATTCAAGGAAATAAGGGTAGAGGTTGTTGTCATTCCCAAGGCACCCTAATCATCTGTTATACTTGAGGATCACTTGGTGAGTGAGGACCAAGATGAAATTTATCAGCTCGAATCAACCCTCACATTTCTTCTTTGTGTGTGTCTGTTTGTGGACAGCAACCTCAGTTATCATCCCCTTCCGGAGACAATGAAATCGCCTAAGCTGTCCTACCTTCTCTGAAATAAAATCAGCTAGACTGAGAGTGGAACATGAATGTCCACCCACCTGAAATGAGGCTATGTGCTTCAGTACTTGACTTTAAATATGATCATTAGAGGACCAAGTGTGAAGAGCATGAATGTGTGAGGTTCTTACACTACATCTCATCAAGGGAACTGTATGACAAAAATGTTTTAAGTGTTAAATAAAGCCCATAGTCTCAAAATAATGAGTCCAAGATAAAATCAAAATAATGTGTTATATGAAAATAGCAGAAAAGTAAAAATGTGAATAAGAAATGAAAAATCATTAAATTTCAATGTTTAGATTAATCAGATATTAGCATTATTTAATAAAATAATTTAAAATAGTCATCATAACGGTTTAGCAAATAGTTACAAAGTCTTTGAGCTAAGCGACAAAATGGTAAAAATGATAAAAGCTATCAAAAACTTAATGAAAAATACAGACCTGAAAAAAATACAACAGGTAAATCTAAAAGTGAAAGACAGGATAAGAGCAATAGACAAGTACAGGTGATAGGCTCTGCTTAAGGCGTTCTGGGTATTATGTGTAGCTTGTATATCGGAGTCTGCCATCTACCCACACAAAGCATTTCCAAGGCTCACAAGACATGTGATTAGGTCTAATTCATCATGGACCTTGTTTCTAGTTCCTCTTCTGTTTTTACAAATTATTCTTCTTTTGGTGTTAGTTACTCTTGTTACTAATATAACCAAATAACTGACCAGAAGCAACAGGAAGGAGGAAGGGTTTGTTTGTTTGTTTCCTCACAGTTTGACAATGCAGAAATCCTGACAGCACAAGGCAGTGGGGCTGGCTCTGGACTAAGGTGTCAGGAAAGAGCCTCTGGCTCACATCCAGGCAGACCAGGAAGCACAGAGAGATGGATACTACCTTTCAGCTCTCCTTCCTTTTTTCATTTTCTGTGCAGTCTGGGATTTCATCCCGTGGGATGGTGCCATTCATGTTCAGGGATGCTCTCTCTGCTGTAATTTAAGCCTCTCTGAATACTCACAGACACACCAGATCTGTGGGGCTCACTTATGTCCTTGGCATTGCTGATTCCTTGGAGCTGAAAACCAAAATTAGCTGATGCTAATTCTACCACTGAATCACCAGTTTTAACCACAATGGCTAATGGACATTTTTTTTAATAAAGCAAAAAGATAACAGAAAGCTTGGGAATTCAAAATGGGAAAAAACATTAGAATTCATGGTAATAGAGGCAAGACTACCATTCTCTCTTATGATTATAGTTAAAATTGGTAGCAGCATTAAAATTATGAAAGCATCTGCTGGTATTCAGTGTATTCCAGGGAAATACTTAAGACAATTGTATTTAATAGTGGGGAGAGACAAAGAGTGGACTTTGCACATTATGAGGCTAACACTAGAAGACTGTAGTATGTTATTCATCTGTTTATTGTAAAGCCCAGAGCAGAGCCTAAGAAAATTATATAAAGTGGAATTGTAATAAAAATAGAATACTGAAATGCTTCCTTAAGCCACAGGTAAGTGAACACGTAAAAACTAAGAAAACAAAATCACGGCAACAAACTCAAACTCAAACCCAAACCAAACCATTCAAAGAAATGAATAATAAAATAGTAAAACTAAATTTTAAAAGATCAATAACTACCTTTTAGATTAATGTTTAAGTACAATAATTAAAAGACAGATGGTGCAGAATGATACAGGGATACACACACATATTAAAGATCTGCACAAAACAACAAAGTTTGAAAGTGTATGAAATAAAATATGATATAGCTGAAATGAAGAAAAGAATCTATACCTTCAATCCTTTGAGACTCAGTATATGATCATATTTTCATCTTTCTCTTTTCTTCCAGCTTTCCAAATTTAGTAAAATTATTATTATTATCCAGCCAATCCCCCCACATAAGCAATTCTTACTGACTATTCTCAAATAATCATTATCTGTCGTTCTTGTTGACCCCATCCTCCTCGCAAATCTCTTTTTCATGTTCGTGAGAATTTATTTTGTTTTTGTGGCCAACTTGGATTAAGTGGGACTGTTTTGTGAATATGAGTTTGTAGATATTTGTTGGACCCGGGTAGGTTCAGTAGTGAGCATACTACTAAATGGAGGAGATTTCCCTCCTTCAGAATGCATCAATATTTTATTTTCTCTGCTGAGTGAGTTTTAGCATCCTCCTCTGAGCCCTCCTTTCCTTCCTTGCTTCTGTGGATTGTAGTGTGGTTACCCTGTACTTTATGCTTAATATCTACTTAAAAGTGAGTACATACCATGCATGTCTTTCCAGGTCTGAGTTATCTCACTCAGGATAATCTTTTCTAGTTCCATCCATTTGCCTGAAAATTGCATGATGTCTTTGTTTTTAATAGCTGAGTAGTATTCCATTGTGTAAATGTACCACATTTCCTTTATTCATTATTCAGTTGAGGGATATCTAAGTTGTTTCTAGTTTCTGGCTATTAGGAATAAAACTGCTGTGAACATATTTGAGCAAATAAAGTAGATGGAGGGAGGGATCTCGGTGGGAGAGGTGGTGTGGAGGGTAAAGGGGGTGGTGATAAGGGGTGACGAGAGTGGAAGGAGAAGACCTGGAGAGAGAACAGAGAAGACTATGGGCCATCTCTGGGACAGGGAAGGCTCCTGGGCGTCTATGGGGGTCACCCTAGCTGAGACTCCTAGCAGTGAAAGATAGAGAGTCTAAAGTCCCACCTCCTGTAGCCAGGAGGGACTTCCAGTGGAGGGAGGGGAGCATCAACTCACCCATAAAAGGTTCGACCTAAAATCTGTCTTGCTTACAAAAAGTTTAGAAGTAAAGATGGAGCAGAGATTGAGGAAATGTCAAACCCAAAACTAGCCCAACTATAAGAGAGAACCAACCCCTGACAGTATTAATGATACTCTGTTATACCTGCAGACAGGATCCTAGCATAGCTGTCTTCTGAGGGGCTTCCTCCAGTAGCTGACTGAAACAGATGCAGAGACCCACAAGCAAACAATAAGTTGAGCTCGGGGTATTTTGTGGAAGAGTGGGAGGAAGGACAGAAGGAGTTGGAGAGATCAAGGCAACCACAAGACCTACAGAGTCAACTAACCTGAACCCATGGGGTCTCATAGAGACTGAACCTCTAACCAAACAGCATGTATGGGCTGGACCTAGGCCCCCTAAACATATGTAGTAGGCGTAACAGCTTAGTCATCATGTGGGTCACCTAACAATGGAAGTCAGGGCTGTTTCTGACTCTGTTGCCTGCTATTAGATCCCTGTATCCTAGCTGGGCTGCATTGTCTGGCCTCAGTGGCAGATGATGATGATATTAGTCCTACTGCAACTTGAAGTGCCAAGTTGGGCTGGTATCCCTTGGGGGGCTCCTCTTCTTTGAGAAGAGGGAGAGGGGGAAATGGAGGAAGGGGGCATGAGGGTAGAAGTAGAGGAGGAAGGAGGCTGAGATTAGGTTGTGAAGTTATGAATGAATGAATGAAGAATGAATGAATGAATGAATGAACAAATGGGGAAAGTGTAAGGCACATTAGCCCTCACCAGTTTTGACTTATTAGTGGCTAATAGAAATTCTTATAGATTGCCTTTTAACTTCTTTTAAATATAATAGTTTAGATGAAGAGATTCATTTTTGTGTGTACGTTTGACAATCGCTAGGCTTATTTATTGTCTATAACTTGGAAGATTATACAAAAACTTTGTTGCTTTAAATCACAATCATCTTCTAAGAACTCTACAGTTCATGCAAGAATGGAGTAGGCAGTTGTTTCTACTCTTTGAAGAGTTGCTTTTCTGTATCCTTTAGAGGGTGGAAGACTGCCTCCAAAATTGGCTATTTATTGTCATGAGAAGCTGATGCTGACTATCAGGTAAGCTTGGCCAAGGATCTGTTTTCAGGACAATCCATATGTAGTTTTGATGAGAGTTACAAAACCCATAAATTGAAGTGATAAAACAACCTTTATTCTTGGCAGAGAATCTCTCAGCACTTGGTAGGATAAATTTGTTCAAGCCATTTCTGAAACACACATCCACGATTCATTTTCTTTCAGAAGAACATGTGAATTAGTCTAGAAGTTATAAGGAATATCCCCAAATCTAAATTACATAGCAGATCAATTATTTAATGATCACCTTTCAGTCTGCGGTTAGGTGACAGAGACGGAGCTTTATTACTAAATAAATGTTTGTAATTGTTTGAATACAGGTTTATATACTACTTAACATGTACTCATGTTTTATATTCTCCTTAATTTGTCTTATTTTTTCAAATTTTTGGTTCTGAAAATAGAAGAACTGATGTAAGTTTTTCTTTAAGCTCACTGAAGTCTCAGGTGGTTAAAGACAAACTGGAAACATCAGTTATGTGAACCTACCTCAAAAAATAGCACAAAAACCTTTATATGTCCTGAGAGGCTTTGGTCCTATCTCTCTCTCAGCTTTTCTAGACAGGACCCTTCCTTGATCAAAATGAGCCTTGTCACTTTCTGTTGCCCTTTTTCCTCACATTGTAGGGGTTTATAATGAGTCATTTGTAATAGGAAAGACTTACTTACAGAGGACTCTGTCTAATTAGATCTCTCTTCTTGCTGCTATTTCAAATTAGAGTAAAACAGTGGGGTTTTGACTGATTGTCTTGTCACCTTTATAGAAAAACTACTTAGAAATGGTGATTAATAACTTTCATCAGAGAACACCAACAGCACAGGCTCTAAGATCAACAATAAATAAATGGGACCTCATGAAACTGAAAAGCTTCTGTAAATCAAAAGACACTGTCATCAAAACCAAACGACAGCCTACAGACTGGGAAAAGATCTTTACTAAACCTACATCTGACAGAGGGCTAATATCCAGTATTTATAAAGAACTCAAGAAATTAAAAAGCAAGAAATCAAGTAATCCAATTAAAATATGGGGTATGGAGCTAAAAAGAGAACTCTCTGTAGAGGAT
>CM053762.1:60063288-60110850 GCA_028658305.1 Pachyuromys duprasi | reverse complement strand
GGTTTTATGTTGAGGTCTTTGATCCACTTGGACTTTAGCTTTGTGCAAGGTGATAAATATGGATCTATTTTCATTTTTCTGCATACAGATATCCAGTTGGACCAGCACCATTTGTTGAAGATGCTGTCTTTTTTCCATTGAATGGTTTTGGCTTCTTTGTCAAAAATCAAGTTTCCATAGGTGTGTGGGTTCATTTCTGAGTCTTCTATTCGGTTCCATTGATCCACTATTCTGATTCTATGCCAATACCATACAGTTTTTATTACTTTTGCTCTGTAGTACAGCTTGAGATCAGCGATGGAGAAACCTCCAGATGATCTGTTGTTGTAGAGGATTGTTTTGGAGATTCTGGGTTTTTTGTTTCTCCATATGAAGTTCTCATGAAATTGAGAAGCTTCCATAAGTCAAAGAACACTGCCAACAGAACAAAACGGCAGCCTACTAATTGGGAAAAGATCTTCACCATTCCTACATCAGACCAAGGGCTAATATTCAAACTATACAAAGAATAATAATCCAATTAAAAATGGTGTACAGAGCTAAATGGAGAATACACAACAGAGGAATATCAAATGGCTGAGAAGCACTTAAAGAAATGCTCAATGTCCTTAGTCATCAGAGAAATTCAAATCAAATGACTGTTTTTAAAATTTTATCTTATGTTTATTAATTACAGTTTATTCACTTTGTATCCCAGCTGTAGCCCCCTCCCCCTCCCCTCCCAATCCCACCCTTCCTCCCTTCTCCTATGCCCCTCTCCCAGTCCACTAGTAATGGGAACAGGGACTGTCTCTGACATGAACTCAGAAGCTGGCTCTGATCACCCCCATCTGAGTGGGGAGCAGCCTTACCAGTCCACGGAGGAAGACAATGAAGCCAGTCCTTGTGAGATCTGATAGACTAGGGTCAGATGGAAGGGGAGGAGGACCTCACCTATCATCAAATGACTTTTAAGATTCCATCTTATACCAGTCAGAATGGCTAAGAACAAAAATTTAAGTGACAACATGCTGGTGAGGATGGGGAGAAAGACGAACACTCTGTCATTGCTGGTGAAAGTGTAAACTTGTACAACCTTTCTGGAAATCGATCTGGTAATATCTCAGAAAACTGACAGTAGATCTACCTCAAGACCCAGCTATACCACTCCTGGTTATATATCCAAAAGATGTTCCACCTTACAACAATGACATTTGCTCAACTATTGTTCACAGTAGCTTTATTTGTAACAGCCAGAATCTAGAAACAACCTGGATGTCCCTCAACTGAAGAATGAATTTTAAAAATGTGGTAAATTTACACAATAGAATACTTCTCAGCTATTAAAATTTGCAGACAAATGGATAGAACTCTCAGAGAACTTTCAAGAGACATATTCACATTCAATTTTATCTTACACTCACTTCATATTGCAAATTTGGAGTAAAAGATGATGCAATTGATGAACTAGACCATGAGCCTGGTTATACTCATGTCAGCTCTCTCCTGTTCTGTTATTTTGTGTTTTCTTCACTGTGATTTGTTCTCTCCCTGATGTTTCTTCTGTATAATAACTTTGATTGCCTCATCATGAGCTACTTTGTAGGCCCATAATACATAGAATTCTGCCTGAAGCATTCTTTGATCACCCATCTGTCTGCCAATAGTCTCCCTTTTGAACTATCATTTGCTTTAGCTTGAATTACTGAAAATATCTTTGTCCTAACAGAGATTATATATTCTGTTTGCTGGGTGTAGCACCTCAATTACATATGGTCAATGCGGGCATTTCCTTTGATGTACCATAGTCCTAGACCCATATCATTATTGAGGATAATACATGGGCCTGAGATCTATTCAGGGCATCACTCACAACAAACAGTAGAACAAAAAGGGGTGGCTGGGCTTATGCTAAAAAAGATAAAAAAGGAAGGGGGCGGGTGTTTTAGCTTTGCTTATCAATTGGAGAATTGGTGTTTTTCCAGCACTTATATAATGTTCTCTGCTTTATGGCCAGTAGTCAGCTAATACCCTGTATAATATTCACCAAAAAAATTACACCTAGAAACTTTCTATCACTAATTCTGTACTCTAGATATGTGTGGTGGTAGAGACCTGAGATCCTTGTACTATGAAGACAGCGGCTGATGGACCCTGAATTCAAGGACAGCCCAGACTACATAGGTATTAAAGACCAGCCTGATTGGTACAAATAATGAAAAGCTACCTCTTAAATTCTAAGGTTAAGTGTGCAGTTCACTGGCAGAATGCTGACATGGCATGCACTCAGCCTTGGGTCAACCTACATCATTTCAAGAAAAAAAAATAAACAAAGAAATTTTAAAAATTAACTGTAGTCAAAATTACATTTGTATTCTCTTGCTTTAAAATTTTTCTACTTGTCCTAAACAACAACAATGACTGTGGTATTCATTGACATTCTCTCTTAACTTTCTTATTAATAAGTAAACATACTACATAATTTAATTTTCAGCTTTTCATGAGTACCAGTGAAGAAGGACTTATTTAAAGCCAGTAGGTTTCACAAATAAAATTTCTTCTGGCATTTCATGAAATACCTGAGCTGAGGAGGAAGCACTTGGTTTAGTGCTAGCTAAGATTGAATTTTTTTCTGTGATAAGATCATCCATATAAACTTGAAATTCAGCTATTTTGAATGACAATAGTTGGCTTTAATTTTCCTTTAGAGTGAAGTTTAAAACTATCTTCTGTTAAGTTTAATTTTGCATAATAGTGAAAGGAAGAGTGTTGTTTACTCTTATAGGTCAATATAAGGACTTTGAGAGTATTTAATGTGGACCACTTCCAAAAAAAAAAGATGTTACATGATATGCTACATGAAAACTGAGACAAATTCATCACCATTTAATTTCTATGATTTTTATACTCACTAAGAAAGACTGGTCATGGTTTTCTATACTATTTATGTAAGTATATCCTAGTATTAAATTAAATGGCTTTAGGATTTATATACCATGTTTCAGGATATTGCCCATTCTTTCGGACAAGTGGTTTAGTCCTCAGATGATAAGAATGTATATAGCTATTTTAAAAGTATATGTTAAGGAAAGTTTATATATTCTTCAAGCAAGGTATTACACCACTGATTTTTCAATGTCTTAGGAAATAAAATGATGCAAATATTGAACTGTTGAAAGAAAATGAGCTCATGCAATCATTCCATTACACCTTCATTCTTAAGCAATTGGTATATGCCCACGAATACAGCAAGTACCTTGTTTATGCTTTAATTAGGTGCAGAGGTTAATTGAAATGACATAATAACACACACACACACACACACACACTGGCACACACACATCATGCAATTATAATGCAAACAAGTCTGCCAAATGCCATTTCTTAGGTAAGAATAGTATGGTAATTTTTGAGCTGTATCAGAAAGATATTTACTGGATGCACTCTAAAGACTGAAAGAAATTATACATATGCAAGATGGCACGAAACCGAGGTCAGAGATTATAGAGTATGGATATACTTTCTATATAGGCAGAAGAGACCTATAGCTAAAAATGGAGTGCAGAAGGGTGAAACATGTAGACAGTGTTTGGAGAAGGCTTATGATATGTACATTGTTGATAAAGGAATGGTTTTGGAAGTAGAATTATAAGGGAAAAATGTGACCAATGCAAGTTATTTTGATGTGATGCTCAGCTCTAGTCACTTGTTTTGCTCAGTAAGTTGGCATATGTGTCAGCAACCAAGATACTTCAAATAACACAGAAGACCCCTTTGAACCCCAAGCTTGAATTTTCTCATAAAAACAAATTAAATTTCATCCTACATATTGAAAATTATTTTTGAAAGGTACAATACAGCTTCAAAGATAGAGAAAATGAACTATTCTTAAATGCTACATTGTTTATATAACCATTTCTCTTCAAAATTTAATGGGGATATGAGATTTTGCTCATTATCTGAAAGAGTGAATCACTGCAGGGAATAACCACAATCCATTTCTTATCATGTCAGACTCCTGTGAAGGGAATATCTCAGTAAGTATAGAAGAATTTTCTATTTTCAGATAAGGTCCTAAGGAGAACTGAGGCAGGTGTCAGCAGGGAAAGATGTAGTTATTTACTGGGCAGGGAAATCTGTCTAGCTGGTAATGCTTAGAAATATCAAATGCTAGGTCTGAGTAGAAAACTATCACTTTCCATGAAAGAGTGTATATGATATCCTTCAGGGGGCTATCATTTATTGTCTGGACTCACTGTTGAAGTATAGAGAATGATGTGAAAAAACATTAGAAGCTTCAATAAAACAATATTAAAGACACTCATATTTGAATATTGAAAGTTTATGAACACGGGGGCGGTATTGAATATTTTTGGCCTTTGAGAAAAGAGAACAGTACTGTCAACTTAAGTAAGTTAAGACACGTGTTTGTTCTGGAGTCACAAAACAGCATGCAGAGGCCTAAACCTGGCTTGTCAATCTTTGCAAATGTAGTTTTGATAAGTACAGTCAAATCTTTTTACTTATATGTTGCCTGTGGCCATCATTAAGCTGCTGTGGTGGATACGAAAGCTGAATAGTCCATCTACTCAAAAATAATTACTCTCTGTCTGTTACAGAAAGAATTCATTGTCAGCCATATTTGATATCTAGGAGAATCCATGTCAACCGGTGCTGTAGTTTACCGTGAAGTTCAGAGGTGGGAAGTGTACATTACTCACAAACATTGTTTTGAGCAGTTTGTGTGGACACACACATGGAGAAGTACAGTGTCTTGGAAGTCAGTCTTTCCTTCTGGAGCCAAATTTCAAATACACACTGTCCTCCTTACCCTTAACTTGTACTGTTACTGCTGCACTTGCCTGATTAGTTCATTGATGTGAAATATCTCATAATTAAGGCAGACATGACGGCAATGTATGATTTTTATGTTTTTTTAACTTAAGGGTTTATTGAAGATCCACAAACTGGCAAAAAGTTGATAGGAAATATTTAATCTTTTAAACATAAAATATGTCTTAGGTTATCAGTAATAAAAGTTCCAGCATTTTATCTGCTCCTGAAACAGATTCCAAAACAATTTCTGCCGTGAAGACTTTATGTTGCCACAGGGCTCGGATTGAGTGTTTATTTCCTGGACTTTTGTTTTACAGGTTCCTACAGGCAATTCCAGGTCTGAAAATTTAAACGTGAAATTCAGAACCTTACTGCCTTCTAATTGTTTGGTCCTCTTTTATCAGGAGGTAGGGTCAATATGCTTTCCTTTACTTCTTTGTAGCAAGTGATTCTTTAGTCAGAAGATGTCAAATTTCACTTTGGTCAATATCCTATGTGTCCATCCACATTGTTTTGACTGGTATGATTTCCTATTTTGCATAAGGCTTCTTTGCACCCCAAGTTTTCATAACATGGTCCAACTCCTTGTTCATTTTAGAAGAGTTGACTTGTAATTAAAATAGATATTCTTATATGAAATCATTCATTACATTGCACACTTGAAATATATATAATTTTATTTGTAAGTCCTTTAAAAATATCAAGGGAAGTAAAATTGGCTGAAATAAGCTTGGTCATGAACTCTGGCTGTGTGAACTTGGAAATCCTAGATCTTAAATGAGACTTATGACAACCTGTGTAAGAGGAATTTATTTTTCAAGTCCTCTCTGAATTGAGCCCAACATGAGGGTCCAAGGTGATCTCCAGTCATCCTACCCTTTCCACTTAGAATTTCCTTGGTCATTGGCTTCCCAGTAGAAAATAAAGCATTACAGAGTTAAGACAAGTCATTCTTCTAAGTGACAGCGTATAAATAAATAAATAAATAAATAAACAAACAAATAAATAAATAAATTCCTGGTTGTAGCATAAGGCATTATGTTTTGAGATAGTTTAACAGGAAAAATAATGTAGCCTATACTCCTCATTGCCAAATGTGATCAGTGTTAATTATGCTAAACAGTGCTCTTGGGTTTTATAAAATCTAAACAGACAGATAACTATTGATGCATGCTCCATGAAAAGATTTTTAGTTTTTACTTGTGTCATTGTCACTGTGTTCTAATCCTAGTATCACTCTCAGAAGTAAGTCTTTTTTTATATAAGTAATTTATTTATTTTTATATTAATCACAGGTTATATACTTTGTATCCCAGCCATAGCCCCCTCCCGCATTCCTTCCCACTCTCCCCATCCCTCCCTACCTCATCTTCTCCCTGCCCCCCTCCAAGTCCACTGACAGGGGAGGACCTCCCCCCTTCCATCTGACCCTATCTTATCATGTCTCTTCAGGGCTGCTGCAATATCCTCTTCTGGGATCTAGCTAAGCTGCTCCTCCCTGGGGGGTAGGGGGGCGGTTGACAAGCCAGCCATTGAGTTCATGACAGAAATAGTCCCTGTTCCCCTTACTAGGGTACCCAGTTGGGTACTGAGCTACCATGGGCCACATCTGAGCAGGGGTTATAGATTGTATCCATACATGGTCCTTGGTTGGAGAAATAGTCTCATAGAAGACCCCTGTGGCCCGATCTATTTGGTCTTTGTGGAGTTCTTGACCTAGCCAAATCTTACTAACTCCCCCTTTTTTTTTTTCATATGATTCCCTGCACTCTGGAGATGGCTTGGTTGTGAGAGTTAATATCAGCTTTGATTCATTGTTAATTAGAGTCTTTCAGAGGCCCTCTGTGGTAGGCTTAGAAGTAGTCTTATGCCCCATCTTTGTACCACAAATAGAAACTAGAAATTAAAAACAATGAAGTTCAGATGGCCAATGATGTTTTAGTTAAGACAAAAACACTATTCCAGAAAATTAAACTCACATGAGAACTTAATATTAATTTTTGTTTACTTATTTTTATGCCAGTAAATATTTAATTAATGTCAATAATAGGTCAGAATGATATAGCCCATGAAAACAGTAATGAGAAAACTATTTGCTTGCCCTCGGCTTGATGTTCCTGATTAATAACAAATTTACTCTTCGAAAGGGATTTATGATCTATTTTATGCCTACAGGTTGACTTTGAACTTGTGAAGCAGAGAATTACCTGATCCTCCTGTTTTCACTTCCTGAGTGCTGGGGTATAGGACTGCCTTACCATGCCTTGTTTGAAGAATACTAGGCATTAATCCTTTCATGTGTGCTGAGCAGGTGCTGTACTCACTGAGTAACAGCCACGGCCCTTGTTTCGTATCACTGCAGCTCAGCCAGGCTCTAACATACACTGCCAGACACTAACTCTCAGAATCACGTTTTGAGGGAACCAATTCAAGTGATTACTCCAGGTTCACTCTGTTCTTTTGAATTGTCAGTAAACACGAGCTGGTAGCATTTTCATGCCAGACTGAGAGAGTAGCAAGTGATTTAAATGCACAATGAATTTGAGTGACATTTTTCAACCAAAGCAATTCTGTGCAAAACCACATAATTTTAAAAGGACAGTGGTACTGATGCGAACAACCATGTATTGAGGTTCATCTGTGTAGAGAATATTCCTGCATTTAAAGCTTCAAAAAAATCAAGTATTCAGATATACAACTCTTTGTTGTAGGATCATAATTCCTCTTAGTAGTCATTTTTCCTGACACTCTTGGATTCATTGATTCCAATGTGATTCACTGATGAGGTGCTTCACTCTAATGGTTATAATTATTTCAGAACTCTTAACATATTAGAGTATGGTGTCTCCTGCCTTTAATCCCAGCAACAGACAGACAGACAGATAGACAGACACAGACACACATGCATAGACATGTACACAATTATATCAATTTAATGCTTTTGTGTGTGCATTTTTTTGTAGGAACACTGGTATTTCTAACCAACTGGATAGTTAAGACTAATTTTATCTTTCTCAATAGTCGTCAAATCCTTATAGCTCTTCATATAGGGGTGAACCTGCTATGATATTCCTTGTATCCTGTTTAGCATGCCAACTGATGTTGTCACTGTTCAGGTCTTGTAGTCACAGCCATATTGAGAACACATGGGTATAGCTTCCATGTCATATAGAAGAAACAATTCCGTAGCAGACTTCCTAGTCCTCTGCCTCTTCCAGTCTTTCCCCCCTCGTTCACAATGTGGAACTTTTAAAGCAGTGCTGTATTTAATACTGCAGCATCAATGGGAGACCTTGAGGACAAACAAGAAGAGAAAGAGTATGGGTTAAAGTGACATGTTTGTGGTCAAGTTGACAAGAAAGGAGTCTTTTAGTTCCCATGTCTATCAATCTGATTCAGCCTACAGATTTCTGAAGGATTCACAATTGGTAGATTGCTTTCCCCATATTGGCCTGTAGTTATATCTGGGGAATGTTTTTTTGTTTTTTTGTTTGTTTGTTTGTTTGTTTGTTTTAAATGCGAATTTATGTAGAAGGGCACAACACACTGTTGACAATACCATCCCAACTCATATGGGCCTGGGATGAATTAGAAAGATAAATGGATGTAAGTCCGGAAGCAAGCCAGTAAACAATGTTCTTTCATGGTTGCTGCTTCAGGCTCTGGCCTTGAGTTACTGCCTTGTCTTCCCAGGGTGAAGGACGTTAATCTGTGAAATGAAATTTACTTTTTCCTGCCCAAGTTGCTTTAGGACATGATATTTATCCCAGCAATAGAAAAGCAAGATAGAACAAGGTATTTCTACAAAAGTTGTCTCTACTGTGTGTGATTCCTGTATGGTTATGAGTCCATAGGACATAACCCACTGTTACCACCATCACCAGCATGACCACCAGCCCTTGTTGCTTTACCCTGTCAGGGATGCGGGGTTTGTAGGTGATGCCTTTTAAAACTCTACTCCTTGTATTGGTTTGGTTTCGAATTTGATATTTTTTCTCCCCCTCTACAAATTTTAATAATTTAAGAAACAGATTATGAAATTGGGGGAGTAGGTAGTCAAGAAAGAACATGATTAAAATACATTGTATAAAATTCTCAAAAACAAAAACAAAAACAAAAAAAACCCACTAAAGCTTTAAAAATATTCTACAACCTCTAGAGAAAACTTTAAATTTCATTCTACTGATCAGAGATTCGAGACTCCTAACAATTTTTCACAACCCAAAATTGAGCTCCATATTTCCTGACTTCAATTCTGGAAATCATGCTACACTGATGGCATCATTTAAGAAGTGTGGGCATTTGGTATATACGTTAGCAGTTCTATCTGTGCTGTAGAAATTTTAAGCTGTATGTTTTTGACACAGAATCTTAGTTGAACCTAATGTTTTAATGTTGAATATGGAAAAAATGAAGCTGGAAGCTGAAATGAACTTTCCTAAGCACAATTAAAAAAATCAGCGCATTGAATCATAAAGTTTTCATGTCAGTAACCCATAAACTTAAAAACTGAACACTGAAAAGGAATGGCAGGATGGATAGTGCTCTGAAATATACTGCCCTGCTATCTTATTACAGGTGATGTATTCCATGATTCAGCGATACATATTACCTGGTGTTGTGCATATGCATGCGTGTGTGGTGGGGGGGATACATGTGCTACATATTCTATATAAGGACATATTTCACATGCAGCAACACAGTGATACTGTCTTGATACAGTGATACTGTCCTAACATTCTGTACTTTGTATTCTAGTATTTTACTCATGTAGTACTTCACCACAGTGTTTGCTATATTATTTACAGATGTAGACTGAAAATAAGGCTCAATTTGTAAAATAAGCCCAGTAAGAATTAAAAATAAATAATGAATTAGACCAATTATAAAATATACTATAATTAAAGTAATGTGAATATGAACTCACCATCAGAATTCCATATTACATTACAATCTTTCCTTCATTCTGATAGAGAAATTATTCTACATGATGAGATGATGAGTAGAATTTGTGATAGTTTACTACAAACATTTAAATGTAAAAACTTATTTACCACAGCAGTGGACTTGGATTCAAACCTGCTAATTAAGAAGAGTACAAGAAGTAGCAGTATGGGACTTAATCATATGGTCATGGATACTCTCGACGAGGAATGATTTACCTTCATTCCCAGCCTGGGTGAGGCATCATGATACAGGATTTTATCATACTACTAAGATCAGTGCTTGATTTAGAAATCAGGATTGCTTACTTCTGGAATTGCCTTTTTTCTTATACCTTTTCCTTTTCCTTTTTTCTTATACTTATTTCCTTTTCCTTATACCTTCACACCCCCTCCTTTCCCTCCCCCTTTCCCTGTCCCTGTTCATGTCCCTCCCCCTCCCCTATCCTTCTCCCTCCTCTTCTCCTTCCTCCCCCCAGCCCCCTTCTTCATCTCCTCTCTCCCCTCTCCCTCTCTTTTTACTTCTCCCTCTCCCTTTCCTCCCCACCTTTCTCTCCCTCCCATGTGTTTGTGTGTGTGTGTGTGTGTGTGTATTTTGTACAGACACACCTACATCAACACGCATTACCCAGCTGGCACATAGAAGTAGGAAGACAACTTCAAGAAAGTTAGTTCTCACTCTACCATTGGATCCACAGATAGAATTTAGGTATCTAGGATTATGTGGCAAGCTCCTTCATACACTGAAATTGTCTTGTCCCTATTTCTGGAACTTTCTACTTAGTGTTTTTTAACTTAAACGTAAATCCCCGAAATAGCAGTGAGAAAGCTTCCAGGTCCAAATCTGCCACAAAATGTTATGTGACTTTAGTGTAGATTCTTAAAATTCTAGGTTCTAAGACCTAGAACTTAAATTGCTTTTTTTTTTTTTTTTATGGATTGCAGGTGTGGATGTTAACTCTTGTACTCATGGAAAATTTTCTTTCCTTGATTAATTCATTTAATCTCCCAGCCCTCATTTATCTTGTCTTTCAAGCAATGATAAGAATAATCTCCACTTTAGGGTTGATGTAAGGACAAAATGAAATAATCTTACTGAAATGCCTGATCTATCATTTTTACTCAGTGACAATGATAATGATGATAGTAGTAACAGTAGTAATAGTAGTAGTAATCTAAAGTCCCTTCAGATTCTAAGTTTGTGGAAGATCATTTACCACTGAATACCCATTGCTTATGGAAACCCTTTTTTCAAGCCCTGGAAGTTGTTTTAAAGACAAATTGTAACTCATGTTTTTGTAGAATCAAAGAAAGAAGACAGGCAGGTATAAGTGAACACACAGAGACCATTCAGGGTACGCCCTTCACAAGGTTAAACCCTTTAATTAAGTCTACATGAGTTCTTCTAGATTGTATAATTTCTGACATCACTTCATTGTAAGTATCACATTCAACTTATTGATTGCTTCATTGTTTTGAGTTTCTCCTGGTTTATTTTGACTTTTTCATGGTAGAAAGAAAGCTGATAATCTATTGTCTTTATCATCATTATCATGGGTAAGAAGTACACCCTGTGGGCTCTTGCTGACAACACCATGACACTATGTCATTGGGATACAATATATCCCAGAATATGTCCTTCAAGTGGCATTTTTTTCAATTACATGAACTTGCACAGGCACTTGTTGATGCAGTGACTACAAGTAATAGCAAGTTTGTTTGTTTACAATTGTTTAAAGGAGAAATCTGGTATTACAGTCATACTGGAAATGTCAGACAATATTTCCATTTTGGAATTTTGTAGTATCTTTTTCTGCCTTTCTCTCCCCCCCACTTAAATACTTACTTAAGAATTTAGATATGTTGAAACTGTGGTGGGTATATGAGATTGCATGAACTTCAAAATATTAGCAATTTTTGAAGTGAAATACTAATTACACCATGCAATTGACACGATCTGTACACAAGGTTAAAGGCCAAGAAACCCTGCTCCAACTTGAAGTGACTTGTACAACACAAGTTGATCAGTCCACTTCCTGGCTTCGTGGCTTCTCCGACAGAGTTAAGCTTCCTTAGGTGACATTGACACAGACCAAAGTGGGGAAGATGTGAAGTAAAGTTAGTGGCTTAGGATATTAGGTTATTATCGTAATTCTGTTATGCCATAGAAAGATGAAGAGTCACTCAGGTCATCCCCATGGTACAAAGCAATTCGGAAAACGTGTCATCCTCAGGTCTTTCCTTTCTCATCCGTTCGCTTGTGCTTCTAGACAAAAAGCTGTACCTAAGAGTAATTTTGTTCAGTAGGACTCACCTTCTTCCAGCTGCTGTGTCACCTGCTTACCTAATTCAGAACTCTGTAATCTTACATTCACATACCATAAAAGATCTGATAGGTTTGCTAACTGCTCATCAATATGCAATATTGAATGCTTTGAGAGGCTGTGTACTTATTCCAAGTACTATCATATGCTAATATCTTCTCTATAGATGACTTGAGTCAGGATGAATTTAAGTGGTGACTGAATGATTTATGTGACAAAGTATAAAACATTATCTTTAATATCTAAGAGTCATCTTAGGTGTGTCACTGGGCATAACTAGACAGGCATTTCGATTTTTTTTTCCGATTATAACAAAAGTGAGGAACAGGTTTCTGCTGTGGGCATGGCTAGTGTTATCACTGCCGTTGATAAGACTATGGATTCAATCAGACACTTAGCTTTATGTTAAACACGTTCTCATGGAGATGAGAGTTCCTAGCATGTGTTTCTGCCATTGTGTCTTTACTACAAACATCTGAGAGGGAAACACATGCTGGCTTTGTAGGTATAAATAAAGCTAATCAGGTTGGAGGAGCTACTCTGGGTCTTGCTGTGAGTAACCTCTCCTACCTTGAGAATAGAAGACAGGGGTGGTGAAAACAACACTTGATGAGGACACCATAATGGGATAAATAGTGCCGGGCTTTTATTTTGACATTGGTTCACTTAATGTTCTATAAGAACTTTTGTGAGGTGTCCCAAAAGTAGAAAGAAACATATGGTATATACTCACTTATATAGACCTATAGGATAGGAAGGTCATGATGAAATCTACACAACTAGGGAGGATATACAGGAAGGAGGACCCACTTTGGTATGATCAATGATCATTTGGATGAACAAGTGGAATGGAAATTGAGTGGAGGAGAAAACAAGCAACAGGACAGGAGCATGCCAAGGAGGACCTCTGGGGGGGGGTCAATGTAGTGATGTATCAGAGCAGATATTAAGACGCGCCATCAAGCCGTCAGCAGAGGGCGAGAATTAATGCTAGAAATGGAGGAGGTTGTTGAGACTTGGGGAGAACAAGAGCTCCACAAAGACCAAACTGAGCAGGGCACAGGGGTCTTATATGAGACGGTTTCTACAACCAAGGACCACGTGTGGATGTGGCCTGGAACCCCTGCTCAGATGGGGCCCATGATAGCTCAGTGTCAGACTGAAGACCCTAGTGAGGGAAACAGGGACTGTTTCAGTCATGAACTTGATGGCTGACTCTTTGACCCTCCCCTATACATGCCAGGGAGTGACAGACTGGCTAGATCCCAGGGGAGGACATTGCAGCCAGCCCTAAGGAGACAGGATGAGCTGGGGTTGGATGGAAGGGGAGGAGGTCCTCCCCTGTTGGTGGACTTGGAGGGGGCAGGGAGGAGATGAGGGAGGGAGGGGGAAAGTGGGAGGGGATGAGGGAGGGGGCTATGCTTGGGATGCAAAGTACCTCACCTGTGATTGATACAAAAATAAATAAATTTAAAAAAAAAACGAACTTTTCTTCCTTCTGAAAAGAATGTGTGTTTTTAAATATATAAAGTTATTTTCTTGTTTCTTGAAAGCTTCTATTTCTTTAGCTGTCAAGTTCTTTTAATTAATATAAGTAGATTTGTATTATTCAGTTTCTTAAGACAACAAGGGAAAAGTGGTAGTGGTGAGAGGCTTGGTTTTCATGTGGGTCACCTGGAGAGTGGAGGGGGGAGGGGCTGTTTCCAATATGTACTCTATTGCCTGCTTTTAGATCACTTTTCCCTGGCAGGGTTTCCTTGCCTCAGGGAATGAGGATATGCTCAGTCTTGATGTGACTTGATGTGCTCAAGAGGGTTGATACGGGGAGAGGATTACAATCTTTTTCTTGAGGGACAAGGACAGGGGAAGGGGGAAGGCCTGGAAAGGGAGACTGGGAGGAGAGGGGAAGCCACCCTTGGGATGTAAGGTAAATAAACTGAAATTAAAAAATGAAAATGGCCACAGCCAAAAAAATCATCAAATATTCTAATATAAGAAGTTTATTTGTAGAATAACAGATAGAATTCAACTTAAAAATATAATTGTCAATGTGCTCTAGTGAAAATTATTTTTGAACACCAGTTAAAATATCTGAGTGGTGGTTTAAACAATTTTATTAATCATTTCTGTGATTTGGGAAGTTATTTTGATTTCATTTTTCTCAGCTTAAAAAGTACTGAAATACTGAAATTTTGAACTGTTTCTTCTGTAATGACTTTTACTGCCTAGTAAGTAAATAGACATAGGATATCCTTAAGTCAACTTTCCTCTTATTATAAAAAACTTTCAGTGAAAAATTTCTAAAACTATTGGACAATATTAGCTTCCTAATCTACCTTACTGTATTTATAATATGTGTCCATATGTTTCCACATTCATGGTGTCATATCTTTCTGTGATTTTTTTTGTGGTCAGCTATTGAATTTTGGATTAGAAATATTCTTCAGTTTTCTGTATCTGAGAGTAATGCCCGCCCCAAACTCTATTTGCAGTTCATTCGTGACTTTTTTCTTTATTTCCCAGTCCTCTCTTCACTACCTCTATATCAATTCTCAATCAGAAGAGAGTATGCAGCAATAGTGGATGGTGACGATCAATTCTTACAGGACAAGATTTCCCACACTTTGCAGATTCTATGCAGAAGGAAAAAAAAAAACCCAAAGGTTTTGTAATTGCTGCGATCCCTTAGGGGTGAACATGACAGCTGTTTTAACAGCTGGGAAGTCACGTCTCCTCACAGCTCAGCAAAAGTGCCATAGACTGCTGAACATATTAGAAAGTCTGCGTGAGCAAACTGTCTTAGAACTCCAAGACAAATTGATCTAACAGCTTTGCTCCTCTGAATAGTTTATAACTATAAACTGTCAGCAGGTTGGATCTCAGACTTGGGACTGTTTTCAGCTCTCCATTATTCTGAAATTCCTCCTGGAGTCTCAGATTAGGAATGCTTTAAGAGCAGAGGAAGCACCTACTTGATACTATTAGTGATTTGAGAAAAAAGAAGGTACTCAGTTGGCTTTAATGAGAGCTGACTGAAAAGCTTTATGCTGGTGTTGAGGGAGATGCTCTTGAGAAATTTGGTAGTAAAATGCACAGGCACTGCTGAGAAATTGGAAAGGTATCATATTTTCATCACTAAGACATGGTGCATTCCCATTAATTCTTTAAATTTTGCTTTAATTTGTTCCTGAAGTCCTTTGTTATTTTTTAACTCATGGTTTCTATGAACTTATGAGCAGGTAGCTCCGGTGCTGATACCATGCTCCCTGCCATAGTAGAATTCATTGAAGAAACTATTTACCAAAGAGTCCTGGACAAAATAAATATGCAGTGAACATGGTGACCTGCAAAGAATGATGCACCAACACGTGCCAACAAGCATGATCCAGGAATCTATGGGGCACTTTAACCTGGGCCATCAAGCCACAGTTATCTAGAAAGCAAAGAAAAAAGAGCCACTTTAAATTTTTATTTTCTACAGATTTTTTGGAAACTAGTGAGGAGGACGGAAGATGGTGGAGTATAAGAGAGACTCTAAACAAATTTGAAAAATACTGCTGTGGTCAAGGAAGAAGAGCATGGTAGGCAGGTGACCACTTGAGAGACATTACTTCCATATGGCACATTTGAAGCTTGAGCAGAAACTGACAATTTCAGTATACTCACAAAATAACCATCTCTTCTGTAGTAGTGGAGATTCACCCTATGACCTGCTTCTTTCTAGACAAGGACTCTATCACAGGTTTTAGCTCCAGCTCTCAATTTTAGATTGAGACAGAGCCAAAATTGCACAGACTGGACTTGATCTCATACTATAGTCCAGTCATGCCCTGAATTCCCTTTGTCTCAGTTCCCTAGTAGCTGGAACTACATTTCAGCATCACAGCCTGGTTAATAAATACCTTCAAAACACATATTTAATACCAACTGCCTTTTATTCCTCTGTAATATAACCGTTGGCAATCTTTGGGCCAAATTCAGTTCACTGTTTTCCTTTTAAATACAGTTTTATTACAACACAGTTCTGTATGTATTAGTGTTTAGCTTCTTTGAACTGTAACAGCAAAGCAATATACCTGTGATGTAGAGTGAATGAATCAGGAGACCAAAATACTATCTGTCTCTTTATGAGAAAAGTTTGTAAATTTTTTCTGTATTCATACATAAACCAGCCTTTGGATATTCTCTTAGACTTTTTACTGAATACTTTTTAGTATATAGGAAATTAATCAAGTTGAGGGATTATAATTTTTTATGTTCAACAAAGTCCTCATTGTTTTACAGAATTTAACAAGATGTGGTTATATTTATGGCAAAGGAAATATATTGCTATCAGGGATGAATTATTAGCTTGATTCTTTTTGAAAATGCAATTGCTTTTAAGGACTAGGATCAGAAGGAAGGAAAGGAAGACCTCCCCTATCAGTGGACTTGGGGAGGGGCATGTGTGGAGAAGGGGGAGGGAAGATGGGATTGAGAAGGGAGGAGGGAGGAGGGGTTTTTAGGAGGATACAAAGTGAATAAAGTGTAATTAATAAAAACTAAAATAAAAACATACAAAAAGATACAAATAAGTAAATAACTTATGTAGACATGGTTTCATGTTGCAAAGAGGTCTACACATCTCATACCTGAAACTTTAACAAAAATTCTCAACTGTAGCTGGTAAACAGAGTGCCCTGCTCCCCATCTGCTGCAGGTGGCCTGGTAAGCATGGAAGAGATTGCTCTCGAGTTGCAGGAGTCCCTCGGTAGGGCAGCGCTGGAGAGCTGGCCTTCAGTGGCTGATGGTCCAAGCTTCCGAGAGCCAGTCCCGGCCCTTAAGGGCTGCCAAAGGCAGGAACGCTGGCCCTGGTGGCATGGTCATGGGAGAACTACTGGGCTGACCAGCTCAGCTAGCACTGGCCCTGATTCAGAGCTTTGAGTTGGCCCATCCAACATCTACCCCATCTGTGACCTGCTGGAGTACAGGAAGAAGACGTTCCTTCAGAACCAAAGCTGCAGGATCTCCACGTCACAGGGCAACAGCCGGATGTCCAAAAGGAGTCCTGGACGATCCAGTATTAACAGCGTAGAGGAAGCCAGAGGAGGCCTTGAACCACACCAATGACCCATTGCAGTGAGCCACGGCAGGTAAATATTTGTGGACAAGAGGGTATGTACTGTCGCACAACTTGACACACCACAGCTTCCCTGGCAAGATGTTTTTGTTTGATTTGTTTGTTTTCTTTTGAGAGGAAGGTGGCAAGGATGGAGGACAGGAAGAGGAGTAGGAATGGGATTCATGATATGAAAGTCAAAAAGAATCAATAAAAAGTTATAAAAATTTTCTCAAATGTGGAAAATTGAAAGAGTAAAATATTTGTACAATCAACAAAAAAATCAAATGGAGTTTTGTGTTTGTGTTGCTTACAGAAAAGTGAGTAGATTTCTATAACTAAGTACATTTCTTTCTTTTCACCCATTTAGCTAAGATTGAATTTTATATTGTGTCTATGCACTGATGACTGCTAACATGTTTCTGATATTACCTAAATTTCACATAGGAAAAATGAGGGGCTTTGAAAATTCCCCCTAAGTATTCTTAACTGGAATGATTGTTTAAAAAAACATTAGCCAGTGTCAAATCAATTTGAGTGGATTCCTCAAAAATTAAAGTTCAAGTCTAAATTAACTTTTCACCAACTGATTTTCACAAAGCATGAAATTGTCTCAGTACTGAGAGTCACCACTTGGAATCATATCCTTGTCAAAATTTTCCTAATTAGTCATTACTCATGGCATCTTGTTCTCTCTCTATTCTTGCACAACCAGAGCTCTTTGAATTGAGAGTTGAAGATGTTTGCACCCCTCGAGTGCCACTAGAAACTGGCTGGGAAGACTCTTCTGCAGCCTGGAGAGTACTTGTGGGAGGCGTGAAACACATCTGTGATGATGACAGCAGAGGTAGACACATTCCCATTGGCAGTAATTATTGTGGCAGCATCCTTAGAAACCAGGCACTTGCAGCCAACAAGCTACCTTTAGATCAGTGGCCCTGTTCATAACTAAAAGTCAATCATCTTCACAAAAAAGGGGTCTGAGTGCTCACTTTATGGTATCGTCCCATTTCTTTCCTTTCATTTTAATATTTCACTTAATCTTTATGATACTAAACCTACAGTTTTATTTTGTTTTAAATTATGTACATTGTGCATGTGTGTATGATGTAGTGCATGCACACACATGTGTGCAGGTACCTGTGCCTCTGAACATACATTAAGAGGCTGACTAAGGATGTTACTGATGGTTTTTTTTTTCTCTCTCTCTGTTGTTTCCACCTTATTTTTCTAAGTTTGTAATTTCCTTTAAACTGACTGAGCTAGTGAGCTCCCAGGCTCCGCCTGATTTTATCTGCTGTCACTGGGATCACATATGTGCAGAGTTATGCTGGCGTTTTGTTGGTTATGGGGATTTGAACTTAGACCCTCTTGCTTTAACTGACTGCAAGCACTCTCAAACATTGAGCCACTTCTCCAGTCCACAAAGCATTTTTTTAATTAAAAAAAGGAAATCAATGTTTATCTGTGTGAAGGCTGAAAGAAATAAAAATATATAACTAAAATATCAGAGTAAAATAAATATAATTATATGCACTGGTTTGTGTATTTAATGGAGATCTCTCCTTGAACTGGAGAATGTTAATTCTTTGCTTTGTTCAGTTCTTATTTTTATTGGGTAGGTTTTGACTAAAATTAAAAAGATTACTCCATCACGTATCAAAAGTCACAGTGAAAAGAAAAAAGTGTGCTCTCCATATTTCCATTATTTTCTTTGTTCATGAAACCCATCTTGAGGACACAAAATGGAACTCAGTTTTAATGATTATCAGTTGGTCAGATTGAAAGGGAATAAATAAAGTAGGACAAAGCAAAAGGGACCATATGTGCAAAAGCTTCAAGTGAAAACAGAGTGTGAAAGGTTTTCTTGTACCTGGAATGCTTTCTAGACTATCATTAAGGACTGTAAGCTCCAATGTCCTGGGTTCTTTCCTTCCGACTGGCATGGTATCATTTTTCTGTATATAGTAAACTACTTTACACATATTAATTTTCTTCTGATTAACATTTAAAAAACGCTGGACTGTTTTCCTTCCTGAAAATTCTAATTTACTTAATTGGAAAGCTATTAGAAGGTTTCCATCTTTCTTTTTAGCAAGAATATTTCCACTAAACTGATCTGTTAAGGAATTCAAAGAGGGAAGTGATTCTCAAGCTCAGCCTTTCCCTTCGTCCCCTTAGTCAGAGGCATCATTGAATTCCTTTTCCTCTTTTTGTTTTATATACTACATTAGTGCTGGGGTAATTCCAGCCATGCAAACCTTAAAGACAGTTTCAGTGTGACCTTTAAGGACACATTTCTATCCACTTCCTTTATAGAACACAAGCAGAGTTCTTCCTCAATTAAATTATTCTGAGGAGAAAAATAATGTCTCTATTATGAATCTTGTGGTATAATGCAGAAAATATTGACATTTGGCACAAAGGATACAATTATTTCTTGTAATTGTATTAACA
The DNA here is from genome assembly GCA_028658305.1 of Pachyuromys duprasi. Lineage (NCBI taxonomy): Eukaryota > Metazoa > Chordata > Mammalia > Rodentia > Muridae > Pachyuromys > Pachyuromys duprasi. The sequence goes on along the minus strand of CM053762.1, from coordinate 60,091,213 downwards.
TTTTTCTCAGAAGCTATTTTCAGATACAAGGTGATTGAAATGGTGGAATAGCTGAATCTTTGATGAACAAGCATAATTCTAGTCTTAGAGATAAGCAATGATTAACTATTTTTAAGTGTGTTTGTTGAATACCACTGGCCACAATGTATCTGACCCTCAAGTCTGCTGAGGGCAAAGAAAGTGATTCTTCCATTTGAAAGATGAGTATAAGGTAAGATAGAAAAAAAGTGTTTCCACAGTAATCTCTAAAGTGAGGATTTCTTCAGTAGCTGGCCAAACACACAGCCTGTATAGTAATGCAATGTAGCCTACATAAACCTGTATTTTAAAAAGTGAAGTAAGTTCTGCATTTATTACATTTAACTGTATCTATCATTTGTTTTTTTCATGAAAAAGAAGAATGGATCTTTTAGAAGACAGAGATATCAAGTGTGTCCCTAATACCTCCCTGCTTATACAGGCATTGTGGATAATTTCTAGTCACTGAGAAAACCACATGTTTTTCCGTGTCAGTGACCACAGAAGCTTCACAAATGCCTGGCCTCCTCCATTTTCCTCAGAAGAGTTGAATGAGTCCCAGAGAATGTCCGGGGAACCCAGAGGGCAGAGATAATTTTCTTCTCAACTTTGAGAAACTTAAAATTTACATGAGGAAAATGGGGAACATGAAATATGTCAAGTTTTGTGAATTAAGTTATTTCATGGTTGATGGTGACCATCTGACACATTTTATCCACATCCACAATTTACAGAGACTTTGAAGTTCACAAATTGAATAAATTAATACACTTGAAACAAACAAAAAGAAAACGCTAAAATGTATTATGAAACATTATAAAGGACTATTAACTTAATAAAATGACTAACAGGATCTGACCTTTCATTTCTAAATCAGTTTTCTTCCTGGGAATGATTACTGAAAATAGGAAAGTTATGTTCATAGTAACTAAAGTCAAGAATTAGTTTAAAATATCATTTCCATAGCTGTGGCATTAAGTCATTGGCCAAGCTGAAGGAGAAAATATCATTAATTATTTCTGTAGCATAAGCATGAATCAGAAATTCCTGTGGGTGGAAAACTGGAGATGATATCTTAAGTGACTTTTGAAGATGTTTATGCTTTTATAGTAGCATTATTTTGTTGCCTTGAGAATCTAAAACCATAGCTCTTGTTCTACATCATGAAAAGACTGCAGGAGACTTGTTACATAAACAAATCAAACTAAAATAACCTCTTTACTATCCAAACTCAACCCATTTGAACTACTTCACTTTCAAATCATACCCACCCAGGACTGAGGAAACCTTAATCTGAAAGAAAAGCAGGAACCATAGAAGAAATGTCCAAAAGGCCAGGCAGAATGTTTGGATTTTGCCATTAAGTCAGCAAGAAGAAACAGGATGCCACTATCCTTTTTGCCTTTCTGAATAAAGATTAAGCATCTTCCCTAGCTCCTTTTTTAGCTTCTTTAGGACTATAGGTTTTAGTACGATTATCCTATATTATTTCTCTAATATCACTTATAAGTGAGTGTATACCATGTGTGTCTTTCTGCTTCAGGGTTACCTCACTCAAGATGACTTTTTCTAGTTCCATCCATTTGCCTGCAAATTTCATGATTTCCTTGTTTTTAATTGCTGAGTAGTATTCTATTGTATAAATGTACTATAGTTTCTGTAACCATTCTTTGGTTTAGTGACATCTAGGTTGCTTCCAGATTCTGACTATTATGAACAAAGACGCTATGAACATCGTTGAGCAAATGTCCTTGCTGTATGGTTAAGTATTTTTGGGATATATGCCTAGGAGTGGTATAGCTGGATCTTGAGGTCACACTATTCCTAATTTTCTGAGAAAGCACCAAATTGAATTCCAAAGTGGTTGTACAAGTTTACATTCCTACCAGCAATGGAGGAGGGTTCCCCTTTCTCCGCATCTTCTCCAGCAGGGGAAGCTCATCAATGGGGCCACAGGATAAGTTCTGGTCACTCCTTGGCCCCTGGGAATGTCTGAGACTGGTGACTCTGTAGGGAGGTGGAGGGGCTCTAATCAGGCTCTCAAGGTTTGCTGAGGTGAGTTTCCAGAGAGCAGGGCTCTATGCATGGGCAGACTAGGCAGGAGAGGCCCTGAGTGAATGGATGTCTTCCTTGCCATAGCTTGGAACAGACATCTATAGGGCTTTTAAGTGGCAGGTTTACCTGAGGAGTTGTGCCAGATCAGTGAAGCCTACACATTTTTGGTGGCATTGCATTTGACACACCAGCTTCTGGGATCTATTAACCACCTATGTCTATAAATCTAAAGAAAAGTGACTGATAGAAAGTCTTAAGACTCACTTATTTTAATGTACTTTCCCATTATTAGTTAATTCTGCAGTTATTTATTATTATATAAAGGCTGCTTTTCCCCAGGGAACAGGGGAAATGGGAAGAAAGCAAATGACTACTAACCCCCTGGAGGAGCAGATGGCTAGAAAGAAGCAGCTTTGCCTTGAAGGGCAAGGGCAGGCAATATCCTCTGGGGAGCCAATTTAGCCTGTTCAGTGAGTTTCAATCAGAGAAGCTTTTTAAATTTTTTTTTTTTAAGGAAAAACAAGTAGAAAGTCAGCTTGCCCAGCAGCACGACCCCTAAAATTAATAGCTTTTAAAATAAAATAAAAGCAAGTGGAGTTGAAGTATTTACGTAGGTCATCTTCTACAATTTCAATTAAGAAAAAATAAAGTAAAGTAAAAATAAATCCACACTTTCTCATTTGCTTTTGTCACAATTAAATTTTATTTCAGTCTCACTCATTGAAATTTTAAATTTTATTCATTTTCAACCCCCACTTTCCTCTTTCTTTTTTCCTCTCCTGACAGAACTCTTTAATACTTTAAAATAAATTATTTGTAATTAGTGTATGTGTTTGTGCATGTGCTTATACATGTCTGTGTTTGTGCATGATGTATGTGGGCAGGCAGTGATGTCACTGCATGCATCTAGAGGTCAGCTTTGTGGAGTCAGTTCATTCCTACCACCTTCGTGTGTGTTCTGAGGATCTAACTCCTCAGGCTTGTGTAGTAATCACTTTGACAGCCCAGCACTCTCTTATTTATAATGTGCTGTGACTCAGGCAACTTTGTAAACACTTTATACATAGTAACTATCGCCAGGTATTATAACCGGCTCACAAGTTAAGAACAACACTCCTATTTTACAGATGAATATTTGAAGAGTCCTTTCATTTCAGGGGCTACCAAGTTTCATAAGTGACTGAGCAAGGATTCAGGCCAAGACTCTATGTCCACAAAACTGTGATTATTCACTGTGACATGCAAATTGAGAAAAGTAGTTCTTAATTGTTAATGAGAAAGAATTATGGGTGCTTTTTAATCTATCTCCTCTGTGGTTTACCTAAAATTTTCATTCTACATTTATTTCAGTTCTCAGCAAGGATGCTTGCCCAGTTTCTTTAAGAAGCCTTATCTTTATGAAAGAAAACTCATATGGGGCCTTGCTTAAATATTCAAGAAGTGTGTCAAGAGAAGGCCCAGTTGTTAAGTGCACTTGCTGATCTTGCAGAGGACCAACGTTTGGTTGCTGGTACTCACTACATGGCTTACAACTACCTTAAACTCAGATTCCAGGTGATCTGATGTCCTCCTATAGCTTCACTAAGCATGCATACAGGGCATATGCATACAAACCCTCATACACCTAAAACAAAATAATAGAAAACTTTAAAAAATAAATAATCAAGGAGGTTCAAATATCTTGCATCAAGAACTCAACCCCGAATAATGAGAAAACAGCTGGAGATTTATAGTCAAACATTGGAGTGAGGAAACCAGGACGTGGAAATGACTAAGAGCAGGTGTTAGATGGGGAGGATTTAGTTAGCCTCAACTAATTATTTTCCTGCTAACTGTGGAAGAAGGACTTAAACATCCAAGGAAAGACACTAGGAACTTCATCAGATTCGAAGCAGGAGATGCTCACCTCAGGGACCAAACTCCCTCCCCACCAGGTCAAAGTGAGGCAGGTGGAAGGACAACAGCAGCAAAGTCGCAGCTTGGTTAATGTAGAAACACTGGGGCGTCTGCTTTTGTCTTGTAAGAATGAGGCTCAGCAGAATCTGACTAAAGTCTGGCTAAAGGGAGAGTACTTGTTTTTATCTCCTCTTACTTAAAAGATTTTTCCCGTTTCTTTTTTTTAAGTAATTTATTTATTTTTATATTAATCGCAGGTTCTATACTTTGTATCCCGGCCGTAGCCCCCACCTTCATTCCCTCCCACTCTCCCCATCCCTCCCTCATCTTCTCCCTGCCCCCCTCCAAGTCCACTGATAGGGGAGGACTTCACTCCCTTCCATCTGACCCTAGCTTATCATGTCTCTTCAGGTCTGGCTGCAATGTCCTCTTCTGGGATCTAGCTAAGCTGCTCCTCCCTCGGGGAGGGAGTGGTCAACAAGCCAGCCATTGAGTTCATGACCGAAATAGTCCCCGTTTCCCTTACTAGGGTACCCAGTTGGATACTGAGCTACCATGGACGACATCCAAGCAGGGGTTCTAGTTTATATCCATACATGGTCCTTGGTTGGAGAAACAGTCTCATAGAAGACCCCTGTGCCCTGATCTATTTGGTCTTTGTGGAGCTCTTGTCCTTGCCAAGTTTTACTAACTCCTCCTTTTTTCATATGATTCCCTGCACTCTGTCGATGGCTTGGTTGTGAGTCTTATTATCTGCTTTGATACATTGCTAGTTAGAGTCTTTCAGAGGCCCTCTGTGGTAGGCTCCTGTCCTGTCTAAACAATGTAAGTCCATTTTTATTTAGTCATGTTTTGTTCAATAAGAAACATTAAAAACCATTGGATAGACTGAGTAGTAAAGGATTTTTATTGGCAGTGTGGTGCATGACATCAGATATTCAAACTTTATCTTATAGAACCTTCTCTTCAAAGACTTCTTTAGGTCTTCCATAGATGGTCAGCTCTAAGAAAACACATAGAGCTAGCAAACAATTGGCTGTCAAGGTTCGGCTTTGTGACACTGTATTGGGAGACAAGATAGAAATGTTAACTTAGAATGTTGTGAGGCAATATGTGCAAAAGGATGAAAGACTAATAATATGGTGAAGATCAATGAAGTACACAAGACAACAGGATCCAATCCATTCACAAATAAATTACAAAGTGAAAGTTAAATTCAGCTTACTAGAAGGTAAAAAATAGCTCAGAGACTAAACCTAATATCCTAAAAAGCTGTGCCTTATAGTCTTTAATGGAATGTTAATATTACTTGGTGTCCTCATTAACTTTCTGATTAAAGATAACCAAGGGATGTTATTTTCATATAAAAATAATTATAATCTTATGAAAATGGCCTGATTAATAAGTGCAGTAAGAATGGAAACTTACCAAATCAACCTTTTCAGTGTTTCTTCTAGAATATTTTTTAAATAAAGAATCCCAACTCAGACTTCTAAAAATATCTCAAGGATAAAAAGGAAGATTTCATTGAGAGCTTAACTATTTGGGTGAAATTTTCTGCTTGAAATTATCAAAATATTTTTGTGTTTTGGGCCTGATGTTATTTTGTTCCTGCAGGCAGGAACACTCTAGCTTTGTTGAAGCTGGTTTTCCTCTAGAGCGTTCTGGACATTAGAGCCACAAAACCTGTGTTAGCTCTGTACAACTACATGGTCACATCTGGTTATCAGCAATATCATTCTCAAATGGGACATTCCAAGCAAACATTTGGTCACATAATATTTTTCTCTAATTAGTTTTTGTTACAAAGGGGAGATTTTATAACTTCCACAAATAATTTGTTAGCCGTGGAAATTAGAGCACTCAATATGAATTGCTTAATACTGGAGACATTAGTCAGAAGGCGAATATTATATAAATATGTACATATAGTATATATAATTTCTGTTTACAAAAGTCTGTATGATGTGTCGTTATTAACTGAAGACAGCATAGAAAAGGTTTTGTTTTGTAACAAGAATAGAACAATAGGAACTAACAATTCATTACCAATCACTGCTCCATTCATTCTTAGGTAATTAATTATTCCCCTTCTTGATCTTGTTTTGTGACTCTCAGGAACTCTATATTTTTTTTCTAGAACTCTATGTTTTTAACCCGAGCTCCAGAACTCATTACTCTGGCCATACCATGTAGGCTTGAAACTGGTTAACGCTGTTCTCTCAAAAAATTATCCCTACAGTAATTGTCATGATATAAAGCTGGAAATGTTAACTTGTCTTATTTGCCAAAACTGCTTAATCTTGAGAACAAGTTATCTTTTATATTTTGGGTAAATTTGAAATTTTTAGTTTTCGATATACTTATCTTTGTTCAGAGTATCAGTTTTTTTCATGATTATGATATAACCTAGTTCCTTATTTTTCTGTTTTTTCAATAGAAAGTTTGTTTTACACACTCAAATACAATCATGAGGCTACTAACCATCACAGACAATGACAGTTTGGTGATATCTGTCCAAGCGCTTTATATGTTCTGTCTTTGACTGTTGACCCAGTTTTCATGACAGAGCATTTTCTAACATTAATCTTAGATGGTATAAAATATATTTGGAAAGAAATTATAGGCTTTCATATCTTAAGAGGATAAGTGAAGATAATTAAGAAATGACATATAATCTACCCGTACAAATCTTTGAAAATCTAATTTTGAGTCAACCGACTCATCCACAGTGCTGTGAATTTGCTTTTCATATGCTTAGTCAACTGGTAGTTACATTATTTTATATACAAAGTTTTAGTAACTAGCACAAACCAAAAAATAATCAAAATGCATATTTATTAAATTTCAATTGTAATAAAACAAGATTTTAAAGGGATGATACCTGAATCAAGTCAATTAAAGATTTCATTGAATTTAAATAATTTACAATATTCTACTGTGACTATTTTTCTCTCTGTAGTTGATACTGCCTATAATCTGGAAAGAAAACAGAGAAGTTGTGCTTTTCAAACATGCAGTACACTTGCAATTTTACTTGAGCCAAACTATCTCCTTTCACAAAGAATTTTAGTTTTCTTTAACTATGAGTGTGTTATTTTCTGTGTGATAATTTAATGTCTTTATAGTGTGCTTTAAAAAAAACAGATCTTTTCTGAAATAAACTTGAAAACACATTTTGATCTCAGATGCATAATTATCTACTGAAGGTTTATCATACCTTTTAACAATACAACAATATCTGGTAGGAAGCCGTAGATCTAATATAATTTGAAGAAAGAGTCAATGTCCTTGATTAAATTTAATATCATAGAAGGATTTAAAAAGACTATAAGTGTGAATGTCCTTTTGGGCCATACAAAAATAACTTTAGCCCTATTCATTATATTAGTTGCGTTGTGTGACCATCACATGAGATAATGGCTATAAAATCAGTCTGAACATGCACACTGTATTCAGCATGCACAATAACAATATTTTCTCATCAAAGGAGAGCATTATATTCTTTTCTCTTCAAAAAGTATAAATCAATGCTGAAGAAGTAATGTAGATTTTGAAGACATTACAACCTCCACGTGCAGCATATTTTGGCAATTGTAGACTGATTTTCTTTGGTCCAGTCCTCATCACCATGCAGCAATACAAGCTGCTTTGCAAAGTCAAACTATCTCTACCTGCAATATATGTATTGTTAGCTGTTTATTTCTGGAACTAAGACCTGGGAAATACTTAGAGGAGAGAATATTACAGCAAATTTTTCACTCTTCCGTGTAGAAGTTTATTGATATGTGTAGACCATGTGCCATGTTGATTTTGTTCTTTGTGGTTTATTTCAGTTCCAAGATTTTTGTTTCATTTTAACAATAAAGTTATAAATAACTTCAAAGAAAAGAATTCTTTATTTTGGCTCCCACTCTTAGAGGTCTCGATCTGTAGACCACTGCTGCAGTGCATCTGGGTCCATGTTAAAACATAGAAGGTAACTGGAAGGAGGGGGAGGGCAAGAGAGAAGGGAAAAAAGGGAGGGTGTTAGGGAAAGACAGAGAAGAAGGGGGAGGGAATGAAGAGGGAGAGAGGAGGGAGAATATAGAGATGGAAACTTTCTCCCTCTGGAGTTTCACATCCTAGAGTTTCCTGTACTTTTCACCAGTTGTAAGCTAAGCTTTTTACACATCCATCCCTTTTGATATACAAACAAAGACATGTGGATTCTTATAATTTGTTTTACCTGGAATGCAAAATCTAATTTATAGAACTGTGGCTATTAAAAATGTGTTTGTTAGGGTGAATAGCAATTCTTACTTTATCAGAAGTTCTGTTTCATCTGCAGTGGAGTAACTGTAGCATTATTTTACTGTATTGTTCAGTCATGGAAGAGAGATGCTTCTGATAAATCGTTACAACCTCATGTGAGGCACCATCCAGAGGTAAAGGACAACCACTGCACAAGGGTTCAAAGATTAGTAGATTAGAAGCCAGAGGTCACAGAAGCCTGTGACTGAATAGCACTTCACAGTCTTCCCTATGAGCAAATATTGGAGGAATATCAAGAAAAACACTGAAATTATTTTCTTATTCCATAAGTACCATTCTGTCATCTTTTATAAAAATGCTGAATATCAATAATATAAATAGAATGAACCACTTTGGGGCCACATTCATAATTTTAACAAGAAAGAAGTAACTTTTATTTGCCAGATTTAATCGTCATCTTGCAATCTTACTGCTGAATAAGCCTACCCTTTCAAGCTCTTCCTGAACTCTGGCTGGCTCGTTAAATCCGGTTGTTTTGGTTCAAACTCCTCTCTAAACAGACTGACTCGATCTGGCTTCTCTTATCTTCTCACTGAGTTGCTCTGCTTGGCCTCAAATTATCTCTGATCACTTGTCCTAATATAGGTCCTTATTCACTGGCTTTAACTGCCTCTGCAAGAACTCATGAATGAACTCAACTTCACTGCACTGTACTCACTACATGAACTCAACATAACTCAGCTGCATTCAACTGAACTCACTTCCAACTGACTGAACTGACTGGAACTGACTGAACTAATCACCGCCCCTCTCTCTCATTCCTTGCACTGCTCTTAGGTAGACTCTTTTTGTTGTTGTTGTTGTTACAGGTTATTTGATCACACTGTGATACCTGAAATTCTGTTATTTACTGGGGAAAAAAAAACTTGTTTCTATTTCTGGTGTGGGTTAGCACTAGCACACAAATTTAAGCCAAGAGCTATCAGCTTGAATTAAATAAAATTAACCACAGGTCAAGAGGCAGAACAAGCAACCAGGTGACAGGGAGTAAACAGAAAAACAGAGAGAGTGAGAGGAAGTCAGGAGGACTGAGAGAGAGATGCACAGGAAGTAGAAGGGAGGGACATTCAGTTTGAGGGATTTTGAAATGGTATGGAGAAGGAGAACTTTCTCATGGAATGTGGGCTGAGAAGCAAGGTCAGCTGGATGCTTTCCTTGAGCCTCTGAGCTAGCAAGCTTTCACCCTAGTATCTGGCTGCCAAGTCTTTCCTGGTAAAATCCAACAATTGAGATTTGTTGAAAACAACATTCTTTCCAGTCGTACTGAAAGTTGGGTTTATCCTGTCTCTGACTCATTCTGTCAAATCTTTCTCATTTTGCTTGTCCCTCAATTAGAAGTCATTATTTGGGAATATGGGTGCATACTGAAGGTATATAAGTATTTCAGCCAGAGGGATTAAAGGTGCGTGGCCTGTCTGCATTTCGGCCAGATCACACAGACCTAGAAGGTCTTTGGATGTGATTACAGCAGCCATGTTGCAGGATTAAATTTCCTCTACAATTTGCCTTTGTAAACGTAAGTGAATATAGAGAACATGCAAACACTACTAACACATGTGTCTGCTACAGAAGTTTTAAAATATTTTTATTTTGCCACATTAAGTGTAGCCTATATTTTTATTATTGTTATTGTTTGCCTTTTGCAGCTAAAATTGGTTCTGTGTGAGTTTCCCTAATTTCATTCTCTTTTATATGGTAGTTGATATTTTATTTTTATCATCTTTATAAGTATTTTCTCTAGATCCCTCCATTTGCCTGCAAATTTCATGATTTCCTCCTTTTTAATTGCTGAGCAGTATTCCATTGTGGAAAAATACCACAATTTCTGTATCCATTCCTCAGTTGATGGACATCTGGGTTGTTTCCAGGGTCTGGCTATTACAAATAAAGCTGCTATAATCATGGTTGAGCAAATGTCCTTGTGTCCTTGAGCATCTTTTGGATATATGCCCAGGAGTGGTATAGCTGGGTCTTGAGGAAGCACTATTCCCAGTTGTCTGAGAAAACGCCAGATTGATTTCCAAAGTGCTTGTACCAGTTTACATTCCCACCAGCAATGGAGGAGGGTTCCCCTTTCTCCACAACCTCTCCAGCATGTGTTGTCACTTGAGTTTCTGATCTTAGCCATTTTGATGGGTATAAAGTGAAATCTCAGGGTCGTTTTGATTTGTATCTCTCTGGTGGCTAAGGATGTTGACCATCTCCTTAAGTGTTTCTCTGCCATTGTATTGGGTACCCTAGTAAGGGAAATAGGGACTATTTCTGACATGAACTCAATGGCGGACTCTTTGACCTCCCCACCCAGCAAGGGAGGAGCAGCCCCTCCTAGGCCACAGAGTACTTTGCAGCCAGTCCTAAAGATACCTGATAAACCAGGGCCAGATGAAAGGGGAGGAGGTCCTCCCCATCAATGGACATGGAAAGGGGCAGGGAGCAGACAAGGGAAGGAGGGTAGGATTGGGAGTTAATGAGGGAGTGGGATTCATCTGGGATACAGAGTTAATATAATGTAATAAATAATAATAATAAATACGTGTTTTATCTTTCCAGCAATAATCTTTAAATATTTCTTTACTGACTTTGATATGTGTTGATAGATTATGCCTAGACATACACAATTATGAATAGACAAATAATAGATAAATGGGTAAAATTGTTTTCTATGAAAAACCTATGGGAATTTAGTAACTTATATCAGTATAATTAAATATTAATTTCACTTAAAGAAAACAGTTTTGCATCATTTCATTTTCTAAACCTTGAGTCATTATTGTAAAACACCCTTTGCTTAATTATTAATTATCATTTCTCTGTAATTATTCGTAATGTTTTATAATTTTTTGTATAGTTTTGCACATTTTTGTTAGTTTTCTTGGATAATTTTAAGAGTTGTAAATGAAATATTTTAATTCTTGGAAGTCACAATCATAGCTCTATTAGTTACTTTTCTATTTCTGAGATGAGGCACAATGGTGAAGGCAACTTATAAAAGACAGCATCTCATTGCGGTTTCAGAGTGTTATGCCTCCACAATGAGGTAGCAAAGGCGAGTGTCAGGAACAGTTGAAAGCTCACATCCTGGTCAGCAGCAGGAGGCAGGAAGCACAACTGAAACCCCAGTCTAGTCCCCAGTGAGATTCTTCCTCCAATAAAGTCACACTTCCTACTCCTTCACACACAGTTTCACTGATGGGACCAGTTATCCCGACATTTGTAGACATTCATACTCAAACCACAAGAAACATTGGCATCAGCCATTCACAAAAATCTTCCTCACATTATAATTACATACTTGGACACTTGCTTTATAAAAGATTATGAAATGTGCAGTGTCATGTAAGCTGTAGACTTTAATTTAGTGTCTGGTAGTTGGATGGGTGACTGTATAATAGGTTTAATTACTCTTTCAATATATCATCCAGACTCATTTTTGGTTTCATTTTCTTTGCTTGTTACCTAACCCAACAATGGAGGCTGGTGATGCTTCTAAGGCCTGTGGATGGCCATAGACTTTTCTGTCTTTCCATCCTTTTCTCTTTCTTTCTTTCTTTTTTCTTTCTCTCTCTCCTTCTTTCTCTCTCTCTTTCTTCCTTTCTCTCTTTATTTCTTTGTCTTTTCAGTGTGGACTTGACTGCCTGAATTAGAGGGTAGGATATGCTTGCTTCCCTCAACACAGAATTTATTGCTTGAACCTGCATTAGATCTCCACCTCTGCAGTAGTCAAACCAACTGCTGCCTGCACAGATTTCTTATGCTGATTTAGTCTTTCCAGGGATGAAATTGTAAGAGATGGCCACACTGCCAATCATGGACATCATATGAAACAGAAATTATCTGAGCTTGCACATGTGAACATTAAATCTTCAGAAGTTTCTTCAGATCTTTTCTGCAAATAGGCTGCTTCCAGATTTATTTCCTGCCGGCTCTGTTGCAAGCTCCTTCTTAGGAGGTCTGTGTGCCTGTCAGGTGCAGTCAGGTGCAGCTTCTGGACCCATGATTTCATCTCTCAAAGCAAACATAATGTTTTTTTTTAAAGAAGAAGAAAATAAAGACAAAAGTGACTAGGGAATTTAAATTTAAATAAAGTTGCAAGAACAAGCATTGATTTATTCTGAATGTCATTTCAAGTTTGGAAAGAGACCTTCTCCAACCCGAGGATTTCTTACCTTTATGGACCTTTCACTCCTGAGTGAAATCTTCTCAGGCATGTCAGCACTACTGCTGTGTTTGTGGACAGACTACACACGAAAAGATCATTGCAAGTTTCTATGCAGAAGTCTCAGTCTTCCCTGCCCTTGGAAGGTCAAGTTGCCACCTGAGCTCTGCATTCTATGTCACTGATTTCACTAGCCCTGTTCTGCAGAAAAGAGGAATCTGTATATTCCTCATTGTGGTCTTCTGTTTCCCTGAAAAATATCATTAGGATCTGATGTGATAGAGAAGGGTGTACACAGTGCAAAATTCCCCTTCCCGAACAAAGATATTTTGTTTTCCAACCAAGACAGAATGAGAAAACATTAAGGTTTTTATGGTATGTGGGCCTCAAGCTAAGGAAAAGACATTAAGTCTCCATTTTAATTAGGTAGTCTACTATGTGTACCCCAGCAAGCAGAATCCACTTCTTCTGGGAAATAAATACCACCAGCAACAATGCTAGCAATCTTATTATCAACATCCCTTTAAGTACTAAGAATAAATGATGCTAGGTACACATAGCCTGGGAACTACTTAAACCATCTCACTTAGTATCAATACTTTTTAGATTCTTAGATTATTTTATAAATATGAAACACACACAAAAAGCCTAATTATTTTCCAAATATTGCATAAATATATTTGATTGTAGCATCAGTTGATTATTTTCTTATTTCAAACCAATACTTGTTAAAATGACTACATAATAAATTATTACTTTAAATTTTATTTCCACAATAGGGATATAAGATTAAAAAATAGAACAAAGGTATTTCTTTATGTTTGATGTCATGGTTGAAACAATGTGGAACAATTCATATTTAATTCTTTAAAATGATTAGAACAATTTAGAGCCATTTTACTTTTTTAAAATAGAAGATAAGGTTGGCTTTTTCTTGCAATAATTGAGGTTTAATTATATAACATTATATGACTAAACAGGCTGTACTGATAAGTTTAGGAATACTCACACACGCTTATACATGCATGTGTGGGTACATAAACAAAGTGAAAGAACTTATTGAGACACAGCAAGTGGGGCAGAGACACATGAATGGGATTAGAAGGAAGAAGGGAAGAAAATATAATGTAGTTCTATTTTAATTTTAAATTATAATTAAAATAACATTTTATATTAATCAGATATGTTAAGAGTTTCCTGATATTAATGTTTATTTTAAAATACATAGACACAGATATATATATGTATATATATATTCATCTTATATTTTCCTTTATATATTCCATGTGTGTGCATTTTGGCTGATATATGTCTGTGTCTTGCATGTGCAGTTTCCACTGAGGCCAGCAAAATATATTAGATTCTCTATGGTTGGAGTTACAGATGGTTGTGAGCAGCCAGTCTTAGGAACTGAACCTGGGTCCTCTGGAAGAACAGCCAGTGCTCTAACTGCTGTGCCATCTCTCCAACCCCTTTCATACTACTTTACACAGAACAGCTAATGGAATTCACCTATGTTCCTGAACTCATGAAAACATTAAGTTGACAAGAATACTGAGAGAGATTTGAAATCTAGAAAACATGAGTTTTATCAGGGTTTTAACTTTCAGCTGCAATGTGAGTCATTCAGCCATTGCAGAGTTTTAACAGTAGGCCGTGGAACATTCATTCTGCGTTGCCAATAGTCTTCATTAATATATCAGCCATTTAATGAAAATTAACCTTCAAGAATTTTTTAAAAGACCAACAGCTTGCTCAGATATAAGTACACACAGAGATCAAAGCCAAATATATGCTCTTATCTTGTGGTGTATGTTCAACTTTAATTTATGACTTGCAATAGAGATAATAAATGAGAATTTCTATTATTGAAACTGAGCACTAGTTATTTAATTATTCACAGTGTTCTGTGTGTGTAGGTGATCAGTAAGTGTACAGTCTAAATTATTCTGCTAAAGACTTATTAAACTTGAAAGGAGGTCCTCTCATGTGGTCTGTTTTAGCTTCATTACCTGGACTATTAGACTGTAAGTAAACAGTATTTAAATACCTATTTATTATTTAATTGCTGAAGAAACCTGATAAATTTAAGTTGCAGGCTCACTGAAAATATAAGATAAATTGAGAAGTAACTGAATGATTGATTCATCTCCTCCAGGGTGAAAAAAAATAGAACATAAATGTGTCAAGTCCAGTTATAGAGAATTGATGTTTTATGTAACTCCCTTTGAAGTCAAAATTAAATTTCCTTAAAAGGTTGTATTAAAAAGGAGATGGGATGGAACCATGAACCAACACACCATTACTTTAATAAATCTGGGGGAAAATACATTTTGAAAACTTTTCTGAAAAGTAATATTAAATTGATTTATTCGGTCCTAAGCAGTAATTATAGAATGTGCTTATCTAGAAACCCTCTGCTTCTATTGATCCTCATGTTCTCTGATGAAAAGCTCATAATTCATTACATTCTTGAAGTTTGGGTTGTTAGAATTATTTATGAGCCATAGCTTCAGGTGCTGGCAACTAAGGTAGTTGGGATGATAATGTAGCACGTGGGAGGTTTCTCTGCGCCAAATGTGTAGCCACTGGGTCCTGAGAGGATAGACACAAAGCAGGTAGGTTTCTTGTAGGATCTATAGGAGATCTACTGCGCCTTGACACTAAAAACCTGTTTTCTGATCCAGCTTTGCTCTGTAAAATTCATTGGTTAAGGAGCAATGGCCTTCTTTCTGTTTCCTTAACTTGTACAACAACCTGATCATAACCTATGGAACTAGAGTTCTATAGACTCTTTCCCTAAGTACTCTAAGCATGATTATTTCTTAGCAGTAAACTAAAGAAGTCCTTGAAATATCAGAGCACTTACTTATCAATTTGATGTCTTCATTGCTCATGTATCATTACTTAAAAGAAAGACTATTTCTTCTTGTTTTATAGGGTTAACTTTACATGTTATAATCATAGTCAAATCCTTTCTCTGTTTCCTTTTGACATTGATGGCACCCAAGGCTATGCAGTAATGTAGCACCCAGCAATGTGTTCTCTTTTGACTTTCTGGGTACTCAACACTTGTATCCAATTAGTCACACTGTCCCACAATTGCATCCCATCTGTTTGTTCTTCAATTCCCATGGCCACAGCTATTTCAGGACTTCATTACATATCTCCGGGACAAAGGCAATCTTCTTCTAAATGATCTGTCTACCTCTAGCTTCGTCATCGGCCAATACTCCCTGCAGCCAAATTAATCTTCCTAAGGCACAGCTCTAATTATGTCATTCTGCAGCCCCAAAACTTTTAATTGCTCCCTTTTGACTCATAAATTAAATTAAAAATATCCTACTTGGCTATCCTGATGTTTGATAATTTGAATACAACAACCTCACTTTTGAAATGTGACAGCTACTAGTTCACTACTTAGTTTTGACAATTGAAACACAGCTTATATTCTTAAATTTCATTAAAAGTATTTCATTATTAGTTTAATTTAGAGTTTGGAACATCTCTTTAAAAAGAGTAATGAAATAATATCTATAAAAATGTCGTCTACTCTAAATATGTCATTATTTTATTAAAAACAGAAAGCTTACAAGTTTAGAGATGATAATTATTTCTAAATGAACCAATTTGTCTTATAAGACATTAAATATTCTATACATTTTGCTATTATCAGGAACATGTAAATGACTCATAATGGTGTGGAAACCATGAAGTCAAATTACTTTGCAAACACACGCTGTGCTTTTGAGCTTTGAAGGCATTCTTTTTTTTAATTCACTTTATATGCCAATCGTAGTCCCTTTCTTCCCCTTATCACCTCCCTACTCCCTCTCTCCTCAGAACAGCTGCTAGCATAGCTGTTCTCTGAGAAGATAACACCCAGCAGTGGATAGAAAGAGATACAGAGACCCACGCCCAAACATCAAGCCAAGTGTGGAGAGACTTGTGGAAAAGTGGGAGGTGGGGAGGGGAGGATAGAAGGACCCAGAGCATTCAAGAACTCCAAAGAAGACCAACAGAATCAACTAACCTGGTCCCAGAGGGGCTTATAGAAGCTAAAGCACCAAACAAGGACCATGTATGGACTTAACCTAGGCCTTCTACACAGTTGTAGCCACTGAGCTGTGTGGTCTTCATGTGGGTGTCCTAGTAAGGGCAGCAGGGGCTGTCTCTGACATGGATTCTGTTGCCTGCTTTTTGATCACTTCCTCCTGGTGGGGCTGGCTTTTCAGGCCTCAGTGGAAAAGGATGCTCTCATTCCTGATGTGACTTTCTGTGCTGGGGGGGAGAGGGTTGTAATAACACTAAATTCCTGTTCTAATATGAATGACTTGAATATTTTCAGCATCATAGAATATTCTACTCTTCAGGTGGGCATTTGCAGGAGTAGAGAGCATGTGTTTGTTTGTTTGTTTTTAAGTGATTAGGATACATTTGTTTGTAATAGACGGTATTTTAGATATCTATTCTTGTAGGAAGTGAGAACTGTTGTAAAGTTAGAATCCATGGTGTTTTTCTGAAATGGAAGAGACAGTAAATATTTTGGGCGCAGTGCTTGGGTCACAAAGCTTTGATGAAATTACAGAATCTTGACATCTAAGGATAAGGAAGCCATAGTTGAAATATAAATAGTGAAAACAACTTCTCCAAGAAAATTTTGTTTGGGAACACTACAATTTGAATTTGCCATTTTCTTTACAGTTTAGATATAATTTTCATCTGAAAACTGTCCAACCATTCTAAAACATAAATGCTATTTTTAACCCAGTGAACATGTAAAACCAGGAGTAGAGTGTCATTATCAGTCACAGCTGTGTCAAAAGCTTAAAAGCTATATAAATTTATGTCTTTGGAGAATAAATAGATAGAATAAAGTTATGTTAGGTTTCAAAGCTGGGCATGTGATCAGTAGTAGAATTCTCGCTAAAATGCACAAGGCCAAGGATTCAAGCGGCGACACCCAAAACTAACAAGAGCAGGTCATGTTAGGCTCAGGACAATCAATGTGAAATGAACATGGTTTTTACTTAGCTTTCAGGGATGCGCTTGGACATTTCCTTAGTTATAACTATTCTCTGAAATTGAGATTTCTGTATTCTGTTCAGGAACCTGCTGTTTACAAAGCATAGTGAAGGAAATTGATTTTTTTTCCTCATTTGTTAATATTCAGATTGTTTTATGTATGTTAGGGTCCATAGTTTGTTGCAGGAAAGACTCAGACTCAAGTAGTATGTAGAAGCAGAGAGCATTTATTATGCAGATAATTCCATCATGCTGGGGTCACCACCATTTTGAATGTGGTGACCCCAAGGAAAGCTTGTAGCCCAGTTTAAATCCAGAAAGGGGAATTCTTACTGTGGCTATGTGACCTCGATTGGAATTGGCTGATACCTATAGAGGCTATGTGACTTTGATTGGGACTGGCTGGCCCTTTGGAATTAAATCCTCTCATTGTGGACTTAATCATCAGGTTAAATCGAGGGTATGGGGACACTATCTTGGATGATGAGGTTAGATATCACCTTACATGACGTATGCGGTTTGTTTGGTTCTGGATTTTTAACTCAAAGCTATTTATAGTTTGATAGCCCACTCTACAAAGAGTATCTAGATTTTAAATATTCATACAGGCCAAAGAAATTTGCCAGAAACTTCCTGTTACATTCTTAAGGAAAAAGAAACTAGTGCTTCCTTTTAGATTTGAAGCTTTCCATAATTTTTACAAAAATATTTTGAGTCAACTTGTCTTTTATATAGCCTTTTCATGTTGGTGTTTTCCTTGGGGTCTTTTGTTGCATTTTAGGTGAATAATCTAATTTGGCCTTGAAATATTAATTGTAGTCTTAGGTGAAATGATAAATTATTCTGCCTGAAGGATATCTGCAAAAATAGTGCACAAAATGAACCTCATTACTTGCCCATATGGTTTAACTCTAATGTTTACAAAGTTCCTGGTGGCTAAAGGAATTCTGCTCTTTGGTTTTAGATTATGGCTTATGTTACCAATATTCATATTATTAAATATGAATAAGTCATTAGGAAATTTAAAATTTTGTGGCATTTTATATTATAGAGTGAATCCAGTAATGACCATGTTATAGATTACATAAGTAAGAGAAACTTATTCCTATTTTTTAAAAAACTGTCCACAATAGTTTCAAATTCATCACAAATTTTCTTTAAATATTTTTTCTTTCATCTTCTTGTCTTTTTTTCTTCAGGGATTGCTGACAATTTAGCTTCCTTGGATTAATATGGGAAAGAAAATAAATGTTCAATCTGTAATTAAACTCAGAGCACATTTTCTTGTGAACAATCATAAATAACTTATATTTGATTAGCACTTATCCTCTTGAAAGTGTACATTTAAATATACCTTTGGGGTGTGTGTCATGAAAAATGATTTCATGAGAGTTGATTTGAGCTATAGATTTCTCACTCACTCTTTCAAAAGTTGTTTCTTAAACATACACTGTGATATAGTATTTTGTATTCTTGGATTAACGTAGGAAAAATAGTAAGATGGCTTCATTCTTGAAGGATATGTTCTGTGGGTTCAAGAATATTTACAAATACTGATGCTGAACTTAAATTATTTCATTCTAAATTTAGCCACTTACTGATTTTGTGACCATAGGATATTACTTAATTTCCCAAAACTTCTGTTTCCTGACTGTGAATCGATTAAGATATCCATTTACACAACAAATTGAGGAATAAATAAATAGGTAGATGAAAAATTCTTATTATACAGTCCATTATAAGCAAAGAAGCATGATTTTCTTCTACTTATAAGTATCCCCTCTGATGTTATAGTCAGGCAAGGGTAGTAGTTGTTGGAGCACCTGACCATCTCCAGCTTTGCATTAAAAGGTGACTGGAGAAAGATTTTGAAGGATAATGTGTGTACACCGTATAATTTATAGGAAACAAGTTGGCAATCGAGTTCTTCTCCTGTAAAGATGTGGCTAATCAGTCTTGTTATGCAGGTCAATGTTCACTTACTATTCTCTTTGCCTGAATTTTCCCAACAGTTGAAAACATATGACTCATGAGTGTACAGATGTGGTTTTTATGTCTAATATTCATTTTCTGGTATGACCACAACATTGTGTACCTTGTTCTTCTTGTACAGGCATTTAGCATATAGGAGAGAAAAGACATGTATAGGAATATACTGAAAAGAAACTTTGTATAAAACTGTTCATAGCCTTCTTGATTAATTTCTTTAGGTGTACAGATTTTTGTATGTTTATCCTATATTATATATGTAATATCCACTTATGTGTGAGTATATACCCTCTGTGTCTTTCTGCTTCTGGAATACCTTACTTAGGATGATCTTTTCCAGTTCCCACCATTTGCCTGCAAATTTCATGATTTCCTTGTTTTTTATTGCTGACTAATATTCCATTGTGTAGATTTACCACAATTTCTGTATCTTTTGCTCAACTGAAGGGCATCTGGGTTGTTTCCAGACTTCTGGCTATTACAAATTAAGCTGCTACAAACATAGTTGAACAAATGTCTTTGTTGTACTTGAGCATCTTTTGGATATATGCCTAGGAGTGGTATAGCTGGATCTTGAGGTAGCACTATTCCTAATTGTTGAAGGAAGCATCAGATTGATTTCCAAAGTGGTTGTACAAGTTTACATTCCTACCAGCAATGGAGTAGGGTTACCCTTTCTCCACATCCTCTCCAGCATGTAAGATGCTCAATCCCCATTCAGAAAGGCAATGAGAATGGACATCATAAGAGGGAGAAAACAGGGAACAGGACAGGCCATTAAATGGGTCCTCTGAATGGCTCTACCATGCAGGTTATCAGAGCAGATGCTAAGACTTACAGCGAACCTTTGGGCAGGGTGCAAAGAATCTTAAGAAAGAAGAGGGAGATAGTAATACCTGGAGAGGACAGGAGCTCCACAAGGAGAGCAACAGAACCAAAATATCTGGGCACAGGGGTCTTTTCTGAGACTGATACTCCAACCAAGGACAATGCATGGATGTAACCTAGAACCCCTGCAAAGATGTAGCCCATGGCAGCTCAGTGTCCAATTCGGTTCCATAGTAATGGGAAAAAGGGCTGTCTCTGACATGAACTCAGTGGCTGGCTCTTTGATCACCTCCCCCTGACGGGGGAGTAGCCTTACCAGGCCACAAAGGAAAACAATGCAGCCTGTTCTGATGAGACCTGATAGACTAGGGTCAGAAGGAAGAAGAGGAGGACCTCTCCTATCAGTGGACTTGGGGAGGGATATGGGTGGAGAAGGGGGAGAGAGGTTTGGATTAGGAGGGGAGGGGGGAGGGCACTACAGGGGGAATGCAAAGGAAATAAAATATAATTAATAAAAATAAAAGAGAAAAATATGTTCATAGCCTATTATGAATGAAGTTGCTATGAACATAATTGCGCAAATGTCTTTGTTGTGTGTGGGAGCATCTTTGGGGTATATACCCAAGAGTGGTTTAGCTGGGTCTCGGGGTAACACCATTTCCAGTTTTCTGAGAGAGCACCAAATTGATTTCCAAAGTGGTTGTACAAGTTTGCACTCCCACTAGCAATGGAGGAGTGTTCCCTTTGTCCACATCCTCTCCATCATGTGATGTCACTTGAGTTTTGATCTTTGCATTCTGATGGGTGTAAGATGGACTCTCAGTCTTTTTGCTTTGTATTTCCCTGATGACTAAGTATGTTGGACTTTTCTTTAATTGCTTCTCTGCCATTCTGTATTCTTCTACTGAGAATTCTCTGTTTAGCTTTGTACCCCTCTATTTTGAAGAGAATTTATATCTTTATTAAAATAATTAATATGATTCATGGAATACAGTATGTGTAGAACGATCTATGATTTTAGATATTTTTAATTTTTATTTTAATTTTTATTAATTACAGTTTATTCACTTTGTATCCCCCCTCATAAACTCCTCCCTCTTCCCCTCCCAATCCCACTTACCCTCCTCTTTCTCTACACATGCCCCTCCCCAAGTCCACTGATAGGGGAGGTCTTCCTTTCCTTCTGATCCTAGTCTATCAGCTCTCATCAGGAGTGATTGCATTGTCTTCCTCTGTGGCCTGGTAAGGCCGCTCACCCATCAGGGTAAGCTGATCAAAGAGCTGGCCAATCAGTTCATGTCAGAGGTAGTCACTATTTCCATTATTATGGAACCCACTTGGGTACCCCATTTTTTAATTGGAGTTTTTGGTTTGCTGGTGTTTATTTTCTTGAGTTTTTTATATATTTTGGAGGTACCAACAAAGGGGAATGCCTGTAGAATAACTAGATCCACTGCTGAGGGGTAGCCAGCCCACAGGAAGCTCAGTCTCCATGTTGGTTTCCTAGTAAGGGGAGCAGGGGTTATCTCTGACATGGACTCCTCTGGTGATTACTCTTTCATAATTTCTTCCCCTGGCAGGACAGCCTTGCTAGGCCACAGAAAAAGAGGATCCAGGCAGTCCTGATGAAACTTGATTGGCTAGGGTCAGAGGGTAGAGGAGGAGGACTCTCCCTTTCTTTGGTCTAGGTGACAGGAATAGGGGAAAAAAAGGAGGGATGGTGGGAGAGAAAGGAGATAAGTGAGGGGCTACAATGAGGATATGAAGTGAACAAATTATAATAAAGTCCATCGTTCTATTTCTTTTATTAATTAATTTTTATTAATGACAATTTATTTATTTTGTATCCCAGTTGTAGCCCCCTCCCTTGTCCTTTTGAATCCCATCCATCATCCCTCTTCTCCTCCATGCCCCTACCCCAGTCCACTGATGGGGGAGGTCCTCCTGTGATCCTAGTCTACGAGGTCTCATCAAGAATGGCTGCATTTTCTTCCTCTGTGGCCTGGTAAGGCTGCTCCCTTCTCAGGGGTAGGTGATCAAAGAGCTAGCCAGTGAGTTCATGTCAGAGACAGTCCTTTTTCCCATTACTTGAGAACCTACTTGGTCACTGAACTGCCATGGGCCACATCTGTGCAGAGGTTCTAGGTTATCTCCATGCATGGTCTTTGGTTGGAGTATCAGTCTCAGAAAAGACCCCTGTGCCCAGATATTTTGGTTCTGTTACTCTCCTTGTGGTGGTCCTGTCCCCTCTAGTCTTCCATCTTCCCCTTCTTTCATAAGATTCCCTGCACTCTGTCCGAAGTTTGGCTATGACTCTGCTTTAATACTCAGCTGGATAGAGTCTTTGAGAGGTCTTCTATGGTAGGCTCCTGTCCTGTACCCTGTTTTCTCCCTTTTCCTTATGTCCATCCTCATTTCTGAATGAGGATTGACCATCTTACACAGGGTCCTCATTGCTTAGCTTCTTTAGGTGTACAGATTTTAGTATGTTTATCCTATATTATATTTCTAATATTCAGTTATAAGTTAGTATATACCCTGTGTGTCTTTCTGCTTCTGGAATACCTCACTCAGGATGATCTTTTCTAGTTCCCACCATTTGTCTGCAAATTTCATGGTTTCTTTGTTTTTAATTGCTGAGTAGTATTCCATTGTTTAAATGTACCACAATTTCTGCATCCATTCTTTGTTTGAGGGACATCTGGGTTGTTTCCAGATTCTGGCTATCACAAATAAAGCTGGTATGAACATGGTTGAGCAAATGTCCTTGTTGTATACTTGGCCACATTTTGGATATATGCTTAGGAGTGGTACAGCTGGAGGTAGCCACTATTCTTAATTTTCTGAGAGAGCGCCAAATTGATTTCCAAAGTGGTTGTGCTTTTTTATATTCCCATCATTGATGGAGGAGGGTTCTTTCTCCACATCTTCTCCAGCATGTATTGTCACTTGAAATTTTTATCTTAGCCCTTTTGGTATATATAAGGTGAAATCTCAGGTTTGTTTTGATTTGCATTTCCTTGAAGACTAAGGACATTGAGACCCCAAAATAACAAAGTTTTTCATTGAAGTATTAGAGATTCATGGACAAAAGCAATTTTAAAGAATTAAACCAGTACTTTAAAAAGTTACGTGAGATAGAGCATTAAAAAATAGAAGGAAGGATTTACTCTTCTTAAATGATTTTCACTTAAATCCTATGGACACTAAATGTTTTAAAGATAGAAATGCAGTGTAATTCTATTGAAATAAAGACTGGTTTGAAGGTCTGTGCAATCACTCTGAGGGAGTTGATGAAATGTAAGCCATACAGGCTTTATGCATTACACACACACACACACACACACACACACACAATTTATATATAAATTTCAAGGAGTATAGAATGATCACATATATAATCACACACACATATATACATATATATGTATACATATATATACGTATATATGTGTATGTGTGATTGTTCTATATTCTCTATATATTTGATCACTCTATACTCCTTGAAATTAATACTATAATAAAGTTATGTTAATCACAGGAGATTTTTATAAATTACAATATATAGTTGCTCTTACTTAGTTGTATTTTTCTTTTTTAAATTTATTTATTTTCATATTAATCACAGGTTATGTACTTTGTATCCCAGCCGTAGCCCTCTTTCCCTCCCAATCTCTGCATCCCTCCCTCATCTCCTTCCTGCCCCTTTCTAAGTCCACTGATAGGGGAGGATCTCCTCTGAGATCCTGAGATGGTCACCTGCGTGCAAGTCATACTGGCTTGCTTTTCTTGTTGTTTTCAGCAGACACCTCCTGTTTTGCTCAGTTAAACCTCCTGTTTTGCTCAGTTAAACGTCCTGGTTTGCTCAGGTAAACCTCCTGTTTTGCTCAGTTAAACCTCCTCTTTTGCTTGGATATGTTTACTTGGAAACCTATATAAGTGGTTTACTCTGTAATAAAGATGGCGCCTTGATCAGAATACTGTCTTGGTGTCACTTTTTCGTGTTCTCTGTCTCTTTTAATTCACAGCCCCTTGTGCAGGCGTTACTATTGGTAGTCACTGGCGACTACACTCCTCCTCTTCCATCTAACTCTAGCTTATAAGGTCTCTTCAGGCCTGGCTGCAATGTCCTCTTCTGAGGTCTAGCAAGGCTGCTCCTCCCTCGGAGTGGGGGAGGAGCGTTGAAGAGCCAGCCATTGAGTTCATGACAGAAATAATCCCTGTTCCCTTTCTAGGGTACCCAGTTGGATACTGAGCTACCATGGGCTATATCCAAGCAGAGGTTCTAGGTTATATCCATACATAGTCCTTGGTTGGAGATACAGTGTAATAAAAGACTCCTGTGCCCTGATCTATTTGGTCTTTGTGGAGCTCTTATCTTGTTTCAATATCTCTCTGGTCTAACTGGATGTCTACATGTAGAAAAATGCAAATAGATCCATATTTATCACCCTGCACAAAACTAAAGTTTAAGGGGATCAAAGACCTCAACATAAATCCAGACACACTAAATCTGTTAGAAGAAAAATTGGGCAAGAGCCTTGAACACATTGCCACAGGAGAAGACTTTCTGAATAGAAGACTAACAGCACAAGCTCTAAGATCAACAATCAATAAATGGGACCTCATGAAATTGAAAAGCTTTTGTAAAGCAAAGGACACTGTCATCAGAACAAAACAACACCCTACAGACTAGGAAAGGATCTTCACCAACCCTATACCTGACAGAAGGCTAATATCCAGAACACATAAAGAACTCAAGAATTTAAAAAGCAACAAATGAAGTAATCAAATTTTAAAAAAAGGTATAGAGCTAAACATAATTTTCAAGTTTTAGTATTACTTACAAGTGTTCATGTCTCATGAAGATAAATAAAAACAAATGTGCATGCCTGCGAACAGGTCTGTAACAGGTCCTGATAAGAATTGGCAGACAGATGACTCAGAAGAGCAGCCTAGAAATCAAACATTCACCGTGATGATTTTATCAACATAGAACTTTAGATGAGGTGCAAGGTCATCGGACTTCTATGAATAAAAGAATTTGGCTGTATAATTGGAAGCTTGATTCTCCATTCATATTGGAAAATGTTATTTTTGTCTGTGAAATGATGGAAGGATGCTTCCTATTGGGAAAGGTAAGATGAGTCTAAATGAAACCTGTAATTCATATGATTATAGCCCCCGCAAATGAAAGAATCTGATTTGTCAGGGATCCTAGTAATAGGCAAGACCATGGGAGCAAAATAGCAATCAGAGATTAGTCAAATGTTTTCCACATTTATAGAGAGAAATCTGTGCTTATTCTAATTCTGTTCGGAGCCATGCAGCGAAGCTCATGCTTCCAATCACCTGTGACGCCCACTGCACATATTTGCATGGAGAGGGTTTTCACTTTTTTGGAAGCTGATTGTGTAAACGAAGCTGTCAGTTTCTTTCAACTCTCAGCCTTATCTTTGATTCACTTCAGTAACTTATTAACTGCTCTTTGCTACCTTCTCTTTTCTCCTGAGCACCCATGAAGGAGGAGAGTTTATCTTTATGGGCTTCAGGAACCTTATCCTTAATACACAGGTGTTCCAAGATCGTTACAGACTAATACCCAGGCCTCAAAGCAAGAGCACACATTTAATTTTTATGCTGAAGTCCATCTTATTTACATAAAGACTAAATTATTCTGAATACCAAATTTTAATATATTTATATAATAGAACAGTTATCAGAAGACCATATATAAGGTCTCAAGATAATAACTGCCAGTTGCTTGTGAAATATTAGGCACCAGGAACTTTTTGAAAACCTATTTGAAATGATAGATGTTGAGATTAGAAACAGCAATACATTTTAAGCATTATTAATGATTTGAAAAGAAAATGTAATAAGCAAAATCACACAAGTTCTTAATCTTAGAGTACCTTGAGAAAAGGCCTAGATATTTAGATGATTCATTGGTGTTGTAATTCACAGATCATTTTTTTTAATGTTTGATTTAAAAAGAAACAATGCCTAGTATATTAGATATGCCATTTTTTCTGCTATTCTTTATTTCAGGATTCTTTATGAAACTTAAACTTTTTAGCTTTTATTTCTCTCTTCTATTAAAAAAATATTCCAGTTCTCCTAGATACCATAGAGTTCCCCTTTTCCCTTCAAAATTTAAAACAAATATGTTGTTCATAAGCATAAAGCTCAACAGGTGATTTTAATTTTTACATTTTTAAAGCTTTTTATTAAATTTATTTTTTATTCATTTTACATCCTGAGTGCAGCCCCTCCCTCCTCTACACCAGTCCCACTCTACCACCCTCTTCCTCCTTTCCCCCTCCTGTTCTCCTTAGAAAAGGGGAGCTTCCCCCTGTACAAACATACAAACAAATCCATAATTATCACTCTGCACAAAACTGAAGTCTAAGTGGATCAATGATCTACAACATAAAACCAGACATAGAAAATCTAATAGAGGAGAAAGTGAGGAAGAGCCTTGACTTCATTGGCACAGGAGACAACTTCCTGAACAGAACACCAACAGCTCAGGCTTTAAGATCAAAAATTAATAAATGAGACCACATGAAACTAAAAAACTTTTGCAAGACAAAGGGATTCTGTTAATGGAATAAAATGCAAGCCTACAGATTGGGAAAGGATCTTCACCAATTCGACAAAGGATTAATATCCAAAATATATACAGAACTCAAGAAATTAAACATCAGCAAAACAAAAAATCCAAATAAAAATAGGGTACAGAACTAAACAGAGAATTCTCAACTAAAGAGTCTTTAATAGCCAAGAAATACTTAAAGAAATGATCAACATCCTTAGTCATCAGGGAAATACAAATCAAAATTCTCCAACCAAGGACCATGCATGGATATAACCTAGAACTTCTGCTCAGATGTAGCCCATGGCAGCTCAGTATCCAAGTGGGTCCCTAGTAAGGGGAACAGGGACTGTTTCTGACATGAACTCAATGGCTGGCTTTCTGACCTCCCCTGACCCCCACATTCCCAAGGGAGGAGCAGCCTTGCTAGGCCACAGAAGAGGACATTGCCTAAGAAAGCACCAAATTGATTTCCAGAGGGGTTGTACAACTTTGCATTCCTACCAGCAATGGAGGAGGGTTCCTCTTTCTCCACAACCTCTCCAGCATGCGTTGTCACTACAGTTTTTGATCTTAGCCATTCTGGTGGATGTAAGTTGAAATCTCAGGGTCGTTGTGATTTGCCTCTCCCTGATGGCTAAGGACGTTGAGCATTTCTTTAAGTATTTTTCTGCCATTCTATAATCCTCTACAGTCAGTTCTCTTTTTAGCTCCATACCCCATTTTTTAATTGGATTACTTGCTTTCTTGCTTTTTAACTTCTTGAGTTCTTTATATATACTGGATATTAACCCTCTGTCAGAAGTAGGATTGGTAATGATCCTTTCTCAGTCTGTAGGCTGTCGTTTTGTTTTGATGCTTTCTTAGACAATTAGGAATAGTGATTCCTCAAGACCCAGCTATACCACTCTTAGGCATATATCCAAAAGATGCTCAAGTACACAACAAGGACATTAGCTCAACTATGTTCATAGCTGCTTTATTTGTAATAGCCAGAACCTGGAAACAACCCAGATGTCCCTCAGCTGAGGAATGGATGCAGAAAT
>CM053762.1:60044573-60062788 GCA_028658305.1 Pachyuromys duprasi | reverse complement strand
ATAAAAATAGGGGAAGTTAGTAAGACTTGGGGAGAACAAGAGCTCCACAAAGACCAAATTGAGCAGGGCACAGGGGTCTTTATGAGACAGTTTCTCCAACCAAGGACCATGTATGGATATGGCTTAGAACCCCTGCTCAGGTGTGGCCCATGGTAGCTCAGTATCCAACTGAAGATCCTAGTAAGGGGAACAGGGACTGTTTCTGTCATGAACTAGATGGCTGGCTCTTTGACCCTCCCCCATACACGCCAGGGAGTAACAGCCTGGCTAGATCCCAGGGGAGGACATTGCAGCCAGCCCTGAGGAGACAAGATGAACTAGGGTAGGATGGAAGGGGAGGAGATCCTCCCCAGTTGGTGGACTTGGAGGGGGTGGGGAGGAGATGAGGAAGGGATGGGGAGAGTGGGAGGGAGTGAGGGAGGGGGCTACGCCTGCGATGCAAAGTACCTAGCCTGTGATTGATACAAAAATAAATAAATTACATTAAAAAAGAAGAAGAGGACATTACAGCCAGTCCTGAAGAGACCTGATGAGCTAGGGTCAGATGGAAGGGGAGGAGGACCTCTCCTATCAGTGGACTTGGAAAGGGGCAGGGAGGAGAGGAGGGCTGGAGAGTGCGATTGGGAAGGACTGAGGGAAGGAACTACAGCTGAGATACAAAGTAAATAAACTGTAATTAATATAAAAATTAAAAATTAATTTTAAAAAGACTCTGAGATGCCATCTTATGTCCTTGAGAATGGTTAAGATTAAAACCTCCAGTGACAGCACATACTGGTGAGGGTGTGGAGAAAGGGGAACACTCCTTCATCGCTGGTGGAGGTGTACACTTTTAAAAACTTTTTTTTTTTACCTTTTTGGGAGGGTAAATTTTACAAAGTTTACCAACAAAAGCAGCTACCACCACATTCATCAGGTAAAGCTTGTCTCAATAGGTAGGGTCAGGTAGAAGGGAAGGAGGTCCTCTCTTATCAGGGGACTAGGGAAAGGGAATAGGGGGAGAAGAGGAAGGGTAAGAGTGGGAGGAGATGAGGGACAGGCTGCTGCAGGGATTCAAAGTGAATAAATTGTAATAAATAAATAAGTAAAGATTGTCTCAGTAAATGCTGCACTGGTGACTCTTGTCCCAAGAGTTTTCTTGAGAATTAGCTGCTGTATTTTCAGTTTGTAAGAAATATAATACAACCTAAATGTATTATATTCATTTAGCATGTTAAATGTAACATGTTCCCCTCAGGCTCCTGTGTTTGACAATTTGGTTCCTAAGAGTAAGGGAGTTTTGGAAAGTGGTGGAACTCTTGGGAGGTAGAGCCTGACTCTGCTTCCTTTCTGCTCCCTTTCCTGACTGAGGACACAATGTGAGCAGCTTCCTGTCAGCCATCCCTACCATCACACCTCCCCTAGAATGGTGCATTGTATCCCGCTAAAGCATGAACAAGAGGATCCCTTTCTTTCCTGTTGCTTCTTGTCAACATTTAGTCACGACAGTAAGAAACACGACTTTAAAAAAGTAACCAATACCTTATTGAGATGTGCCCATCTGTCTTCTAGTTGGACAATGTTGCCTTGTTACTCCATAAATGGTTATGTTTACTTAAGCTGTCATTCATATATTCATTTTATAGGACAATAATAATAATAATAATAGAATTTCAAATACAATATTCAGGGAGCCATTGTTTAGCTGGCAAAGGGTGGAACAGAAGAAAAACCCATGTCAGAGAATCCCAAAACTCATCCCAACCCATATCATACTGACCTTACCTTAATGAAAATTAATAAACTTAATGGTATACTAATTGTCAGCAGAGAAAGATCACTTAAATCTAAATCAAAAGAATTAATGTGACTACAAAAAGTCATGGCTTGAGGGTTTAAAACTGTCTTGATGAACAATCCTCCCCTAGTTTTTCTTATAAGAGACAATTTGAGGACAAAGCGCTGTAAGTCACTCAGGTGAAGCATCGGAAGCTAATGTTCTGATCAGGATTATGATGTAATGTTGGTGACCTGGGGCTGTATCATCACAACTCAGATGTCTGTGGTTCCTAGAGACAGACGTGCTCATTACTGGATCACTAAATTTCCAGCAAGCATGTTATTTCCTTCCTTACCATATAATAGGATTATTTTACTAATCCAATTTTAAATGCTAAAGCTGCAGTCCTCCACACTGTGACACACGACCAATCAAACATCTACCAAGAATCCTTTAAATTACATTGTCCTATAACTACTGATTTTTTTTAAATCTACATTTCATTAAATTGTAAAATGAACAATAGTGGTTATTAGATAACATAAATTACCAAATTTTAATGATTTATTATTTACTTTTAAAATTAGAATTTTTAGTTTATTCAGACGTGGAGCAAATAAATCCTACATCTGAGCCCATGAAATCAACATTTGTTAGAATATACATGATGGTTTTGATTTTCTTTCATTTTTGGTAGCTCAGACTCTAGGGAAAAGGCTTCAGAGCAGGCAGTGTGCGCCGTACTCACCAGCTGCTGTGAGCAGGAGAGACAGAGCAGAAGGACTGCGGCTTCCTCTACTGAGCAGACTGTCTCCTTTACACCATACACAGAAGCATGTTAGAGTTCTGGGTCTGCCTGTGGGGAGCACAGATCTGAGCACAAGTGTATTAATTAGATCAGGTCAGAGCTTGCTTTACCAAGCATCCTGACGAAGAGGGTGACGTTCCTTCACAAAACCTCAGTTGTGACTGTTTCTGTCACTACAAAGCCCACAGTTACAGAAACTAGTGAATTAAAACACATCATAATGGGTGTTTTTTTTTGTTTTTAGTTTTTCTTAAATTTATTGTTATTGGTAGATATCTTGGAAATTGTATTAAACTAAAACAATCAAGAAAAAAATAGAATATAAGCCCAAAGACACTAGAACCGAGAAAAAAAATACAGCAGTGAAATATGCAATAGATATCACAACAATAATTTAACTATTATTTGAAAGTGAATTTTTAATTATTTTTATACTAATTACAGTTTATTCACTTTGTATCCCAGCCATAGCCCCCTCGCTCATTCCCTCCCAATTCCACCCTCCCTCCCTCAACTCCTCATATGCCCCTCTCCAAGTCCACAGATAGGGGAGGTCCTCCTTCCCTTCCATCTGACCCTAGCTTATCAGGTCTCATCAGGACTGGCTGCATTGTCCTCCTCTGTGGCCAGGCAAGGCTGCTCCCCCCTCAGGGGGAGGTGATCAAAGAGCCAGACACTGAGTTCATGTCAGAGACAGTTTCTGTTCCCCTTACGAGGGCACTCACTTTGAAACTGAGCTGCCATGGGCTACATCTGTGCAGAGGTTCTAGGTTAGCTCCATGAATGGTCCATGGTTGAAGTATCAGTCTCAGGAAAGACCCCTGTGCCCAGATATTTTGGTTCTGTTGCTCTATTTGTGGAACTCCTTTCCTTACCAGGTCCCACTATTTCCCCCTTCGTTTATATGATTGCCTGCACACTGCCCAAAGTTTGTTCTTTCCACATGCAAAGAGATATTTTTTCACATCACAATGGTTTTTAAACATATTATTTCCCTTGATTTACCAATGAACCCTTCACCTACCAACTCATCCTTTACCAGCCTCACTTTCTCACAGACATAGATTTGCCTCTAAGCTTCTTCCACTTACAAGATTCTAATTTGGACAACTAAAAGCTATGATACAGATCATTAGAGATGAAACACTCTAATATTACTGTGAACCACGTTTTTCTACATTGTCTTATTTGCTATCACATGTTTTGTCTATTTATAAATATGGCATGAGAGGAATAGGTCAAATTCAGGCCTGTTGTCTTATATGCCTGCAGGATGAAAATATATTTTTATTCTTCAAATGACAGTGGTTCCACAAAATTTTAGAAAGTAGACATCAGCTATAAATGAATAAAAAGAGAGTAGAGCTCAAGGCTGGTGAAGGACATTGGCAAATTTAAACTATGTGAACATTCCCTGTACTTGCACTTTCCTGTGGGATTAAAATCTGTTTCTTTTAACTATACGATAAATATTCTTAGAAGTCAAAGGAGAACATAGCCCACTGAAACAACTAAGAAGGGCTCATAGGGTTTCATAGAGTCTGATGAAGCAACCACAGAGCCTATATGGGTCTATATAAGGTTCTCTGCATATATTGTAAATGTAGTTTTTATTTCCTCAGAAGATGGGATGGGATGACAGCCGCACCTAAGCTTTAGGAATACATGGCTTGGGCTGAGCCCAGAGTGTTTCTATCTAACTATCCCCAGGCTTTCTGCAAATCCAGACCCTGACAGTTTCAGCTTCCAGTCTCCATCTGTTAACCTATGCCTAGAATGTTTTCAGCCTTCGAGACTTACCGCTGAATAAGCTAAGCTCACTCTTTCTAGTTCTTTTTGAACTCTGGCTGGCTGGGTCAACTCAGCTGTTTTGGCTCAAAGCGCCTCTACAAACTGACTGATTCAAACTTTCTTCTCTGACTATTCACTGAATTGCTCCGCTTGGAAAAACCTGTCTTTGAACTCCATGAACTAATCTGCACTGAAGTGCCTGAAACAAACTGAACTGAACCACACGGAACCATACTGTATTGACTGCATGAAGTCTGCTGTATTCCTCAACTGCACTCTTCTTCACTGTACTGTACTGCTGTCTCTATAAACTTCCCTTCTCTCTTTCTCTTCCCTACACTTAAATAGCTTCTCTTTTTCTGTCTTTTCTCATGAGAGTTAGGCTATTCGATCTTTATCTCATTCTGTCAAATCTTTTTTCTGATTTGCCACTTTTTATGTTCCTCAAATAGATGTAATTGTTTGGGATTAAAAATGTGTACTAAAGGTACGTCTGTATTCCAGCCAGAGAGATTAAAGGTGTGTACTAAGGGTATGTCTGTATTCCAGTCTGATCATACAAACCTAGTTCTTTGGATGTGATCCCTTGCCAGAGTAGCCATGTTGCTGGATTAAAATTCCTCTACAATGCATGTTATGATTGTTAGCTTTGTGTTTTTGTGAGATTACTAACAGTGGGAGTGCGGGTGTCTGCGACTCTTTCCCCTGCTCTTAGGACCTTTTTTGTCCTACTAGGTTGCCTTGCTCAGCCTTGATGTGAGGATTTGTGCTTAGAATTATTGTATCTTGTTATGCTGTGTTCAGTTGATATTCCTGAGAGGCCTACTTTTTTTTTCCATGGTAGTAGTGGATCTAGGGGGAAAAGGAGGTGGAGGAGCAGGGATTAGGATGGGTGGAGGAATTTGGAAAAATGGAGAAGCCGCACCTGACCTTGCTTGTGTTACCAAGAAACAGCCCAGATAGCCCAGAGATGTAGAATGAAACCAAACACTACTGAACAACAACAACAAAAGTGATAATAAATTGATTCCTAATGATATTCTGCTATACTCACAGATTGGTGCCTTGTTCTGCTGTCATCAGTGAGGCTTCCTCCTGATGCAAATGAGAACAAATACAGAGGAACACAGTCAGACATCACACACACACAGAGAAAGAGACAGAGACAGACAGACAAAGACATTGACCTTAGAACACACAATAGTAATTGGGATAACTCTCAAATCCCTTCCTTCACAGCTCAGGAAACTCCATGAAAGAAGAGGCAGAAAGAATATAAGAGCCATTGAACATATTGGACACCAAGAAAACAAGACCTACTAAATCAACATGATCAAAGCTTATATGAACTCACAGACACTGAATCAGCAATCACAGGGCCTACGAGGGTTTTCATCAGCTCTTCTGAATATATGTCATAGCTTTCAGTTTAATATTTTTGGGGATCTTCTAAAGTGTGGAAAAGCAGATCTCTTATTATTGTGCCTTCCCTTGGGGCACTTTTGTTTTCCTGTTGATTTGTCTTGTCCAACTTCAATATGTTCAATATGAGAATTTTTATTTTGCCTATTTTATTTTGTTATGTTTTGTTGTTGTCTCTTAGAAGGCTGTTCTTTTCTAATGACAGGCAGAAAGGAAGTAGATCCTTATGGGAAGGCAGGTAGGAAGGAACTGGGAACTATTCCGATTATATTGTATGAGAAAAAAATCTGCTTCAATACCCTAATGGGTAGAGTCTTTCAGGGGGCCTTTGTGGTAGGCTTCTGTCTTGTTCCTTGTTTTTTCCCTCTTCTGATGTCTATCCCATTTGCCTTTCTAAATTGGAATTGAGCATCTTATCCAGGGTCCTCCTTCTTGCTTACCTTCTTTAGGTGTACAGATTTTAGTATGTTTATCTTATATTATATGTCTAATATCCACTTACAAGTGAGTATATATCATGTGTGTTTTTGTGCTTCTGGGATACCTCACTCAGGATAATTTTTTCTAGTTCCCACCATTTGCTGGTAAATTTCATGATTTCCTTCTTTTTAACTGTTGAGTAGAATTTCAGCAGATGCTGAGACACATAGCCAAACTTTGGGAAGAGTGCAAGGAAGCTTATGAAAATAGGGGGAGATAGAAAGATCTGGAGGGGACAGGAGCTACACAAAGGGAGCAATAGAACCTGAAACTCTGGGCACAGGAGTCTTTTTTGAGACTGATACTCCAACCAAGGACCATTCATGGAGATAACCTAGAATCTCTGCACAGATATAGCCCATGGCAATTCAGTCTCTAAGTGGGTACCCTAATAAGGGGAATAAGGACTGTCTCTGACATGAATTCAGTAGCTGGCTCTTTAATCACCTTCCCCTGAGGGACGAACAGCCTTACCAGGCTACAGAGAAAGACAATGCAGCCAGTCCTGATAAGACCTGATAGGCTAGGGTCATAAGGAAGGGGAGGAAGGGATCAGCGGACTGTGGGAGAGTCATGGGAGGACAAGAGGGAGGGAAATGAGTAAAAAATAAATAAAAAATTAAAATATATATATATATATATTTATATATATGTTTAGTAAAAGGTGAAAAATATCCCCAACCAGAATGGCCTGGAACCTTCTATGTGGAACAGGGTGGTCTTGGGTTGTGGTAGGGACAGGAGGAAAGAAAACTAGGCCATGAAGATTAATAATATAATTATAATTAAGAAAATAAACAACCAGATTAGATTGCTATTTTAAAATTAAATCAAAATTTTTCACTAAGGCCTATAATACTCCAAGGCCTTTACATGATCTTTCTATTATACTCTAGCCTTAAAGTCCCAAAGATTAACGCATTGTCTGTCTGACAACCATATGTGGCTAAGAAATATGCTGAAAATAATATAATAGCAAATTTGGCTATGAAATTGACTTCAAGACAAAGCAATTTTTATTTTCAGTGGCCAACTAGAGGGATCCCAAAGGGTTGTAGACTTGCTTGAAAAGAAAAATCTAACAGGCAAAGTTATATGTGAAATTCTCTATGCCACACGAGTAACTCCAAGTCTTCGAGTTCTTTATTCAAATGCTGATTTTCTGCTATTACAAAGCATCTCCAGAAATATTTGCTTTCTCTTAAATTTAAATGTTATTAATTGGCATCCTGGCGTTTTTCAGATTATTCAATTCTGTGACATTAAAATTATTATTCATAGTGCTTTTTTCCTCTGCTCTCTTTGGTAGAAAGAAATACATATGTTGGTCTGGAATAATTTGAAGTCATTCAATGTAAGACACAGAAGCTGTCTTGAAACACCCCAGGAACATATGGTAATAATAGAATCAGTTTTCTTAATTGATTGCATGCAATTTCAGATCAGAAATCATTGCTGGTTTGATGGCAGTATGAAAGATATTTTCTAAGCTTTGAGTTCTAAACTTAAAAGTTTGTGCTGCCATCTCTTACTCATGGTTCCATCTCACCAGTATTAATGGATAATCTGGGCAAAACTGGCTTGTTTTCCTCTCTTCATAGACACAGTCTGTTCTCAGCAAACAGCACACAACTCTAAAAACTTTGGAAGACATTATTCAGTGAAGATTTTTTCATGGGACATGGAAAGAAAACCCACCATCCAGAAAAGGGAAATGTTCTAAAGGTCTTGTGAATGGCTGTCAAGCTATCAACATTATGTCTATTATGAAATGGCTGTCTTCAAGGCAAAACTCCATAGCAAATTCTCTGCTCTTCACACAAGCGCTACTTCCCACACTCTGTATAGATGCCAGGACTCTAAGTGCTTTAGATATTGCATGAAAATAGCATCCATTAACTCTGGATAAGACATGAAAGACTCTTCTTCCTTATACTTCTTTTTAAATTTGGTGATTGTGTACTTACAGTTCCTTCAAACAGGATAATAGATTGTGTGATATTATGACTGTTGTCCTCCATACCCTGGTTCATTCAAATCCTGATATCTCAGGCAATTTACGTGCTTCCCTGAGATTATTTATGACCGTGAACTCTTAACACTGCAGCAGAAGCAATCTGGCTCTGTGAAGGCTGTTCTTTTCAAGGACAAACTTCTTTAATGACCTGTGTGGGAACCGTATTTTCAATTGTATGGGCAGTCTAAGCAATAAAATTTGAAGTTCAGCTAAGCATACAAAAAAAAAAAAAAAAAAAAAAAAGGAAATGCTAAGCATAGCTTTAGGTTCCTGTATGTGTAACTGAAGGTGTGAAACATTTCATTCTGGAATAAGAAGACAGTTGTACAAAATCAATAGTCTTTAGTCCCATACCTACATATTGTTAGCCATTTTTCCAGCTAGGTGCCAGATAGAAAGTTTTTAAAAATCAAAAAGGGTTAGAGTTTCAGAGAAAATATTACTATAAAAATGTCGTTGGCATTGTTGTGTCTGTTGCTAGACTCTCTTGGTGAGCAACAGTATTAAAATAGTGTGCATTCATCTTCCTTCTTTCTCCTAAAACACTTCTTTGTTCATTCATTTGTTTAAGGCAAATATGGGCACATTCTTCTGTACATGTGTCAATGGAAAATAATTTTAACTCTATGTATGTGTATCCAAAGGGGGTATCTGATAGCATTCCACTTCCTTCAAATAACAGAGAACATTGAGAAAAGGCTTAGTAATCATCAAATGTTGGGTCAAAGAATTTGTCTTCTGCTCTTCTATAACAGAACTGATATCTAGAACATGCCAAGTCCCAGGCTGGTTTTCTCCACGCATTAATTTAGTGAAATACCTGAGGGATTTCTTAATGTCCTAGATGTTGTTGATTATTAATATTTATTATTGATTTATATTTTAGTTAAACAGTGGTAATTCCTAAACCAGGTGTATACCCAAATCACCACACAGAGACTAAGATTTATTTAATTAACTAGAGCACAATGCTGGGAAATAATTACTCTATCCTAAACCTCCAAGCCCACATAGTTTCCTCCCATTCAAATTTTCCATATCATACTTGCTTGTAGTCATATCTTAGGTCCAGTTCATCTCTCCTCCTGGTTCCAAGCCATCTCCTGCTGATCTCTCTTCTCTGACTCCTCCCATTAGCTTCCTTCTCCTCCCTTCCAGAACAGGATGTCTCATCCTATTCTCTTCATTGCTCAGCAATGGCTGGTTGTTTCATTGAGAATACAGAAAACAAATGGTGGCATGTTTACACAAACTTCAAACAGGCGATGCTTAGAATAAACATCACAATGCAATGGATTGAAACAAGATAGTGGGGTAAAGAAATCAGCATTTGAATTAAGAAGGGTAAATTGTATACATTCCACAAGAACATTATGCCAACACCTAGATGATATCATTATGCCAAAATCCTTAGTTCTTGTGTTTTCCCTTTTCTTTTTTCTTTTTCTTTTTTTCTAGTCCACTGTATCAAACTCCTTTGGCTTCTGGCCTCTTTTAACTGTCCTGTCAATGTGGGAAATGATTGTGCATATGAGATGAAGGATAGCAGATGGCTAAGCAGTTTAACATACTGTAAAGAATGATGAGTCTAAGGCACAGGAAAGTAAAACTGTAGTTAAGATGAATGACCAGAAACTATTCAAGATTCATGGAGTTGCTAGACTACAAACTGGGGCAAAGATTTTAAGGGCTAGGAAATCTGTGAAGTAGCAACAAGAAATGATGGACATGTCTATTTCAGTATTAACCCAAAATCAAAGGCTGAATTCAGCCATACACTGAACGTCTATGTGTACCTCATTTAGGTTTCTATCAAGAGACGACTCATGTTTGAAATCAGAGAATACATGGAAGGCAATACATTAGACTATTAAACACCATTTAGAACATGAGTACATGCATTCTCTATATTATTTTACAACTGGTTACATTACATATACAAAATATATTCAATTTTAAAATTTAGTTCACATGAAATTTGTGAATATCTTGAAAAGAACATTAGAAATGGGACAATCTAGATAAAACTATCATCACCATTTTTGTTTTATGTATATATAGCCTGAGCCTCCTATACTAATATACACATCACTGTATTATTTTGGAAAGTTGAAATGACTATCATGTGTCATTTATTCCTTGCTCTTCATGCTACTTTTCTTCTTTTTCTAATTTCACTGTTATGTGAACCTGTGCTGATAGCAGTCAACTATTATGGGACAAGGATATAGTTATTCTCATCCTAAATGTGCACTAAATATGTGAAGTGAGTCATATGTTCAGTTACAGTGTGCTCTGTGTTGTAGTTCCACACTGTGTTTCCAACTAGGCAATTTGAATTAGGTAGAGTGGTTTTGTAAGTTCATCAGATAAAAAAAAAAAAAGAAAAACTCAGGGCTTAAAAAAATAACAGAGAAGTTAAATTTTTTAATCTCCCTTTATCATTCTTCCAGTGAAAGATTTAGACTTGAATATGTAATGTTCCTGAAAATAATTTCTTATTCCTGACTTGCTAACAGACTTGGTACCCAAGCATATTTCAAGTGAGAGAAGCAATTTACTAATAAGAGAAATTACATTTTAAATGTGGCAGCTATTGGCACTCAGAGAATTAATGTGTAAGATTGCTTTGGAGACAAAAGAGAGAAAGTGAACAGGGGGATGTGTTAGATATTCTAAAACTAGTTTGTTCAATATAATAGTTATTAGATTTAAATTATTTATACTAAAACATAAACATCAATTTGCTTAATTGTTCTAAGTATGAGTTAAGCATTTGTGAGTTGAATTCATTTGTGAATTGTGAACAGTTATTCCAAACAGGACAATGGAGGCCTAAGAGTTCAACTATGGCAGGTTTCTCTATTGGATAGAAAGTTCTGTGTTGAGGCATACATAGCATTCATGTTCTGTATCAAAACTGGAAAAAAGACACAAAGAGTTAAATAACTGGAAGAACAGCTTAAAATCTTGCATCTTTAGTTGCCAAAGAAATGAGAATGAAAGACACACATGAAATGGACATAAATGAAAGTTTAAATATACAAAGATAGACAATAAAGCAAAAAGTGTGTGTGTGTGTGTGTGTGTGTGTGTTGATGGTCTTTTAATTTCACATTCAAGAATAAAAGAAACAATGACTACCTTGGGGAGAATCTGAGTATAACCCTAAAAGCCTATCAGCCTGGAGTCACTCTCTCTATTTGTTTGTTATTGCATTTGTGGTATGGGAATACACACATACATATATATGTACATATATACATACATACTATAAAAGGTATCTCCTATGTTTGTTGTTCTAGATCTATGAATATTTACCTCTGTGTTGAGCCTTATGTTAATCAGTCTATCCTAAAAGACATGCCACACTACTAGAGATTCATGCTTTACCATATGCTTTCTATTCTAACCAGTTGCTCAGAAGAGTTTAGTTTGCTCCTAACTGTTTAATTTGTAGATGTGAATTAAAATCCAGTTCCCCAGTGCCTGTGATGTAGCTTAACTGGTAAAATTTTGCAATCCTGATGAGCTGAGTTTGATTCCCAGAACACATGCAAGGACTGAAGTAAAGAACTAGCTCCCACCCTAAATTGGTCCTTTGATAACCACACATATGCCTGGACAGACAGACAGACACTCGTATACACACATACACCAAGCTAAAAATTTGATTTACTTTCTTTTACATAGTCATGTTAATACTTATTTTAAGTGAGACTAAAGAGAGAATTAAGGATCCTTTTTTCTTTTTTTCACATCTTGGCTTGTAGTTTCCCCAACCTCCACTCCTTCCGGTCTCCCTCCTGTATTTACCCTCCCCCAGACACACTTTTCCTTCTATTCTCTTCAGAAAAGAGCATGCCTTCCAGGTTGTCAACTGAACACCCCAAAACAAGTTACATTAAGACTAGGTACAAACTCTCATAGGAAAGATTTTTAGAGACAGCGTTTTAGGAATGAAGGGGCTAAAAGCATAGCAACTGTGTCATCGTGTCAACATAAGAGTTCTATAACTGGTATGTAATTGGATCTAAATTGTCCATCTCTTTGAAACAAATAAGTATATTTAGGTAAGAACCTAGTTTATCACGGGCTTAGGGATTGAAAGCATAGTGCCTCTAAAAAGGATGTTGCAATATGTATATGCATGAAGTGTAGGGAAAATCACGACTTCAGAGAACATAGAATCAGCTTGATAAATCAAGGTTTGCAATTGGGAATAAAATTCAGAGTTTTATATGTAGTCTTTTTGCACTCTTTTCTCTTCATTTCCTGAGCCCCTTGTCTGTTATCATCAGAAAGTACAAACACAAGAAGAGAATGTTTTCCCCTGAAGTATTTTCAGTGAAACACTTGAAGAAATAACAATACTTACGTATTAAAATATAATTGTTTCTTTAAAAGTAAAGTTTCCAAATCTTTTCTGTCAGTCTGGCAGTGGAAATCAGACTCTTTAAAAACTTCATACTATAACAGTGACAAGTCTCTGAAGTTTCCAACAGGTTTACAGAGAAAACAGTTGATGGCAATGTATGAAGAGTGGGATTCCCTACAGGGGATCATTCATTCATGAAGCTCTGAAGGTTAAAACTAAATCAAAATAGAGACTCCAAGACATTGCCTATGCCTGAACATGGTTGTCTAGCAACCAGTAAGCCTAAAAGAGGTGTCATGTACGCTGAAATGGGTGGCATTGCCAAAAATGACTAGAGCCAGTATCATGGTATCTGTCCTCCTGGTGCTGAAACTCGGATCTCAGTACAGACGTTAAGCTTCAAGTTCTGAATAGTGTTAGAACTGCTGACCCTCTGAAGTTGGACTGAATGATTTTTTCATTATATGTTGCACATGAACCTTCATATAGACACATGCTTGTTCCTCACTGTTGGCAGTATTTGAGGAATATGGGGAAACTCGGAGGGTGTGGCTATGATGACAACAGTATGTCATTGGAGCAAGAGCTCTGGAGGTTATACACAGTCACTAAATTCTGCTTCTTTCCCTCTCTATTTTTGCTATGGTAACATGATCAACACTCTCTGACACCACAATCAAAATCAAATCTCTTTTCCCTAAAATTGTTCCAGTTGACACACAATAATGCAAAACCAACTAACATCACAAGTAACTCTAAGTACATTGATTTCTTTAGGTATAACAGCAGGAGCAGTGCAGCCGAATCATACGATTCTATTTTTAGTTTCAATATGAATGTCCATATTGACTTATGAGAAGCTGGGTTAATTTACATTCCAGACATTATTCAAGCAAGGACCTGTATGTCATTTATAAGACCTTCCACTGATCATTCAACAAATATTTCTTGATGAACTGTGATTCAAGACCTGTCAGGGAGGGGGATCAAAGATGGCAGTGCTGGGAGGACACTCTTCCTGGGTCCTGCCAGGGGCTGGGTCACTAGCCCAGAGCCATATGCCAGCAGGCTCTGATCACTATCCCAGTCGGAACTGTGGGCTCCACAATACCAGAGATTGGGATTTCAGGTCGAGAGAAAATCCCACTGTACAGGAAGAGACCGGGACCAACCTTAGGTAACCCAGACAATCCCTGGAAAAGAACCTGGGTTTAGCAGGAGCCCAACTGCCTTCCCAGAGTGGGGTGCTCAACCACCAGCACAGAGTCCTGCCTGCGTGCCCAACTCACCTTCTTATACAGAACTGTGGGCCCCAGGGCACCAGAGACTAATTTTCTCTGTCAGGAGGAAACCCCACAGTGAGGGGAACAGCAGGTCTGACCTCAGAGCACTCATCCAACAACCCCCCCCCTCAAAAATAAAAAAAGTTCTCTGGAAAAGTTCCCAGATTCCTGCAGGTGCCCAGGCACCCAGGTGCCAGCAAGGCAGAGCCACACGCCTGTACCTGCGTTTTCTACTTGCCATCCCAGACAGAACTGGAGACCCCAAAACACCAGAGACCCAGGGAAAACATCAGGTCCAACTGTCAGGACACTCAGCTCCAGAAAAGTTTCTGGGTTCCTGCAGGCTCTAGGCTCTGGTCTTCTACTGCATGCATGAGTGCTGTGCTCACCTGCCATTGATTATGGCTTTGGTACTGGGGCACACAGCTCCAACCTCAGACCTACAAAAGCCTGAGAGCCATTGGAGCAGCCCTCGGATACTGCTCCAAGGTGAGATCAGTTATCCCTAGCTAAACCGACAAAACCTCAGGACTCTGTGGTTCTTCACGAGGGCTGCACCGAGCAAATACAGCTTAACAGCAGCAGCAGCTGCTGCAGCTCACTAAATTCAGAGCAAGAAATCAGCAGCAGAACAGCCATCTCCAAGACTCTTCTTGATGAGAGGAGAGCCTTCCTGAACACCACAGTTACCACACAGGTCCACACGCCTGAGGTAAACTGTGACAATTCCTGAGAAGCATCACAATTCAGTTGGCCATTCCCAAAAGGCTGAGGAGATCTCCTTCAGACCCCTGCCAAGGGTATTCTCCCACCCCAGGACTCCAGCAGTCATCAGAAATTGACAGACAACATCTGAGACAGGCAGATGGGTAGAGGCCAGTGTAAAAGCACAGCCAACAAAAAGGCAAAGCAATATGGCATCCCTAGAACCCAGATATCCAGGGGCAAGTAACCCTGGACACCCTAACATAAGTGAAATTCAAGAAGATGACCTTACATCTATGCTTATGAAGAGGTTAATGGAAAAAACAAATAAAATGCATAAAGAATTAGAGGAAGGGTAGTTCCAAGATGGCGGAGGCTAGTGTGCACCTTATCTGAGGGGCAAAGGATCTAAAATCCCTAAATTGGTGAGTGATGGGGCTACCGAACCCAAAACAGAGTTATCTAGGCTTCCAGGAAGAAAGAGACTAACCATGAACTGAGTCCATCTAGAATCAGGTCACCTGCAGACTCCTCCAGCAGGAGACACTCCAGGAGGTGATCCCTAGGCACTTCCCCTTACCCAGCTACCTATTCCCTCTTTGGAGGAGGCAGGAGGCAGCCAGCAGAATCAGCCACTGACTGCACTGCCTGAGCCCCAGCCCTAGTGACAGCAGCTGTTTCTACCAAAGAAACCCAGGCTCGGGATGGGATCTGGGCTTGAGAATACCTAACCCTCTCAGGCATTCCCCTGAGATAGCCAACATAAGAGAAGCAGAAGGATAGAAGAGGCGCACTAGGGCTTCAGCCACAGCTTACAGAGCCTGAGCCGCAGCACTGCTGACTGCACCTAGCAAACAAGCCCTGGCTCAAGATCTGGGTCTGAGAACACCCAATCCTTTTGGGCATTTCCCTGAGAATGCTAACATAAGCCTGTCCTGGCTGATCAGAAGTATAGAAAGGCATACTACGAGTTTTGCCACAGCTCACAGTGCCCGAGCTCCAGCTGCTTCTAGCAAACAAGCCCCAGCTCGGGATCTGGGTCTGAGGTTACTCAACACTTCCTGACACTCTCCTGGGTCCAGTCGCAATAAGGTCTAGAACCAAGCTCTAGCACCGGTGGCCCCTGGCAGAGAAACCCAGGCTCAGGATCGGGGACTGAGAATATCCAATCCTTCCTGGCATTCTCCTGAAACTGCCGCCATAAGCTTGCCCTGGCAGAGGGGAAG
This sequence comes from Pachyuromys duprasi, assembly GCA_028658305.1. Lineage (NCBI taxonomy): Eukaryota > Metazoa > Chordata > Mammalia > Rodentia > Muridae > Pachyuromys > Pachyuromys duprasi. The sequence continues at coordinate 60,046,919 of CM053762.1, read as the reverse complement.
GACAGGGAGGTGGCCTGCGATTTCTGCCACAGGCCACAGTGCCTGGGTTCCAGAGCACCTGGGGGCCCCTGGCAGAGAAATCCCGGTGCTGGATCTGAGACTGAGGACATTCAGCTCTAACAGGTACTTCCCCAGAACTAGCCGACATATGCACTCATGCCTGGCAGCTTCTTGCAGAGATATCCAGCCCAGGATCTGGGATTGAGAACACTCAACTCAAAAATTTCCAGTACTCCCCCGCGACCAGCTGCCATAAGGCTTCCCTGGCAGAAGGGAAGGGCAGAGACGTGGCCTGCGAATTCCACTACAGTCCACAGCTCCTGGGCCCCGGCCTTGGGGATCTGGGACAGAGGAGATTTAGTCCCCATTCCCCTCACCCATACCCACCACAGCTCTTCCTTTGGTCGAGCCACCAAAATCATTCCCTGATGGAAGTACAGGATACAGAAGGAGCCTGCAGAGTCCTCCACAGATCACACTGCCAGGTCCCCAGCACGGGCTGCACCCAGCACAGCACACAGTGCAGGTGGACACCAAAACCTGCTGCTATAGCGCCCTTGAGCTGTTAGCCTACACCCACATTTGCCCCAGCAGGACCAAATCAGAGAATAGAGAGCAAGGGGAACCCCTGTGCATCCCAGCTGGTCCTGAAAGGCAGTAATTGTGCCTTCAAGGGAGTGTTTGCCCCAGATCAAGAGCCCCTCTATGCAAGCCACCAGACAACAGATCACTACCACCCACATCCCTAGTGTGGGCATCATAGGGATTCTTGGGACAGCGATCCCAACATTGAAGCCTCTGCCCTGCGGGACTACCAGTGAATTCCAGGCAAGCAATTCTTGGATCCCAGACAGATCTGGATACCAGTGGCCTGCTGGCCACCACGATAGTTAGGGAACCTGCCCATGCCAGCTGGGCCAGATGAAAGCACCTGCGAATAGCGCCAGCGTCACATTCCTCAATCAGGTAAAGCTGAAACCACAATGTACACTCCCAAACCAGTGAACCTCACTCATCTTCCTGAAAAACAGTCCAGAAAACAGAAAGAGACAGCCCTAGCCTGAACTACAGACTCCAGGAACAAACCGTGAGGGGTATAGATAAGGAGATGGCCAGAGGCCTATGTGAAAACACACTCAACAAAACTCAGGACATCATGGTTTCACCAGCAATCCCCCAAAGCAATGGACATTTCAATTTACTAGATACACACACACACACACACACACACACACAAAAAAAAAAAAAACTATGTTTTTCCAGCTATTAGAGGCTCGCAAAGAGGAAATGAAAAAATTTCTCAGAGAAATGGCTACATAAATTGAGGCAAACAAAGAAGAAATAAACAAAGCTCTCAAAGAAATAACCACACAAATAGAGGCAAATAAAGGAGAAATGAACAAAGCTCTCAAAGAAATACAGGCAAATACAGCCAAACAAGTAGATGCACAATTAGCGACATACAGAAAGGAAACAGACAAAAAATAGAAGCCACCATTGAAAAGCAGGACTCCACATTCAATCAGATGAAGGAAATGGTGCAAGACATGAAAACAGAAGTAGAATCAATAAAGAAAATACAAACAGAGAAAAACCTGGAGCTGGAGAACATAGAGAAAAGATCAGGAACTAAAAAGATAAGCATCACCAACAGAATAGCAGAGATGGAAGAGAGAATCTCAGGTGCTGAAGATACACTTGCAGAAATAGATATGTCTCTCAAAGAAAAAATAAAATCACAACAGTTCCAAACAGAAAACATCCAAGAAATCAAGAACACCATGAAAAGACAAAATCTAAGAATAATAGGAGTAGATGAAAAAGAAGACATCAGGATCCAAGGTGCAGAAAATATTTTCAAGAAAATCATAGAAAAAAATTTTCCGAACTTAAAGAAAGAGATATCCATAAACATACAAGAAGCCTACAGAACACCAAATGGACTAGATCAGAAAAGAAATTCTTCACGCCACATCATAGTCAAAATACTGAACCTACAGAACAAAGAAAAAATTTTAAGAGCAGCAAGGGAAAAAGGCCAAGTAACAAATGAAGGTAGACCTCTCAGAATTACACCAGATTTCTCAACAGGAACTATAAAAGCCAGAGGCCTGGGCAGAAATCATGCAGACCTTAAGGGACCACAGATGCCAACCCAGACTACTATACCCAGCAAAACTTTCAATCAGCATAGATGGAGAATTCAAAATATTCCATGACAAAACCAAATTTAAACAATATCTACTTAGTAACCCAGCTCTACAGAAGTTACTAGAAGGGAAATTCCAACCCAAGAAAAACAACTACAACCAAGGAAATAAGACAAGGATAACTACACAACAACAA
>CM053762.1:60021711-60044073 GCA_028658305.1 Pachyuromys duprasi | reverse complement strand
AAGAAAGAAAGAAAGAAAGAAAGAAAGAAAGAAAGAAAGAAAGAAAGAAAGAAAGAAAGAAAGAAAGGAAAAGAAAAGAAAAGAAAAGAAAAGAAAAGAAAAGAAAAGAAAAGAAAAGAAAAGAAAAGAAAAGAAAAGAAAAGAAAGAAAACATGAGCTGGGGAGCTCATAGGTCCTAAGGACAAACCTACTATAGATCTGAACAAAAGAAAGAAAGAGAGAGAGAGAGAGAGAGAGAGAGAGAGAGAGAGAGAGAGAGAGAGAGAGGAAAGAAATCATGAGCTGGGGAGCTCATAGGTCCTAAGGACAAACCTACTATTACTATTTTGCTAAATTAGCTTAGTCTCAAACTGCCTTCCAAATATATCTCTGTACCCAAAAATTCTTGTACCTCTCCTTACTCATCAAAAATACCTCTTTGTCCAGTGGACAGTCATTAATCCAGAGACTCACAATGTCAACGTACAAAGAACAAGTGTTTGTGGGGTGCTAAACTATAAATGTGACATCTATCACATACTCCTTCACCCCAAGATTTGTAAAAGAAGGGACAGAAGGATTGCAGGATCCAGATACTATGGTATGCTACTGTGAAATGTCTGTCATCAGAAGAAGACAGGACTGTGGCACTCATTGATTCAGAGTAGTTGTGGTTCTCTGCATAAGACCTGTACAACATCAAGCTAGTCAACATTTCAGCGAAGGTCAGAAAGAGGGACATGATTCCATCCCTAGATTTTGGCATCTGATTAATGATTGTGTCAGTAGCCTTTAGGAATGTGGTCCCTGATAGGTTAAACGTGCTCCAGTGGATAACCTGGTAATGATAATTGGACTCAGTGTTTTTTTTGTGTGTGTGTGTGTGTGTGTGTGTCTGTCTGTTTTCCTCCAGAGGTCATGCAGTTGGGATGGGAAACTGTGGCTTACATATGAAGAGTTTGGAAGGGAAAGTAGGACTTGCATATGATCAAACTACAATTTATGTATGAATCACTCAAAGAATAACTAAAATGTTATACTTAATGACAAAGAATGACTAGGAAAGATGGCTTGGCAGTTAAGAACACTTGTGTCTCTTGATTTTGATTCTCAGACTCCACAGGACAGAGAAGAACCACCTGTACACCATCTCCAAGCAATCTGAAGCGATCACCTGACCAACATGGTCACGAAAGCACATGATTCTCACATATATACACCAGCAAAGCCCCGCAGACCTGAAATAAAAATAAATGAAGCTCTTAAAAAGGAAATGGAAGTTGAAAAGTCTCAAAAGAGTAAGTGTAATATTGAAAGAGCAAAAGCCAAAGCAAAACATGGAGGAGAGAAAAAAAAAGGCCCACTGGAGGTCCAAGACAGATTTGGCCCATGTACACAGTAGGAGAAAAGATGTGTTAGATGGCCTTGGATTCCAGAGAGAACAATTTCATTAGTAAGCAATGAAAAGTCACTGCTAGTATTTTGTATAAAAATAATAATAAGAGCAGAGGATGTATCAAGAAGTTCACCATGGCAACGATATGATAGATGTATCAAAGACATAACACATTCAAAAAGCATTTTAGAGCCCTATTGTGAGAGATTGGGAGAGAAGTCACAGAAAACTGTGTAGGCAGAATGGAAAGATTTTGGAAAATATGTGGGTGGGTAGTTATAAAGGATAAAAGACAGATAAATCAGAGTAGAAACCCGTATGTGAAGGAGAAGATAAAATAGCTGGCTACATCAATCTGTGTCCTCTAGCCATGATAAGAAATCTTTGCACTATGCTGCAGACATATCTACAACTTCCTTACACTTGCTGGTAATTATAGTAAAGCCCATACAACAAAGTGGTGATCAACTGGTCACTCAGTGAGCATGCTAGATGAAAAAGATAAAAATATTATAAGGCATCAAAGAGTGAACTTCTAGACAGGTGTGCTAGGGGTTTGAACTGTGTGAGCAGGCTTAGAGATAATGGTCCCAAAAGTTCCTTACCATATGTATTATGTTTGTAATACCCAGAACCTGGAAACAACCCAGATTCCATCAACTGAGGAATGGGTACAGAAATTGTGGTATTTTTACACAATGGAATACTACTCAGCAATTAAAAATGAGGAAATCATGAAAATTGCAGGCAAATGGTGATATCTAGAAAATATCATTCTGAGCGAGGTATCCCAGAAGGAGAAAGACACATATGGTATATACTAACTTATTTAGACCTATAAGATATGATAAACATACTGAAATCTATACACCTAAACAAGATAAACAATAAAGAGGACCCGGGGTAAGATGATCAGTCCTCATTTAGAAAGACAAATGGGATGTAAGGGAAAACAAGTAACAGGACAGGGTCCTACCATAGAGGGCCTCTGAAAGACTCTACCTAGCAGTGTATCAAAGCAGAAACTGAGACTCATAACCAAACCTTCAGCGGATGGCAGGGAATCATGAAAGAAGAGGGAGTTAATATGATCTGTAGAGGATAGGAGCTCCACAAGGACCAAATATATCTGGGCACAGGGGTCTTATAGGAGACTGTTTCTCCAACCAAGGACCATGGGTGGATATAACCTAGACCCTCTGCTTGCCTGTAGCCCATGGTAGCTCAGTATCCAAGTGGGTACCCTAGTAAGGGAAATAGGGACTATTTCTGACATGAACTCAATGGCAGACTCTTTGACCTCCCCAACCAACAAGGGAGGAACAGCCCTCCTAGGCCACAGAGGAGGACTTTGCAGCCATTCCTGAAGAGACCTGATAAACCAGGGTCAGATGAAAGGGGAGGAGGTCCACCCCTATCAGTGGACTTGGAAAGGGGCAGGGGGTAGAGGAGGGAGGGAAGGTGGGATTGGGAGGGAATGAAGGAGGGGGATTCACCTGGGATACAGAGTTTAAAAAATGTAACTAATAATAAAAAATTAAAAAATAAATAAAACTAATTAAAGTAATAAAAAACATAAAGAAGACCAGAGGTGAGGACTATTGCCTTATCTAAATGGCAAATTCTTCAATTAAGAAAGTGTATGCTGAGCTATGTATTCCTCATCTTATTGTCAGAGCATATAGTCTCCTAAAAGCTCAAAGATGTCATTGTCATTCTAAAGTAGTAGATGGAAGCAAACGAAATTTAATGTTGTGATGAACAGCAATGGTTAAATTTTATGGTAGTCAAACTGCTATATTCCCAGGTGAACGTGCCATAGTGGTAAGAATACTAAGTAGAGATCAAAGCAACCCTGAGTTCTGGTTTTGATTTTCCCACCTGCTACATAAATGACAGTAATCAGCCAGTTCAATTTCAAAGTTTGAAAATTAGTACAGAAACATAGAAACAGAATCAGAAAAGGTCACTGAGAAAAGTTTATTTTATCAGAACAGTCATATATAGAGGAATGTTGCCAGTCATTTAACACCAGCTTTTGGGAATCTGCATTGTTCTAGTGATGGTACTATGGATGCTGAACCCTGGTTCTCTTGGTTTGAATCTTGACTGTGTCATTACCTGAAAGAATTCTATAATAGAAATTTCCTTTAGTTTGTCTATCTGCAAAATGGAGGCATATGAGTGAGTACCACCTTTTTATTGTTTTTAATGATGGTAAGAGTTACTTCAAAAATGTGTACAATTTTGAAGTTCACAAAATAACAACCACTATATAAATATGCTGTACCTATAGTTTCTGAAGTTAATCTTATGGGTAAGTTCTGTGCTAGAAGATTCTTTTTTTACACTCAGTTTTCATTTTGCCTCTGTAAAATGATGCTAAATTGTCAGTGGTCAACTTTGAAGTCAGGTACTAGTCCCTACGGATGGGAATCGATAGTGACAACAGCTAATTGTGATGCTTGGACATGGGAATCTTAATTGAAATAAATCAATGGACCAGAGGAATGAGATATAACACAACCAGAAAGTCTTGAAATGGAAAATAACAAGGGGCAAATTGCACTTCAAAACTTTCGATCCAGTCATAGGGCGACAGGGAACAGGGTGTTTATTACAGGAAAGTAACCAAGCAACTCCCAGACAAAAAGGCAACTATGTTTCAGGAGTCGCTGACTTGTCTAAAGCACTTAGCTGACATTAAGCCCAATTAGCAACTCTACAGCCACTTTAGCCAAAAGGAAATAAAAATGAGCCATTGAAGTCTGAGAGTGTGGGAGTAAAGAGAGAACCCAGCTTCTAGGCCAACTGCCAGTAATGAAAATAATTCAGTTTTGCTTTTCAATCCTTTACTTTTTTATTGATTGTCTGGCCTTTTGCTGTGCCCTCAGTTCACAGAGTAACTCTGAGCTCTTTGCAGCCACAAATGCTCTACAGATTGCAACAAAATGGAAATTGCTCATGATTCAAAGAGCACAACAAAAGAAAGAAAGAACTTTGCTTATGGGTTTGTATTCTGAAAAGAAAGTTTCAATAAAGATATCACAAAAAAGGAATGATGAAATTAATTTAAAATTTTGAAGATCAGCATTGGCTTGTGCAGCTTTCTACCTCTTGTCATCTGGCTTTCTGCTGAAGAGTGTGGCTTTGAGACCAGCAGTCAATAAATTCATTAGGAACTACAAGCATCTTTGATTAATACTCCTTTTCTAATTCCCTGAGAAATGTGTTATATCTTGGAGCTTAATGAAGACAAGCCTGAGTTATTTAGGTGTTTGCTAGTAAGGCTTATTTGCATATAATTAACTAGATTCTCTGTTTATAGCAAGCAGTAAAAACTTTGTGCCCATAGTTCTACCTTCCCCTACTCCATGCATTAACAAAATGCTACTGTTTCTCTCTCAATTCCTTCATGGGAGGGATTAATGTTTCTGCCTGTTGATTTTAAAACAGATAATCTCATGCAAAGCTAGTTGGAAGGTTTATTGAGAAAAAGTTTCATACTACACTACTCTTTCAAATTAATAAACTTTTGTTTGTAGGGAAGTTCTAGGTTCACAGCAGAGTTCCAGGGGAAATGCAGAGCTCCTCTGCATCCACCATCCTCCAAATGCACATCTTCTACCTTCAGCATCTCACATCAGAGTGCATTTGCTTTAACAGATTGATACATCTTTATCACTCAGTCTGCAGTTTACCTTAGAACTCACAGTTGATATTAACTCACAGTTAATAACCTATCCTATAGGTTCACTGTCTTAAAATCCCTCTGTTCTCTGCCTCTCTGCCCATGGACACCTGAGGACATTAATCTGTTACATCTCTCTAGTTTGCTTTTTCAGGATTCTTAGAGTTGGATCTTTATAGGGAGTAGATGCTGAGGATGAGCTCTTCTCGTAGGAATATCAACTAGAAGGTCTGGAGTGATGTTTGATGACTTGAAATGTTATTTTTTGCATTGAATACAATTCTGTTGTTGAGAAGTGCCAAAATTGGTTATGAGCTGGAGGACTTACTAAAAGAACACTTAATTGGTTCCATGCTAGTGCAATTACTTAAACTATTGTGAACAGCCATATGCAAGAACATTTTTGTGGTGCAAAGTTTTCAGTTCATTATATAAATACAAAAGAGCAGGTTTTCTGACTTGCATAATAAGAGCATGCTTTTGGGGGGCACTGACAAAGTACCTGACAAGGTGATTGTACCATTTTGCATACCCCACCAGCAATAAATGACATTTCCAGTTGTTCCATGATTGTGGGAGCATTTGGTGGGGTAACTAGTTTGAACTGTGGCCAATATAATAACTTTGTGGGACATCTCATTATTCTCTTCATAAAATGCCAGTGATGAAACAGTGGTGAACACTTTCCACATTCTCATTTATCCCCCAAAGATGATACACATGTATCAAGTGTCACCCAGAACATGTGTTCTTATATTTTATTCCTTCTAAAAATAATGATACAACATTATCTTAGGTTCCAAGTTAATAATTTCTCCAAACTTTCTGTTGTGTTTTGTGTAGTATTGATGCTGAGTTTTAACAGTTCTTTGCATGGTTTCAACAATCATCTTTTATCAAATGTCTTTTGAAAACACATTCTTCCAGTTTGTAGCTCTCAATTATGTTTACATTTTCTGTTGCAAAAGTTTTTAAGTTCATAAAGTTCAGCTTCTCACTTAATTCTTCCATAGATCCTGTCTTTGGCATGCATTTTTTCTTTTTTTATGTTTTTGATTATTATAGTTTATTCACTTTGTAATCTAGCTATAGGCCCCTCCTTCATACCCTCCCAATACCACCTTCCCCCCCTTCTTCTCCTATGCCCCTCCCTCAGTCTACTGATAGGGAATGTCCTCCTCCCCTTCCATCTGACCCTAGCCTATCAGGTCTCATCAGGACTGGGTACATTGTCTTCTCTGTGGCCTGGTACAGCTTCATTCCTACCAGGAGGGAGGTAATCAAAGAGCCAGCCACTGAGTGCATGTCAGAGACAGCCTGGCTCCCCTTAGTAGGGAACCAACTTGAGGCTGAGCTGCCAGGGGCTACATCTGGGCAAGGGGTCTAGGTTAACTCCATGCATGGTCCTTGGTTAGAGTACGTGTCTTTGCAAAGACCCCTGTGCCAGATTTTTTGGTTCTGTTGCTGTCCTTGTGGAGCTCCTGTCCCCTCCAGGTCTTTCTATCTCCTCCTTCTTTCATAAGATTCCCTGCACTCTGCCCAAAATTTGGCTATGCTTCTCAGCATCTGTTTCGATATTCTGCTGGGTAGAGTCTTTCAGAGGCCCTCTGTGGTAGGCTTCTGTCCTGTTCCCTGTTTTCTCCCTCTACTGATGTCTATCCTGTTTGCCTTTCTGAATGAGGATTGAACATTTTGCCTAGGGCCTTCCTTCTTGCTTATCCTCTTTAGGTGTCCATATTTTAGTATGTTTATCCTATATTATATGTCTAATATCCACTAATATTTAAAAAATAGAAAAAAACTTTTAGTATCCTATATTATAGGTCTAGTACTCACTTATAAGTGAGTATATACCATGTGTGTCTTTCTTCTTCTGGGATACCTCACTCAGGCTGATCTTTTCTAGCTCCCACTATTTGCCTGCAAATTTCATATTTTCCTTGTTTTTAATAGCTGAGTAGTATTCCATTAAGCAAATGTACTACAATTTCTGTATCCATTCCTCCATTGAGGGACATTTAAGTTGTTTCCGGTTTCTGGCAATTACGAATAGAGCTTCAATGAACATGGTTGAGGAAGGCTAATATGCAGAATACACACAAAACTTAAGAAGTCAAACACCAACAAACCAAGTAATCCAATTAAAAAATGGGGTACAGAGCTAAACAGAGAATTCTCAATAGAGGAATATAGAATGCCAGAGAAACACAACATCCTTAGTCTTCAGGGATATGCAAATCAAAACAATGCTGAGATTTCAACTTACACCCATCAGAATGGCTAAGATCCAAGTCTCAAGTGACAACACATGCTGCAGTGGTTGTGGAGAAAGGGGAACCCTCCTCCATTGCTGGTAGGAATGTGAACTTGTACAGCCACTTTGGAAATCAATCTGACACTTCCTCAGAAAATCAGGAAGAGTGCTACCTCAAAATCCAGCTATACTACTCCTAGGCATATACCCTAAAGATGCCCCACCATTCAATAAGGACATTTGCTCAACGATGTTCGTAGCAGCTCTATTTATAATAACCAGAATTTGGAAACAACCTAGGAGTCCCTCAACAGGGGTATGTATACAGAAATGTTGGTACATTTACACAATGGAATACTATTCAGCTATTAAAAATAAGGAAATCATGAAAGTTGCAGGCAAATGGTGGGAACTAGAAAAGATCATCCTGAGTGAGGTATCCCAGAATCAGAAAGACACATATGATATATACTCACTTATAAGTTGATATTAACTATGTAACAGAGGATAAACATACTATTTCTTTTATTGAAGTTCACAAACACTTTGCTTTATGAGCAATCAACATAGAACAAATATTTTAAATGATAAAATCTAATACATTCAATAAATAGCCATATTAGTGAGCACATCCATTAAATAAAGCTAATTTTTATTGTTTTGAGACACGGTCTAGTGAGAATTTTTGGTTTCTTTAAAAACACAGAATTGCTGTGGGAATATGTTTTATTTTTTTAGTCCCAGGTGTGGGCTATGAGGAGGCTTCAAATTGTCCACAGCAGCTACGTGTGATAGCAGAGGCATGATTGTGCCTGGCGTAAAGAGTTTCTGCACGTGTATGACATTTGGAATTCTGGGAAGTCTTAAGGGGATATATAAATGCAAGAACCCTGAGAGGGGCTGCAGGAGCTGCTGTTCCTCCTGCTGCTGGGTTCTGGTTGCTACAGCTGCTGCTGCTGTTTATCAAGTAGCCGTGCACAAAGAGATGGGAAGAAGAAATTGAATATCCTGGAGGCGATCAGGCTTGCCCCAAAGAACTTGGAACTTGATGCCTCTAATCATCTGGAAGTAGGAGTCTGACAATGTAGACGCCTCCTTTCCCCTTTATTCTTGTTTTTCTTCTACCTAGTGTTAGGGATTTAGAAGGGTGGAGAAGGGTTGGAAAGGGTAAGGAACCCACAGAACAGCCAATGCCAGCTACAATAAGGTCTCACTATGTAAATCTGAATGACCTAAATCAGGCTGGCCTTGAACTCAAAGAGATCTATTTACCTGCCACTGCTCCTCAAATGTGCCTCACCATGTCTGCTTCTAGTTTTATATCTTGGTGGCTTTTAATTATAACTCTGTTTCCAGACCCTTACATTAATGTAGAAACTGCTGTTTCAATGTTCTGTGGGTAGAGACAAGGTCTCTAGATTTTGCCAGACAGTCAATCTAGCTGGATCAATAACTTCCAGGTACAGTCAGCTTTATCTCAAAATAATAAGGTAAGGAACAGAACGACTAAACAAAACACTTGACTTCAATCTCTGACCTCTACATGGACAAACACACACACACACACACACACACACATACACACACACACACACGTGTGCACATGCAACATTTGCCTCTACTTACTCTGCACATGTGTACATAAAACCAGAAAAATATAAATGTAAATTATGAAGCAGTGATAAAAGCAAAGAGATATTTTCACATATCTTCATTTCGTTATGAAGACTACATGAAGAAAATAAAAATCCTTTGTGTTTTGAGTAGATAGCCCATAATCAGACTCCTTATTGTAGCATAAATTTTTTTTTATCCTGAATCTTATATCAATGGAGGTAGAGAGAAAGCTCAGCAATTAGCCACTGTTATGAGGACCCAAGTTCAGTACCCAGCATCTACATTGGTCAATTAAAACCTACCCGGAACTCCAGCTCCAGGAGATCCAACATCTTCTCTGTCACCTAAGAACAGAGGCACTCAAGTGCACACACAGACACACTCATATACATCGTTAAATATAGCATAAATCTTTTTTAAAAAGAAGAAAATTATTTTAAATGTAGTATTAAAAGTAAATATAAATATTATGTAACCTGTCTTTGTTCTATCACAAAATAAAATAAATAATTTTTCAGTAAATGAGTGTTACCAAACTGTGTGTGTGTTTTTTGTTTGTTTGTTTGTTTGTTTTGTTTTGTACCTCAAGGACAAGCTAGCCATCTGGAAAGTAGCTCTACGTTTTCTAAGTGGAAGGCACAATGTAAACTATTACTGCTATAAATTCATTTCCCACAACTACAAGATCAGATAACAGAGCAAAACATTCACCCAAAACTGTGAATATTTATCACTCTGTCCAGAAAACATGCCACATGGCTATTTTATCAAATGATATTCTGTGCAATCTAAGGAACTGACAATATTTTATAAAAGCTTTCTATGTAGTCGGCCTAAGCAGAAATTTTCAACAGGTTTTAGATAGTAAATATTATTAGGGATGTGTGGGAATTATAAATGCTCTCCTGAGAAAAAAGCAGGTGTACTCAAAATTTTCATTCAGTCTTCATGAATCCTTTCTAGACCTAGACCTCAGACTGAGACCTTCTACTGTGCAGATAAAAGATCAATGGCAAACACAGCATGCGTTATGCATTCAGAAAGAAAGTGTAGTGTGTAGTATATTTCCTTCTGCCTCTTTCTGTTTATTTAGATTTTGTATCTAAAAGGACATTCTTGTTTTTAATAGAAGCACATAGTTAGATTTACCAGTAAACCAAAAAGATATACAATATATTATTTTTTCCTAGGAGGTCAAAGTTTCAGTTTTTTCTATCTGCCATGATCTATAATGTCATTTACAAGCATGCATTTTCTATGTTAATCCTCTCTCTCTTTACCACACACATACACATACATACATATGCACATTAAAGAAACAACAATATAAAGTTGAGTTTGAAGCTTTTGGGAATTTTTTTTCCTTAATGGCAGCTTGTCACTTTAAATTTTTTCTTAATATTGTAGAGTTTTATATTTACATACTACTGTTTATTTACCCCATGTCCTAATAATACACCCTTATGCTTTTGTTGCCTTTTGCTACTGAAACAAGAAAGCTATAAACACCTAGACCCGTCTGTGTGTACAAGGACATCAAGGGAGGGCGAAAGAGCATTGGCAGTCACAGAATGATTGGCACTTGTTCTCAGAGTCTCTGCATTCAACACAGCGTTTTCAGTCACAAGAATGCTGTGGGGGAAATTAATACATTATATTCATGCCACCTCAGGGTACCAATCCTCCTTCCCATTCTTGCTCGGTGTTTCTCATTGTAGCGTGATTCTGTAACAGGAACAGAAATGAGGCTGAACCTTAATTGTGTTCCACCATCTAGCTTGCATGAATTATAGGACTGACAAGCTCTTGAGGCTCTCGTCCACCCTGGAAGCTCCTCCTGCTCCCTGCAACAGCTGTCCAGTGTTCTCCTGCACACTGATGTCTGTGCTAGCACTTGGCAATGTTTTCACCCAGCATCTCTGTAAGTTGGTAACAGTGCATTGCTGCCGTTTTGCATTTCTGATAAATTGATTTTTTCCCACATTAAAGGAGTATAAAGGGAAAGGGTCGTGTTTCTCTAATTTCTTGTGTGAAGGGCCTGTATCCAAACCTCAGTGACAACAGCCTGGGTAACAGTAGGATGAGGTCCATGCTCTGGAAAAAGTAAATATTTAAGTCACTTTGAGCATAAGTTATTTCCACATGAGTGTCAGATCAAAAATAAGAACTGGGAAACAAGAAATACTATATAAACATCACTCACGTTGGTGGACAGGACAGGACAAACTATTTGGTACACATTCAGTTAGATATCTTCACAAGTGCATGATCACAGGGAAACCAAAACCATGTAATCAATACTGGACAAGTGAGTCAGCAGACAGTCAAACTGACAATGAATGCAGATGTCACTGTAGGAAAGATTGAGAATGAGAATAGACTGGCCTCTAATGCCAGCCAGAAGTTATAACCCAAGCAATAAATGCTCATTGTGGACCTAATATGTGCTGGAGACACCGTGGACTAGGCAAATGCTTATCATGGATTTACTATGTGCTAGAGGCACTGGGGAAGAGGTAGATGCAGAAAAATATGAAAGTTTACATTCCCTGTTGGCATGGAACTTATCTGAAGGATGTATCTTTACAGAATTTAAAGATATGATTAAATTCCTTTGATGAATATCCTGAGATTAAAGAATAGAAATAATTTGTAGCACTAGGGTTTTTATAATTCTACAGATCTTAAAACACCTTTCTTGTAAAATAATTCCACAGGTCTTTAAAAGAGAAGATTTTTGAAATTCATGAATTCTTGGTACACTTCATGATCTACTGTGCCTTCATAGTTTAAGAGGAGATAGACATCATGAAAGTATTTCAAAAGGTCATGTGTATATGGGTGTGACTTGTGTGCATGTGTGTCTGTGGGGCAGCCGTAAGACATCGACTTTTATGTATGAGTGTGGAGGGCAGAAGTTAACATAAGGTGTCCTCCTTGTGTTGATCACCCTCTACTTTATTTTCTGAGTCAGGTTTTCTAGCAGCACCCAATTTGCTGATTTAGCTAGTTTAGCCTGCCAGCTCATCTAGGAAATTCTCTGTGTCTACCACTTGAGAACTGGGGCCACAAGCAAGCATCAATTCTCATTTGTCCTGGGTATTCACACCCTAGTCTTCATGCTTACACGGCAAGTGCTTTATCCATTGAGCAATATTCCCATCCATGGAAGTTACACATTTTGATGTTTTTCAGAGTAAAATACTTATGAAGAACAAAACTCTTCTTACCTGTAAAACACACTTAACTGATATGGAAAACATAGCAATGGTTCTTCCTATTTTCCAACGTCCAGGATTCCTTGTGGTGAGCCCCACTTTATAGTAGAATACTTAAGTTGCTTAACTGCCTCCTTCACTCTATCATGGAAGCCACTGGGTCAATTGGCAGAAGGCTGCAGATTCTCTTCTGGAGCATATGGAGAAGTCAGTATCAGATGTTTGGAGTCAGGATGGATGGCAGGTGCCTCCCTTCCAGCTGCTGACTATGGAGTGACTGCTGACTTTGTTCATGGAAGCAGTGTTGCCATCTGTGGTTAAAATCAGCTGCCATCCAAAATGTGAGAATGTCTGAAGTGAGCGCCCCAAATTGCCATTCTGACAGCTGGAGCAGTGGAAGACTTTTATCTAAATCTACATTGTGGTTAATTCTTTCTAATATACATTAACCCTGTATCATGGCTGCTAAATAAAATGTCTCCTTTCTGTTTCCGATAAATATCCTTTACATAGAGGCCTGACATCACAGAAGTGGCACATTGCTCAGAAATGTCTGATTTTCTATTTATATCATAAGAACTTGATATGTGTGATAAAATTTATGAATGCATATAAAATCAATTGTTTTATTAGCACTTCTTATTGAAAGAAACAAAGGAAATAATATTTTAAGTGTTATATAATTTTATAAAGTTATTTTAGTATTGTTATCAACATGATGTATTTATTGTTTCCATTATTTCAGGAATAGTGGATGCAACTAATGACCCTGATATATAATACTGCCAAATCAATCCATCTATATACTCAAAATCATCAGAACAGAGCAAGCTTTTCAGTTAGGTGTCCAGAGCCCTGACAATCAACAATATAATTGTGTTCCATATGTAGGGCACAGAGGGCAAATTCCTGTTGCTACTTTCATTGCAGCATAAATGGTTCTGAAAATGATGAAGAGATAAAAATGCCTTTCCTTGGAGTCTAAGATAGCAGTTTTAAAAATGCATTAAATTACTACATTTCTCATTCTAATAAGCTTTAATAGAATGTGGTTAACCTCATTGTTCACTAGACTGCAAGTAAAATAAGGTGTTGATTGGCCTTAGTATCTGTGTGATTCATGTGGGTATTTTGACAATCTGTATCCAGTCTGGCACTAATTAACGTATGATTCACAGGAGAGGGGAGCTCAGTGGCTAAATGTCCTGATTGTCACAAGAGCTTTCTGCTTGGTATGACAAGAAGCAGAAGAGCCTGCAAATCACTTGTCTGTGGTGATGAACATCACTGTGAATTAAAGGGCAAAGATCAAAATCTGTGTAAGAGAAGTTAACTGAAATAGACAGTGCCTCCTCTTGATATCTTTTTTTGCCTCTGTGAAGGTGGTTGAAGAAAAGGGACAGGGAAGCTGGATGGAAATTAGCTGCTTCTGACAACCACTTTGCCTCATCCAGGGAAGCATAACAAGGCACGAAAGTCAGGCCCAGAGCCACCATCTCAGCTCAAAAGTTACCTATTTGAGTAGTACTGTAGTGACACACGTATTCTCTTGCCATGTATAAAAACATTTTGTTTGTACAAGTTTACATTCCCACCAGCAATGGAAGAGTGCCCACTTTCTCCACAACCTCTCCAGCATGTATTGTCACTTGAGTGTTGGATCTTAGCCATTCTGATGGGTGTAATGTGAAATCTCAGGGTGCTTTTGATGTGTATTTCCCTGATACCTAAGGACATTGAGCATTTCTTTAAGTGTTTCTATGCCATTCTATACTCCTCTATCGAGAATTCTCTGTTTAGCTCTGTATACCATTTTTAATTGGATTATTTGGTTTGTTGTTGTTTAAACTTATATGTAAACATATATATATATATATATTCTGGATATTAGCTCTCTGTCAGATACTGGGTTGGTGAAGATCCTTTCCCAATCTATAGGCTGTCGTTTTGTTCTGATGACAGTGTCCTTTGCTTTACAGAAGTTTTTCAGTTTCATGAGGTCCCATTCATTGATTATTGATCTTAGAACCTGTGTTATTGGTTCTCTGTTCAGGAAGTTGTCTCCTGTGCCAATGAGTTCAAGGCTCTTCTCCACTTTTTCTTCTAAGAGGTTTAGAGTGTCTGGTTTTGTTTTGAGGTCTTTGATTCATTTGGACTTTAGTTTTGTACAGGGTGATAAGTATGTATTTATTTGCACTTTTCTACATGTAAGCATCCAGTTATACCAGCATTATTTGTTGAAGAGGTTATCTTTTTCCATTGTAGGATTTTGTCATCTTTGTCAAAACTCAGGTGTCCATAAGTGTGTGGGTTTATTTCTGAGTCTTCTATTCAATTCCATCGATCCACTATTCTGTTTCTATGCCAGTACCATGCAGTTTTTATTACTGTTGTTCTTTAATACAGCTTGAGATCAGGGATGGAGATACCTCCAGAAGATCTTTTATGTGGAGGATTATTTTAGATATTTTGGGTTTCTTTTTATTCCATATAAAGTTGAGAATATTTCTTTCAAGTTCTGTAAAGAATTATATTGGTAATTTGATGGTAATTACATTGAATGTGTAGATTGCTTTTGGTAAAATGACCATTTTAATATGCTAATCCTGCCGAGCCATGAGCTTGGGAGATCTTTCCAGCTTCTATTATCTTCTCTTAATTCTTAAATTCCCTAATTTCTCTCTCAGTCCATTTGTCTTTTTTACACATGAGGGCTACTATTTTTTTGAGTTAACATTTACACAATGGATTACTAAAAACAAGGAAAAGATGAAATTTGGAGGCAAATGGTGGGAACAAGAAAATATCTTCCTGAGTGAGGTATCCCAGAAACAGAAAGACACACATGGCATATATTCACCTATAAGACATATAATATAGGATAAACATACTAAAATCTGTACAACTAAAAAAGCTAAGCAAAAGAAGGAGGAGATAGTAAGACCTGGAGAGGAGAGGACCTCTACAAGGAGAGCAGCAGAACCAAAATATCAGGACACAGGGGTCTTTTCTGAGACTGGTACTCCAACCGAGGACCATTCATGGATATAACCTCGAACCCCTGCTCAGATGTAGCCCATGGCAGCTCAGTATCCAAGTGGGTACCCTAGTAAGGGGAACAGAGACTATCTCTGACATGAACTCAGTGGCTGGCTTTTTGACTGCCTCCCTGAATGTGGGAGCAGCCTTGCCAGGCCACAGAGGAGGACCATGCAGCCAGTTCAGGTGAGATTGGATAAGCTAAGGTCAGATGAAAGGGTAGGAGGACCTCCCATATCAGTGGACTTGGAGAGAGGTATAGGAGGAGATAAAGGAGGGTGGGATTGGGAGAGGAGGAGGGATGAGGCTACAGCTGGGATACAAAGTGAATAAACTGTAATTAATATAAAAAAAGAAACCCTGAGGCCTTTGGCCTCCAAAAGTGTGAACCAAAATAAATAACTTTTATTTACAATGTAGAAGAAGAAGAAGAAGAAGAAGAAGAAGAAGAAGAAGAAGAAGAAGAAGAAGAAGAAGCATCTAAGCAAGAAGGAGAACCCTGGTAAGATGCTTTATCTTCATTCAGAAAGGCAAATGAGAGACATCAGAAAAGGAAGAAAACAGATAACAGGAGAGAAGCCTAACACAGAGGGCCTTTGAAAGACCCTACCCAGCAGAGTATCAAAGCAGATGTTGAGGCTCATAGCTAAACTTTGGGCAGAGTTCAGGTATTCTTATTAAAGAAAGGGGAGATCGAAAGACCTGGAAGGGACAGGAGCTCCACAAGGAGAATAACAGAACCAAAAAAATCTGGGCTCAGGGGTCTTTTCTGAGACTGATACTCCAACCAAGGCCATGTATGGAGATTACCTAGAACCGCTTGCCCAAATGTAGCCCATGGCAACTCAGTCTCTGAGTGGATTCCCTAGTAAGGGGGAATAGGTACCAAACCTTTTCAGCAGAAAGGCTTAGGTGTATTTCAGAATTAGACTTAATAAAAGAGTCCAGATTTTTCTTCTTCATCCTACTCTTCATTGTTTATCTTGTGTAAATGCATGGATTATCTGAGTTTCAGTAGAGAAATGGGGTTAATTTTCATGTTATTGAAACCCAACATTACCTTGTGGGAAATGGCTCAGAAAGGAAACTCTTGGCCCTCAGTTACTCCAACAATCCTATTGTTTTAAACTTTGCTGACTTTCTTTTCAGTCTATTCTTTTGTCTTTTACTGTACTTCACTTTTGTAAGTTTAGTTTATCAACTTTAAAAACAATATTATATCATAAATTTCCCTATAATGTACAAGTTTTAATGGTATAATTCAATAAAATATGACATTCACAACTGTTATAACACAGAAGACATGGGAAATTATGGAGCATACCCATTAGATAAGTACTGTATTTCACAAGGCATGCGAGCTTCCTCCTTACAGTTTTAAAATTTCTGACATGAATTTCCTGTAAGCAATCATTTACTCTTTTAAAGCTGATTTGCATCATGAACTTTGAAAATTTTACTAAGCTAATAATTTGTTGTGCTAAAAAGAGAACACCTTCAAGCTTATTTTTCTTTTTAAAATGTTATTTATTTTGTTTATATAAATAATTAATATTTATTAATTACAATTTATTCACTTTTTTCCCGCTGCAGTACCCTACCTTGTCTCCTCCCAGGTCCACCCACCCTCCCTCTTCTCTCTCTATGCCCTTTCTCTAGTCCACTGGTAGGGGAGATCCTCCTTCCCTTCTTTCTGACCCTAGCTTATCAGGTCTCATCAAGGCTGGCTTCATCATCTTCCTCTGTGCCTGGCATGGCTGCACCCTCCAGGGAGAGGTGATCCAAGAACCAGCCACTGAGTTCATGCCAGAGACAGCCCCTGTTCCCCCCTAGGAAACCCACTTGGAAACTGAGCAGCCAATGGGCTTCCTTTGAACAAGGGGTCTAGGTACTCTCCATGCAAATGCAGAGAGACATGATCGGAGATACAGGATTCGTGGATGCATACTGGAAGGAAAGCTATCAATAGGGTATTCATATAGATAAGATGCCTGAAAACTAAAGCCACGAGGTTATGTTGTTATAGGCATCCTCAGGGTCATTGCATGCGAAGGCTTTGGGGATAATACCTCCTGAAGGTACTCACTCTGCAGAAAATGGGGCTGCTTAGTTCGCAGGATAGTTCGCGGCACTACCTACGCTAGTGATCTGCAGGTTATGCCCTCATCCTTACACAGGCTCTCTCCATCCCTTCTCTAAGATGGGAAACTAACAGACCTAACATTATATGCCTACAGAGGGTTAAGCACGTAAGGACAGAGGAAGTCTCCATTTTGACCCACATGGAATCTTTCAAGAGCTGCTGCTGAGCTACTTGCCAAGTTTATCCCGTCGCAGTTCCTGAAACACTGCTGGTCCTAATGTGAATGGTGATGAAGTCTGGGTGTGCAGATGGGTGACACTCAGCCTGGGAGAATTTTATGTTCTTAACCAAAGTCACATGCTTAATAGGAACTGAAAATACTGGCCCTGCTTCTTAAAAATAAGATATGAAGAAAGTACAAGTAATTTTATATATACATATTGATACAAAAAGTACATTTTAGACAAAATTTTATAGCCAACAGACATAGAACATTCAATTCCTTATTAATTTAATCTATTTTTATTTTCTTGTTGCTGAATATTTACATTTATTGCTTAGGTCTAAAATAAATTAATACTTTTGACAATACTTAATGAAAGTGAACATTTTCATGAGTTTATATAGGTACACGTAAAAAAATGTTTGTCATTATTCAATTACTTTTATGTAATTAATGATAGTATTTTTATTGACAATCTCAATACCAAACAAGTTAAAGGTAATACAAAGATAAAAAAGCACAAGCTTATTCACTTATACATATAGAATCAACAATTTAAAATAAATCTAACTCAGCTATACGACTCCTAGGCATATATCCAAAATATGCTCAAGTATACAACAAGGACATTCACTCAACAATGTTTGTAGCAGCTTTGTTCGTAATTCCAAAATCTGGAAACAACCCAGATGTCCCTGAATGGAGGAATGGATACAGAAATTGTGGTACATTTACACAATGAAATACTACTCAGCAATTAAAAACAAGGAAAACATGAAATTTGCAGGCAATGTTGAGAACTAGAAAAGATCATCCTGAGTGAGGTGTTCCAGAAGCAGAAATACACACATGGTAAATACTCACTTATAAGTGGATATTAGACATAGTCTTTAGGATAAACATACTAAAATCTGTACACCTAAAGAAGATAAACAAGAAGGAAGACCTGGGTTAAGATGATCAGCCCTCACTCAAAAAGGTAAATGAGATGGACATCAGAAGTGGGAGAAAACAGGGAACAGACTAGGAGGCTACCACAGAGGGCCTCTGAAAGACTCTGCCCACCTGGGTATAGGAGCAGGTGGGAGAATCATAGCCAGACTGTGGGCAGAGTACAGGGAATCTTATTAAAGAAGGGGGAGATAGAAAGACCTGGAAGGGACAGGAGCTCCACAAAGAGAGCAACAGAACCAAAAATCTGGACCCAGGGGTCTTTTCTGAGACTGTTACTCCAACCAAGGAATATGCATGGAGATAACCTAGAATTCCTTGCCCAGATGTAGCCCATAGCAGCTCAGTCTCCAAGTGGGTTCCCTAGTAATGGGATCAAGGACTGTCTCTGACAAGAACTCAGTGGCTGGCTCTTTGATCAACTCCAAAGAGTTGAGAGGGGAACAACCTTACCAGGCCACAGAGGAAGACAATGCAGCTAGTCCAGATGATACCTGATAGTCTAGGGTCAGATGGAAGGGGAGGAGGTCCTCCCTTATCAGTGGACTTGGTTAGGGGCATGGGAGGAGAAAAGAGAGGAAGGGTGGTATTAGGAGGAGATGAGGGTGAGAGCTACAGCTGGGATACAAAGTGAATAAACTGTAATTAATAAAAAATAAATGAATTTTAAAAATAAAAATAACAGAAATTAATAGTAGTATTATAATATATCAATGGACTAATGGTTTTACACAGCAGTGCAATCCCATTTTAGAAATGTCTAATGAAACTAGCATAGTAATGGACTACAAGAAGCAGTCTAAGTATCTCACAATATGAAGAAATATTAACACATTCTATTTGACTTCTTAACAAAGTAGAAAAATTTGAATAAAAGATAATTTTCTTTAAAAATCTACAAATGTTCCAAATGCAAATACTTACACGTTGTGAGAATATTATTAGCAGTGTTTATTACTGGGATGTGGCTAACCTGTTCATTCACTAGAAAGAAGAGATTGTTGGTGCCTGGCAAGTATGTCCATTTCATTTCATTAAAAGCAAAAACTCAGTGTAGTGTTTATAACAAGAAAATCTCTCATAAATGCTTACACACACCTATAGAAAATGTTTAGTAACAATATTTGATGGAGATGAAAGTCAGTTGTTGGGACAGCCACCTAGATACCCATTCTCATAGGAATTATTAAGTACAATATGGTATAGAGTATATGTGTGTGATAAAATATGGTTTAGTGTCACTAAGAGTCAGATTTATTAACAGTGCGTGTACTACTTCACACAAAGCATGGCAAATCAGAATAGGAAGTGAAAACATTTATAGAACCATTTATGTAAATTTAAAACACATGTAAATGAGTACTTTACATATACATATATACTTCAATAAATACCCAGAAGAGAAATTGGAAAGGTATATATTAAAAACACTATATGATTTATGTCTCCAAAAAAGAGGACCTGAATAAGGGAAAAGAAATGAAGGGGAAACTCTAATTCAGAGAGCATTGTCAAGACAAAGGTGAGTCTAGGTGTGAACATGTATTCAACCCAGGTACAGGTAAAGTTTATTTTTAAAAGCAAGAATGACTCTGTGATATATTTGTATTTCTGAACTCCTCTCCAAATTTATGTACTAAGGTATAATAGTAAGAATTTACATAGTAAGTTCTTCAAGGCCATTGAAGTAATCTCCAATCATGTGTAGTTTTACCTCTAGGACCACATTTATACCATAAGGTTTTATAGGCTATGTTCTAAGTAGTTTTTATACTTCAGGAAGTTATGATAAGCCTACCACTCCCTTTCTAGAAGAGGCCCAATTGATCATTTTTATACTTATTTTATCTATTTAGAGACTAAGAATAAATAGAACTCTGATTTGCACAAAGCCTTTGAGGTGACAAAGGGCCACCATATATCTGAATTAAACCCTCTCCAAGGACCACATCAAGACCTTGAGCACTGTAAAGCAGATAAAACTCATGTCAAAGTTGGAACCACATCATTCGATGCCAAGGCATATTATTTCTGCAGAGTGTTGTCTTTATAAAGCATCCATGTGTGTATAGTACAATAACAAAACACATCATCAATATTTACGACTGTGTATGACACTTTCCATACATGGGAGGTTTATAGGATGGAGTAGTTATTTATGTCTCAGGAAAAGGTATTTAAAACTACTAAAGTTTTAATTAAATTCTAAATACATTTTTTTCTGAGATATGTGCAGTAAACTTTATCTGTTTCCTGTCTGAAGTTTTGTGTTTACAAATTAGGCATCCCTGCCTCTTTCCATTTTAATTAAAAACTGTAAGCTTGACAGAATCAACTTCCTTTTTTAGTTGTTTAATGAACATTAATAAAACAAAATTAAAGTGCTGTTTAACATTCAGCCTATTTGTTAGTTGTTAGGTAGGATGACTTTGTTTTCAGGAGCTGGGGTTGAAGCGGAATAACTTAGGGAAAACAGCTTTCCCAGGAGCATTTATAAACTCAGAGTAGGGCACGGAGCCTTCGAAGTCAGGTCAACAAATCATTGATGTTACTCTTTATACTGAGAGGCATCTTGGAATCAGAGAAATCATTCCAAGTTTAATCAGCATTTGCTTCCCCTTGATTAAAATTTTAGCATTTCCATGAGGGTTGTGTGCTGTTTCCCCATGACTGTGTTTACTGCCCTCTCATTCGTTTATAAAATTTTCTGAATTTACTATTTTTCTTCCAAGAAATCTTTTTTTTGGCTGATTCTATGTTTACATATTAAATGTCTTAGCATAATTAGTGCTCCAACAAATTATATTATATCCAAGCACTAATACTGAAGTATGTGAGAAACAAAAGTTTTACAGTAACTGTTCAAATGCTGAGACCCAAATACTTTAGTTAGAATCCTGGGGTTAGCCCTCTGCTTTCTTTCACCTGTAATTGCCTTAAATATTTGTCATTTAGTCAGCATGTATTTTGCCTTGCTTGGTAGATGCTAACAAAATATGCATGTTGGCATAGTCATGCAATTGACAATTTGTCAAGGAGAACATATACAGTGCATGTTACTCTACAATAATCCCCCATGGTTACTGGCTTAAACACTTCCCACCTTCTAATGAAATGCTTCCAAGCCTGATAATCTTCCTGAATAAATAACAAAATTTTGGGGGCTGGAGGGATGGCTCAGTGGTGAGAATGCTTATTGTTCTTCCAGAGGATAGAGAAAAGTAGTGTGTGCACATGCCAAAGTGCTACAGAGAAAAAGAGTGAGTCCCATGGGCATCCAAGCAGGCAGGTGTATCTCAGCTGGGCACAGAAGTGATGGGGTAGACTAACTTGGGCACACACTGATCACACAGTCCTTTGTAAGCAAATCGGGAATGCTGTGAACCAGTGCAGGGACTAACCTCAAATTTAAGTCAAGGAATGGAATCAACTGTGTGTGGTTATTGTCCACAGATGTAAGTTTAGTGGTTCTGAACAGAACACATGCATTGTCATAAGTTCTCTAAGTCAGAAATCTAAAACAATTCTCAGAAAGCTAAAATCAAGGTGTTTGCTGGGCTGTGGTCTGCTGTGGATCTAGGAAATACTTCCTTTCATTGCCTTGTGCAGATTCTGGAAGGCCTAGATTTCATGGCCCATGGAATCCTCCTTCAAAAAAAATTTATCATTGACCACCTCACCGCCCCCAAGGGAGGAGCAGCCCTGCTAGTCCACAGAGGAGGACTTTGCAGCCAGTCCTGAAGATACCTGATAAAACAGGGTCAGATGAAAGGGAAGGAGGTCCTCCCCTATCAGTGGACTTGGAAAGGGGCAAGGAGGAGATGAGGGAGGGAGGGTGGGGTTGGGAGGGAATGAGAGAGTCGGATACAAAGTTAATAAAATGTAACTAATAATAAAAATAAATTAAAAAC
>CM053762.1:59978414-60021611 GCA_028658305.1 Pachyuromys duprasi | reverse complement strand
TTTTCTCCTCCCAGTACCCCTTTCTCCTTCTTTTCCCTTCCTCTTTCCACCAAGAAAAGGGAGGCTCCCCTACCCCCATGTCAACCCTCTCCAGCACATCAAGACACATAAGAACTGAGCATATCCTCATTCCCTGATGACAGGCAAGGAAGCCCTCCAGAGGGAAGTGATCCAAAAGCAGGCAATAGAGTACATATTAGAAACACTCCCCACCTGCTATCCAGCCATCCCATATAAAGAACTAGCCATGCTTCAGCCACTTATAATGCAGGGGGCCTAGGTCAAGACCACGCATGCTCCATAGATGATGTCTCAGTCTCTGTAAGCCCCAATGGGACTGGGTTAGTTGACTGTGTTGGTCTTCATGTGAGGTTCCTGTCCCCTCCAGGTCCTTCTATCTTTGCTTCAACACTTCCACAGGACCCCCAGGGCTCTACCTCATGCTTGGCTGCAAGTTCCAGCATCCATCTCAATCCACTGTTGGCTGGAACAGCCCCCTCCCCCCAACAACAATAAATTTATGCTTCTGTCTGCAAGCATAGCAGAGCATCATTAATAGTGTCAGAGGCTAGCTCTCTACTGTTGGGCCAATTATTGATTGAACATTCCCTCCATCTTTGTTCCCTCTGTATCCCTACACTTCTTATAGGTAGGGAAATTTTGGGATCAAAGGTTTCATCAGTGGGTCATTGTTCCCCTCTTTCCATTAGTCCTTTCTGGCTAGGAGGTAGTAACCTCATTCTTAATGTACTTCTAGAATCCCAGTTAGGAGTCTCAACTACAATTGCACCTATATTCATTCTTGTTAACATGACTACTATATACCAATAAGACTGTGTCTTTATCACACACATACTCATCTTTTCATCATTTCCTTTATCAATTATTTGTGGCCAGCTTATACAGTTATATTGGCAAGGAGACAGTCTGTGCTACAATCTCATTGAGGTTTTTATTGCATTATATTGGTTATATTGTTGCTTTGTTTGTGACAATGTATATGTAATATTGGCTGGTACAAACTTGTTGTGTTCACCACTAAAGTTAGAGCAATCTGTCTGCCTCTACCTTCTAAGTTTTGAGATTGCAGGAGTTTACCACCACACTAAGCTGGCTGAGTTTTTCTTTTAATTAAAAAAATTAAGTCATTCATAATCCATTGCAGGCACTGCCAATAAGTAAATACATTATCATGGAAACTTAAAAGACTCACAGCCTTTCTCATAGAGAGTTTAAAATATAATTAATTACTGAAACTAGGAACTGAGAGTCAAAGTAAAAGCTATTTAATATATATGTTTAAATGAAAGCAGTATGAAATGGCAACATCCCAGACAAAAATGGGCCATATCAGTTTTATGATTTAAGAAAGTTTCATAATTCATATCCAGTTGATTAAAATAAGAAGGCAATATCAGCCTGTCTTCTACCTCTGTTTAGAAATGACTACATGATATAACTGGAAGCAATAAAAGAGAGTGTTTACAGGCCAGACACAGGTGTGGTTACCACGAATCCTGACTGTTGTCTCCAGCCAGTGCTCCTGTGTGTCTGCTGCCTCTCCACACTGCTCTCGCTATGACCCTCATTAGCTGTGGATGCTTCACTCTGCTCTTATTACTCTGGGACTCCCAGGGCTTGTTTGCAGAAGCGGCTGCCTTGGAGTTCCTTTTGGTTGACAGTTTCACTGTCTATGTTGCCCTATTGACTGCAGCAACTTGGGAGTCTCCACAACCACAGTGTGATTCAGACAACTGATATGACAGGTAAACGTGAAAGAAAGGCAGACATTAGAGAGGAATGAACCCTGAAGTGGACACACTGTGAAGCTGGCTGAAAATGTAATTCAATTAAATAGCTTGGTATTTTAGCAATATGACATGAATGATGTAAACAATAAAATATGTGGAAAATACAAATTATTTTGTTTTTAGTGTTCTATGATACTTTGTACACAGTTAAATACCCAAATGCATCCAGATTCAAGAATACGTGTGTGATGTTTCTTCCTTATTAAAATATCTTAGAACATAAATTTGGTTTTCTTCAGATTCTGAAAAAAAGAGAGCCCGAGAGGTTAGAAAGCTGGCTACTATGTTTCCTAGCGCATATTTGTTATGTGTAGTTTTCAGAAAAGTATTCAAGCATACATATTTCTGATACATATATACATTACATGTACATGTACATAAACTTATATTAATCACATAATAAATGCTAATAGTGAATTTGAATGTCTGGAAGAAAGAAAGAGGCAAACATTTTAGAAAGGCTAGAAAGGAGTGGAAAATAATACTTTTGTCTAGGTAGCTGAAGACAAGGGCACACTTACTTCCCCCACCCCCAAATACCGAGCAAACCAGAACACACACACACACACACCACCTTCAAAGGAAGAACGTTTTTACTGAAAATCCCTAGATCCCAGCTATGAGGTCTTGTGTTCCCACTGTACCTCTGCTGTCTGCAACCCTTTGTGGCAAGGACAGACAGAGAATAATTGTGCGAATTAGAAGGCACCATTAAGTAAGAGGTCTACACGTCATACAAGGCCACTGTAGCTACTATTAAAAACTACAAACATGACTGAACATTTCAGAGCATGGCATCCAGAATGAGTGTTGAAGGTGTGTATCTCTGAAGGGTAATTTTGATATGTGTAGCTTTTCAAGGAGGAAAGAGGAAATGGGAAGAAACAATGAGCTTTCTGTATGTTGATGGAAGAGCGAAGGAGAAAAAAAAAGAAAATGTAAGTTTTATTGACCATAGTCTCAAAAGATTTAACCCCCTTAATGTGCCATCATGTACCATAAATAAGCAAAACCATTAAATATATGTATGCAGAGAATGGAATGAGTCTACAAGTAGTAGAAAAAAATAGTCCCAAATACACTACACTCATAAAAGTAAAATTTACAAATGCATGCAGAAATATTAAAATCCAGAAAACAAAATTCTACACAAATCATTGTTGTAAGACAAATCTTTCCCTGAGGAGGTACTACATACATATCTACTCACCCCAGATAGAAAACACAGACAGACCTAGTGTCTGACTTGGATACCCCCAATGTCTAACTTGGTGTAACAATGAGGTTTATTGGGGTTACTTACAAGAGTATGGGCAAGAAGTTCTTTAAATGCAGAGAAATGACTCAAAAACAGCTGTACAACCAAAGCCCACCCCAAGCTGTCACATGGGTGACAGCTCACAAATCTGGGAACTTAAATCCCACTGTATGACCTACAAAGTTCAACAAGGTGGAGCGTGTTTTTTCCAGGTATCAGTTGGCCTAGACTTCTTTCAGGTAGTTTGGCTGGTTTCTGCTTCTTCCAGGAAACTTGCCTACTCTCAGAATTTTTGTAGCCACTTAGATCCTCTGAACATTTTTTTTTCTGCAGCTTAGCTTCCTCCTGAGGGAGTGTAGTACCTTGAATAGAAATGGGCCCCATAAACCCTTGTATTTGAATTCTTGGTTCAGAGATTGACATTATTAGGACATAAGTCTTTGTTGCCATAAGTGGGGTTTTTTCAGAGAAACTAGGTCATGAGAGGGCAGCATTTAAAGTCTCAGAAGTCACTTCCTCCTGAGTTTGGATCAAGATGTAGAATTCTCAACTACTTCTCCAGCACCCTATCTGCCTGCATGATGCCATGTTTCCTGCCATGACAATGATGGACCAACTTTCTTAACAGTAAGCCAGGCCCAATTAAATATTTTCATTTTGAAGAATTTTCATAGTCATGGTGTCTCTTCATAGCAATAGAAACCTTAAGAAAGAAATTGGCACTTAGGACTAGGGTGTTGCTTGGATAAGCTTCAACATGCTTTTGTTTGGAGGAATGTGGATTTGGGAGCTTTGGATTAGGAATGCAATTCATCATTTTAAGTGAGCTTAATGGGCCATCTAATAGTAACATAGAAGACAGTGATGCTGAGAGTGATTTTAACTGTGGGCGCCCTACTCATGAGGGTTCAGAGGAGAAGGTTAGTATGCATCTGAGGGACTTTTCTTGTCATATTTTGCCTAAGAATGTGATTGCTTTTGCTCTTAACCAAAAAGTCTGCTTGAGTGTAAGTTGAAGAGTTTTACATTAATTGTGATGGCAGAGAAAAATCTCAAAACAGCCTAATATTGACTCTGTCATGTGGTTATTAGTGTTCCCTCTTATGAAGATCTTTAATGAAAAGGAGCAAGCTGAACAAGGAAAAATACAAAATGTACAGATTGAGGGAAAAAAAGGGTTACCAGGATGGAATGCAGCTAAATCTTGTGTTCAAGAAGATTTTAATTTTTCTTTAATATGATGTATCGATTAATGAAAAGCCTGATATTAATAGAATAAAGAAGGTGGTGACGTCTGGACAAGACCCTACTCAGCTAAGCTTCCAATTTGTGAAAAGTAATTACAGAGAAGCTTAGGTCCTGATATGATGTCTATCTTTAATCCCAGCACTAAGAAGCCAGAGGTTGTCATGTCTCTAAGTTTACAGTCATTCTGGTCTATAGAGCAAGTTTGAAGACAGCCAAGCTTAGGGAGTGAACGAAACCATGGAGTACGGAATGCTGGTGAAGCTGTAATTGAACAAAGGGGCCATGTTACAGCCCCAGAAAGCAACAGAATTTGGAAGCTTTGGCCATGTGGTTCTGAATTTAGAGTCAAAGATAGAAGAAAGGAGTTGTGGAATCTCCCTCTGTGACTAAGGGAAAGCTGATGAGGCCAATCATGTGTCAGGGGTGTCTCTTCAGGGAGGCATAGAGAGGCCATTATGTGAAGTGATGAACGTGGAGCCTAGATTGCCTTGGAGATCCCAACATGTGTGAGATGCTAGGATCATCGGGTGTCTACCAAGAAAAGCTGTTAACAGGAAGTGGAACCAGCCCAAGAGGAAAAAAGTGTGTTTTAGTCAACAAATTCCAAACATTGAATTGGTAATTTGGACTGAAAGGAGTTAAAGGTCTGAAGAAAGCTCTGACACAGACATGTGTTATAGATATTTGTGTTTGCCCAGCTGGTTTTGGGTCTTGCTGTGATACAGTATTTCCTCACTCTGCTCCCTTTCCTCTAGTATGGAATGGTAATACATATCCTGTATTTTGGAAGCATGTAATATTTTTTATTTTGATTCTTTTAGGGAATTAAAGTTAAGAGATTGCAGTGAGTCTCAGATGAGACATTGGGATTTGGACTTTAAACAGGGTTGAGATTATTATAGACTAGGGGGACTTTTGAAGTGGACCTGAATGAATTTTTGCATTATGTTATGGCTACAAGCCTATTGGGACAGGGAGTCGAATGTGTTGTTTTGAATAGGAATGGCTCCCATAGATTCATATTTTTAAATACTTGGTCCGTAGACAATGACACTATGAGGAGGTGTAGTGTCAGAATAGGTGGAGCTGGTTGGAGGAAATGTGTCAATGGGAGGGCAGGCTTTGAGGTCTCAGAAGTTGAAGACATTTCACTTCCTGCTGCCTGCTGTCCATATGTGGAACTTTCAGCTCTTTCTCCAGTACCTAATGTCTGCCTGTATGCTACCATGTTTCCAACTATACAACATTGGACTAAATCTCTGAACTTTAAGCAGGACCCAATTAAATATTTTCCTAAGAGTTGCCATGGTCAACATAGCAATAGAAACCATAGCTAAGACAAGGAGAGTCTCAGTTTTATTGCTTACTCTGGTGGGATGACAGGTGTTGTAATAAATCTGATCAGTTTAAGGAACTTCCTCAGTTTATATTGGATTGTTGACTTTCCTGTTTAAGGATCTTTTCTGCAGGATGGAATGTTTCAGTCTCTCAGGAAACTGTTTTACAGCAATCACTGACAATAACTTCTTCAGAAAAAAATAAAGCCAACAAACAAAAACAATCATACACACTAAAGAGAGAAAAACAAAACACCAACAAGAAAAAAATAAAAACAAATAAAAATAGGGTAGACAAAATAGGATAGCAAAAAAATTAAATATACACTAACAAATATGCAATAATATGCAAATCTATCTGAAATTGGATATCTTGAAACTGAAGATCAAAATGAACCAAATGTAGGAGAAGTAGAAAATCGTTTTGTCACACTAGAATGGAAAATGTGGCAAAATTGTCTCTAGTAAGAATGATCAATTACAATAAGTCTGTAGGAAGGACAAAATAGTATGGGATTTTAAAAGAAAGTAATGAAATTAACAAAGATAAACCTAAATGAGGTAAAGAATTACAACTGGGCAATAAGAATAAGCAGAAATAGAAGACGGACAATGAATGAATAACAACAGCAGTGCAGTGATGGTAAAGGTGGAATGCCTGAGAAGGAAAAGCAAAACAATTGAGAAAAACTGATAAGGAAAATTACCGTTTGACAAATATTGTCATAATGTGAACTGCAGGCATGAATCACTGATGAATACAAGATTACTATGAAAAAGTACAATGAAACGCATATAGTCACAGAATGTTTCCATATATTATTTTCATTAAAGTGTCTTGATCTATTCCTGTCCTCAATCTGTTCTGGTTCTTATACTCTTTCTGTTTCCTCTTTCACTATGTTCTCTGAGCTCTGAGGAGAGGGACTAGATGGAGTCATCCTATTTACAGTTATGTGACCCAAGGTCTCTGTGCATAATGTCTCACCATGGGTCTTTGTATTTGTTCCCATCTGTTCCAAGAGGAAGTTTTTCTGATGATGTTAGAATAAGGCACTAATATACGAGTAGAGCATAAGGTAGTTAGGAGTCACTTTATTATTATCACCTTCTTTTTAGACCAAAAGTATTTGGTTTTACCCTATGTACCTAGGCTATCAGGTCTCTGGCTTTTGGTCTTCCAAGTAGTGTTGGGTATGTTTCTAGCTTGAGGAATCACCCATAGTCAAATCAGATATTGGTTGGCTACTTTCACAAACTTTGTACCACTATTCCCCTAATATAATTTGAAGGCAGGGCAGGTTGTATATCAAAGATTTTGTGGCGAGATTGGTGTTTATGTTTCTCTTTGGGTAGCCTTCAGAGTGCCTCCTTATACCAATGATGCTAGAATGTATTGAAAGTTCAGTGCAGGCACCAGCTCACCCATTCCACGTTCAATGTGTTTTGCGTGTTTTATCTGTAGCAATGGGTTCTTGCTGTCAGTTTGCAGAGGACTAAAGCAGAACAGGGCCAACATGGGTCTGCACCATATCCTCTGTGCATATACTATAGTTTTCATTTTAATATTTTATAAGAATCCTGAATGTGTGAATCATTGACTCTCTGACTCCTGTGATTTCTCTTGGGGCTCTTTTCCTTCTGTTGGTTTACTCAGTTCAACTTGGATGTGATAATTTTTTAAATCCTGTTATTTTTTTTAACGTTACAAAAAATAACAAATTCTTGCAAAGGAATATTTATTGACTTCAGGGAAAAGAATGAATCGGCACTGAAGAAGCATGGTGGCTACAACATTTTTCATGGCTGGCACCTTCAGTGCTTTGCTTTGTATGCAGGTTGTGTCTAATGGTTATCATGCTGGAAGTTCAGCCACTCCCTGGTGAAGGGGACTTTATCACGACTGTTGTAGTGAATAGACTGTTAGTCTCTCCAAGTGAAAAAGCTCCTAAGGAAAACAGTAACAAAGAGCAAGCTGCCCTTGTCCATTGCTTTCTCTCATCTTGCCACCTCTCCCTTCAGACCTCAGTAGTCACCAGAAGCAAGTGCTATGGTGTGTGAACTTCCCATGTACCAAATCACAATGCAATGAAACCTTTTCTTTATGTATCACCAAGGTCAGGTTTTCTACTAAAGTAACACAAAATGAACTAAACAATTGTTGATAAATTACATGAACATGTGTACTGATAGGATTCTGAGGATACATAACTACTTCACTTTTTGTGTTAAAACTACAAATTCCATATAACCATGAGAAGGCACTGGATCAACACAACTGAAAGGTATTTTCTAAAAATAAAATTAGATAATATGACGTGGCAAAGTCAAGGATGACCACAAAAGAGGCATTGTCACAGACTGGAGGAGAGGAATATAAAGGTAACTAAGTGTGTGTGTTGAGGACCCTATGTGGGTGAAATTTAAGAAAGATGACAGAACAGTTAATGATTTTATGCATACTAGCTTTCTGTACAACAGAATCCTAGAGTGGCAATGACTGATTTTATTGAGCAAAGCATATATGAGAAGTCTGTTACTTTTGCAGATTTTACTTTTCTGTTGTTATTTTAAAATTAAAAGTTATAACAGTCCATTTTATCACTACCATTTTCACGCCAATATTGTGTTCTATAATGCCATACTAATTTGCCAACGACTGATACACATTTTACTTTAGATTCACTTATTTATATGAAGTATAAATTTATAGAAGATTATATCAATATTTTGTAGGTAAAGATCATATATAACATTTTCACAGTTAAAAATCATCTTCAAAATTTTATATTTGTTAGCAAATTTGAATGATTAAACTATTATAAGAGATGTTTATGTGTTAATTTCATTAAAAGATTCTCCCTATTAAAGTTTTCATGTATTGTATTAAATATGTTTGAGTCTTGAAACTGTCTTTGATGTGCTTTCAGTATCAGAATTATGTCATTTGTGTCATCTAGCATAGCATCTAGAGCATATCTCCTTCAGTTTCCTGAAACTGGTTTTTAATTGTTACATCAGAATCTGTTGTTTCTAAAACTATTATTCTAAGAGGTGAAATTAATTGCAAAATTTTTGCAGAGTTTTCTTTTTTCCATTTTTAAAATTCCCAAAGTAGAAAACTTTGGTTAAATGAATCATCTAAGTGTATTTTTATAAGTTATCGTGGTCTGCTTATTTTTTGTTTATTAAATTCTTTTAATAATGGAATTCCTTTACACTTTTTTTGTAAAACAACATTTAATCTAGTTGTAGAGAATGATTGACTAACTCAGTTTTTTGCCTTATTTTAAAGTGTTCTGATATGAGTTTTCATCAATACTAATGGTTTATCAATAGTTATGGTTCATAAATCCTGCTTTATACGTCCTTTAACAGACGACACAGGTAGCTCAGAAGCCACTCTGCAGTAAGGAGTCAGTGATATGGTCACTTCAGCCAAATGACAGCTCCATCATACACTGGGGTTTGTTTTTAATATATAGGAAATGCAACAAATAAAAAAAAACTTTTAAGACTTTTCACAGTAGTTGCTGAGCTCTGTGTGTGCTTTGTAAGTGACAATGTTTATTGAAATTGCAACTCTGTGCATTGGTCTCACAGGAGTTCATAGATCCCCACCATCCCATGACCTTTCTCTCTCTTCTATGGTTCCAGTAAAGCAGAATGGCTCTGGAGCATCTTTAGAGTAGCAGATAAAAATCTCCTCATTTTGGGAGAGATAAAGTGATGTCTGACCACTGGTCAGAAATAAAATGAGAAAAGATAGTGCCTACCTCCTGGAGGAGCCAATTCTACCATATTCTGCAGTACATGGAGATAAATTTGTCAGAAATTTTATTTTCTGTCTCTAAGTCTACACAACTACTGTCACAAATGGCTTTCTGTCTTTTGCAGAAATGAAATATCAGTGTTTGTTTCACTTGATTTTGGTTAGATCTCAGGACTCAATGCTCAACATCATGAGCAAAATCAGCTCCATTCATTTATAGAAAGTCTATCTGTCCCTAGGGCCACCCAGAAAGTTTTAGACTCCCGGAAATAATTGTCCCTTCCTGCCATCTTTAAGTGTGCATGCTTCCTTAAATACTGTCAACTATAGAATTCCTAGTATGTGGTTTCTTACCAAGTCATAAACAAGAATCACAATCATGAGACAGTGACTGGCACCCCAAAAATTTCCAAGCTCCATTCTTGAGATATTTACCTAGCAAAAAAAAAAGAATGATGTCTGAAAACAAAGAACACTGTTACTAGTACCTGCAAACCCCAGAGATGTCTCAGTCTGTTTCATGAAATGGAATGTGTCTCCTTTTTCTTTCTTAAAAATTGCAGCTATAGAAACTCTACCTCCTTTAGGACAGTAAGAATACTGTCTTCCCTAAGTCTGAGCTCTTACCAATAATGTGGAAATACATTTTGCTTTGAAACTTTTGCTTTTCTTCTATAAAATATCTAGACAGTGAAATACTAAGATTTGCATGACACAAAGTTAGCATAGACATCAAGAAAGATTTGTCTCCAGCGCAGCAAAACTCATCCAGCATGTAAACAATCATCTTGCATCAGATAGGCAAATAATAAATGTGTACCAATGATAGTAGGCAACCATATTCTTCAGAAGTGGATAAAGGTTTTGCATCCAGGCGACATTTCATTTTATTTGAGAAGGGATTATGCTTTGAATTTGAAGTATTCATCAAAGTTCATGTGTTCATGATTTCGTCCCTTGTCGGTGGCTCTCTCTTTTTTATTAATTTTTATTTTTATATTAATAACATGTTATTTAATTTGTGTCCCAGCCCTAGCCCCCTTTCACATTCCCTCCCATTCTCTCCATCCCTCCCTCATCTCCTCCCTGCCCCTTTCCAAGTCCTCTGATAAGGGAGGACCTCCTCCCCTTCCATCTGACTCTAGCTTATCAGGTATCTTCAGGACTGGCTGCCATGTCCTCCTCTTTGGCCTAGCAAGACTGTTCCTCCTTTGGGGGGGGTGGTAAAGGAGCCAGTCATTGAGTTGATAGTTCCTGTTCCCCATACTAGGGAAACCCAGTTGGTTACTGAGCAATCATGTGGCGCTCTTAAAAAGAGATTGGATAATGAGGGTGCTGAGGTCATCAGTGGACCTGCAGTCTGGTTGGGGGGTGGGAGTCACTAGGAGCCTATCTTCAAAAAGTTTATAATACTCTGGTCTCTTCTTGTTTTCTCTCTGCTTCCTGGCCTCTATGAAGTGGTCAGCTATTCCACCATGCCCTTCTGATATGATATTCTGTTTAGCACAAGTTCAGAAACAATGGAGTCAGGGGACTATATACTAAAATCTGTGAAACCATGAGCTAAAATAAGCATTTCCTCCCTCAAAATGTTTTTGTCCCAATAACAGAAACACTGTCTGATGGAAACTTCTATTCTAAAAGAACCTTACCCACTCCATGAACATTTTAAATACTAATTTGTGTCTCTTTATGGTTTTCATATGTGTATAGAAGATTTTCTAGGTCCACAAAGTGCAAAATATATGCTGACATTTCTTGTTTCAAAAATATGAGATACTATATATTTCCTGATGTCTCACTTGTGGAAGTTGGGATTCACCTCCTGTATCCCTACTATGTTTCTCACCACTCTCTTTCCTAACAATAATTTTAGTTTAATTATGAGAAAATTCTTCTCTATAAATATATATTGGTTGCTCCCACACTGGAAGTAAACCTGGATGTATTAAATTATTTAAAGCATAGCATGATACTGCTTTTTAGGGGGGATCTGTGTCATACTCTAGGATAACATCTAGTACAGACAATTTCACACTATGCCACACTATTGAACTCAAACATAAATAGTTTGTATTTATTGACTTTCTTAGCTTCAGTTCTGCTTGTTTTCTCTTTGTAGAGGGCAAATACTTATTACCCCATTTCTCAGACTCCTTTATAATTGATCTTGATGAGAATGAAGTATTAAATACAAAGTTAAAATGGACCAGTACATAGTAGACACATCAATAGCTCTAATCAGAAGGCATCATACTTTGGAGATGACTGGAGGTATGTATTTATAGCAGATGAATGTATTACTCTATTGTCTTTATCTCAAATAATTGTAGTAAATGCAATTCAAAATTATTTGTTATCAGAAATAAGAGTCAACATTTAAAATAATTTTAACTTAATAATCTTATTTGAATGATAGCATTTGCAAAGTACCATGACTTAAGACATTATCTATGTTCTAACACTTATTTACAGTAGAGATTAGGGAAGCTTTTTTGCTTCTCTGTGTTGCAGTATAATTAAAGGTAATGCTTAATAGGTAATATAAGATATATGAACATGGACTCTCATATGTATGCCCATTTAAAGCAAGGTAATTTTTACCATAATTTTTTACTGAGTATCAATGCTGATGCTCAGTATTGATCTAATGAGACTAGATTTAAAAACTTCGAGGACATAAAATGAAGCATTTCTAGTGGAGATACTAGTTTTCTCTTGGTATGCAGAAGGAGTTGTGAGATTCTCAAGCAGTTATTGAAGCAATTAGGATTTTCAAAAGAGAACAGGGCATGCTTCTTCTAGTGATTGTCAATGACAGAAGGTAAATAAACCTTTTAGGATTTCTTATTGTAAACCTGCAAATTTGATTATGAAATAATTTTGTGACAGTTGCTCATCTTGTCTGTGAGATTGAATACTACCAAGATAGCATATTTCCTTTGTAAAGTTAGACAGGGAAATAAGCCTTGGATAATAATATATTCAATATGTACTTTGCACTTAATAATAGGTTTATCATCTCTTTACATATACTATGTTGTCTTCTTAATATAAGAAAGATGTTATCCTTTCCTCGTGGGGATAAATCCATTTTCCAAGCATTTTCTTTAGTTATCAGAATTCTGCAGAACTGAGCAAAGGCAAGATTAAGTGGTGCTATCACCCTGAGATGATTAAAGGCCTAAAGGAAATCATTTGCATCACTTACTAAAAATACAAAGTTACCGCTGTATAGTTGGAAAAGGATTCAAGCTTAGGCACGGATTTTACGGTGTCCACCAGAATCCATGCTCTGTCCTAGAGAAGAAAAATTTAGTGTTATTTTTAAAAAGTTAATTAAACCCATTGATGTATGACCAATTTATTAATAAAAAGTAAGCATGTTAGAATGCTGATATTGCAAGGAGGTACCTGAGAGAAAAGAGTACAGGATTCAAGAAAGTCTTAAGTAGTGCCAACAACTGCCCAAAGTTTATCTGGAATGGCAGTTGTTTGAAATTGTGTATGTAACAAATACATATGTGAGCATATTATTTATATCTATAGATAAATAGGTAGATCTATAGATCAATGGTAGATAGATAGATCACTAGACAAAGATAGATAGATAGATAGATAGATAGATAGATAGATAGATAGATATTAGCTATTAATAAATCTAATTGTTCTTTGGCAGAATGATTAGATTGGATTAGATTGGATTAATTCAGTGCCTCATGCATGCATGTTAGGCAAATGCTCGTACCACCTGACTACATACCCATTCATGATGAATTCAGAGTTATAATATTGAAGAAAGCCTATCAATAAAATGTAATGTAGTTCTTGAATTCTTTTTTAAAATAGTGGAATAAAGTTGGATATCAATAATAACAGTGAGTGCACAAATTCATGGAAACAATGCAAAACTAAATGATGACTGGATTAAAGAAGAAATCAAGAAGGGGACTGAAAATGTCTAGAATTGAATAAAAATAAAAGTGAAGCATAACAAAACCTATGATATAAAAGCAGTATTAAGAGCAAAGTCTGTAGCACTATGTAAACGCACCAAAATTTTTGAGAGATCACAAAATAACAACTTGATGATGTGCCGTCTACACTAAACTCTGTGAGACAAAACGAAGGCAGGCCTAAGGGGAATTATTGACCCTCTAAGCCATACTAACGAGAAGAAAAAGAACAGCCGTGTATTGATAAAATTAGAGAACAAAGGGCGCAGCGGACAGTGAGGACATTTGGAGAATCATTAGGACATGCTTTCAAAATCCATATTCTTCCCTTCAAACTAGAAAAATAAAATAAATGGATAGAGCTGTAGATATATCTGGACTGCCAAAGTTTTAAAAAGTAAGTAATTTAGGTAGATCCATAACAACCAATGACATAGAAGATGTTATGTACATTTTTCCTACTAAAGAGCTTAGGGCCAAAGAGATGAAGTGCAGAATTATTCAAAGAATGAAAACCTATGTTGATCAACTTAGTCAGTAAAATGGAAAACAGGAATATGTCCAATTTTTTATAAACCTGGTGTCATTCCGATACCAAAATCAGCCAAAGATGCAACACAACAGAAAGGAAAAATACAGGTGATTTGTTCTGATGAACATAAATGCAAGATTTTCTCGAAAAATACTTACAAACTGAATTCAGAAGCACATAAAATAATTAATGACCATGATCAATTTGACTTCATCCCAGAAATACAGAGATTGTTCAGTTGTTTAGCATATGTAATTCAATAAATGTAATCCAACACAGAAAAGGATAGTGAGGGAAACAAACTTTTGCCTTAAAAAAAAAAAGACATTTCGTAGGACTTTCTTCTACTTGCTATAATCAGCAAGCTATTTTTAATATCTGTGAATCAGTTCCCTCTTAGTCAGTAGATAATTTGTAATTCTTTTCATAAGACCTTGAGAGTAAAACATACAAACTCTCTGCAAACTGGGTTACTCTGTCTCTATTATGTTAATCTAGATTTCACAAGAAACAGCAAAGCAAAGAAGGAAAATGTTGGTGTTACATTACGTAAAATTTGTTTTTATTTTCTTCATATAAAGTTTGGTTCAGACATATTTGAAGGAGGACAAAATCTAATATTGGGCAAAATGCAATACAAATGAAGAGATAATGGTACGAATATTAGTGGTGAAGTATACTCATCCAGTAAGAAGAAAACCAAGACTAGAAACCCTTGTGAGACCTCTTTACCAAGGCTTGGATGCCAGGATAAGTGTTTCAACTTAAGAGTCATATGGCATCATGGACAATAATGACATTTTCTGTGCAATACAGTAAGATTCACTCTTCAGTAATTTTCAGGCTGGCTAACTAACATCTGACTGACATCACAAAGCAAAGTTTGAACCAGATGAGGAAAGGAAATTTTAATTGTAGTACAAGCTTATTTTTTAAAAAAGAATATATATATATATTCCTTTATATAGTGTCTTATTTTATTTTATATATATAAAAGAAATATATAAACCTTTCTTTGGAAAGAAAGGTTTCATGAATACCAGGTTGGCTGAGAATTTTCAGTGTAGTAAAAATGATTTTGAAGTTCTGATATTTCATAATTTATAATTATGCACCGTTGTAGTCTGGATTCTATGCATCCTAGGCACACCCTGTACCAACTGAATTACAACCCCACCTTCAAGGTCAGAACTTTTAGATTACTTCATTTTATTATTCCTTGCTCTTTTCAAAGTCAATTATAATGGCAAACAGAAATGAAAACTATTGAAGAGACAAAGCTATTTAGGTTTCATAAATGATCTTGACCTTGCTTGATTTACAAGACTAAAACTTAAATTGAGTGAATTTCTTTAGATTTTTTTAAGACAAAAAAGTGGGTTCTATCAACCACAATTGTCTG
Source organism: Pachyuromys duprasi (assembly GCA_028658305.1). Lineage (NCBI taxonomy): Eukaryota > Metazoa > Chordata > Mammalia > Rodentia > Muridae > Pachyuromys > Pachyuromys duprasi. The sequence continues at coordinate 60,006,295 of CM053762.1, read as the reverse complement.
AGAACCTTATATAACTGAAAACTTTCCAATAAGACTCCTGTAATTGTGACCAATCATGTATTTTCTTTGCTTTCTTTCCACATTCATTTGATTAAAACCTTTTCTTTACATTCCCTCCATGGAGCTTCTGAATCACTTCTCATTTGGAGCTGTTTGAACTGGAAATTGTAGTGGTATATATACGTCTACTGTGAAATTGTGTTGTGCTTCTCTTTGTCTAACATCCCCTATCTCCTAAGAAGATGTTGAAATGTGTCCTTAAGTTTTTTTCACAATGTGGACTCCTCTGATTCCATCCCTCTTGGTTAACTTATAACATCCATAGATATATGCATATTGCTTTCTATGTTATTGTACCATCTACATATGCATATTGCTTTCTGTGTTATTGTCCTGAGCTCTGTATATCTGCTTGTATAGTATGGGTCTGTGATGCAGAACACCAGCTTCTTAGAGAGATGTAGAAAAATACTTTTTACCTTTTCACATTTTGCTTTCTTCTGTGCCAGAGACTTATTGCAGGAAGTATTTCATTTATTTTAACTTTAGAATTCTCTGGAAATCTGAGCAGATGGATCTAAGAGTTAATCTGTCTGTTGATTGACCTATCCATTTTCATGTCACCCACAGACCTCAGAAAGCAAAAGTAAAGAAGTAATAATAATTCTCTCTCCTAGAATTATTCCATCACTCTAATAATACCAGTGACTCTTGGTCTTCAATATAGTTTAAGATGGTCTTTTATCCCTACGAACATGTTTTCAGACCTGGATAGAAAAAAATATTATCTATGGTAAAGACAAGATCTGAGTCTCAGAGTAGTGTTCTCTCTAAATGCCTCGGTAATCTTATCTGTCCATATCAAGCCCTAGAGTTTTTCATCTTATCTTGAAGCCCGAACTATCTCTGTATTTTTTTTTATTATTTCATTTTCTTTTTAAACTGAAAAAAATAAATCAATGTCCGTCTTCCAGTAAAGTGCTTTAAAGACTGACTTTGTTGGGTCCAGAGGCTCATGGCTGTGACATCAGTGCTCCAGAGGCTGAGGCTGGACGACCATGACTATGAATGTAAGGAGAGCTGGGGCTTTGACCGAGAGAGCAGACCAACAGGAGCTGGCCAGACAACAGGTTGAGAATGCATTCATGTTTATGACAAAAATGGAGGTGTGGTTTCTTCTGTGTTACTGATAACTGGACTCCAGAATCAGTGGATAACTCGACATATATACTGGGAAAGCACAGTAAGAGCCATGAGTAGTTCTTGCTCAGTCCATTGTACACAGTAGTTTAAAGGTCTCTTTGAGTGCTGGGGCTTGGTGTGTCCGTGAATCTCCCAGTTCGGAGATTCTCTAGGTCTCACAAACATTTGCAACACAAATATCCTAAGACTGTAGGTTACATAATGTATTTAACTTAGTGTAAAAATACTGTCCATTTCAATATTTTGAGTTAAAATAAAGCTGTTTTGTCCTTAGTTGATTTTTGCCTTTACTAAAATATCTGATTAAAAACAAGTAGCAGGACAAGAGCCTACCACAGAGGGCCTCAGAAAGACTCTTCCTAGCAGTGTATCAAAGCAAATGTTAAGACATATAACCAAACATTTGGCAGAGTGCAGGGAATCATATGAAAGACGGGGGAGATAGTATGACCTGGAGAGGACAGGAGCTCTGCAAGGACCAGATATATCAGGGCACAAGGGTCTTTTATGAGACTGTTTGTCCAACCAAGGACCATGTATGGATATAACCTGGAACCCCTGCTTGAATGCAGCAAACAGTAGCTCAATATCCAAGTGGGTACCCTACTAAGGGGAACAGGGGCTATTTCGGACATGAACTCAATGGCTGGCTCTTTGACCCCACCTTCTACCCCCGAGGAAGAAGCAGCCTTGCTAGGCCACAGAAGAGGACATTGCAGCCATTCCTGAAGAGACCTGATAAGCTAGAGTCAGAAGAAAGGGGAGGAGGTCCTCCCCTATCAGTGGACTTGGAAAGGGGCAGGGAGGAGATGAGGGAGGGATGGGAGGGATAGGGAAGGAATGCAGGATACAAAGTACATAACATGTGATTAATATAAAATAAAATAAAAAACTTTAAAAAAGAAAGAAAAACTTTGAAAATTGCTAGACTTAACTTTTAATTTTATTTTTAATATTATTTATTTATTACAATTTATTCACTTTGTATCCCTTCTGCAGCCCCCCTCCTCATCTCTTCCCAGTTCCACCCACGCTCCTTCTCCCTCTAGGCCCTTTCTCTAGCCCTCTGATAGAGGAGGACCTCCTCCCCTTCTATCTGACCCTAGCTTATCATAACTTTTTTTATTTAAATGTACACCCGAAGTGTTTACATTTTTATTCAATGACAAATATATCTGTATGAAAATTCTCCTAATGTAAATGATGCATATATTCTATTAGAGAACAAACAATCAGTGATCCACAGGTTTGATGTGAGAGAGAGGTTCAATTGGTGGATGATAAATACACAGTGAACCATGGAATTTCTCCCAACCCTTCTATGATCAAAATCAGCTCTGTGCTCCGCTTACCCCTAAAATGAAACTATAAATATTCTCTTCACTAGAGAAGTCTGGGGTCTCGTTCATTTTGGGGAGACTTAAGAGTACCAGGAACAAAGAGGGCTTCTTAACAGACCCTAGGTACAAAGAGAGAATCCTCTTCAGATAGGCTGCCTCTGTGTGGAGTCCGGAGAAAACCAGTTTCTGAAAGAATCACATTAATTCTTCCTGTGCTTTTCTATATGCTGCAATGCAAATTCTCCCAAGGATTTTATATCAAGTTGTTTTTATTATGCCCATAATATGGCCCTCCTGGGCTTGCTAGCAGCTCCTCTTCATTTTATTTTCTTTGATTATTTAATCATTCATGAAAGCCTCTCTCTATTCTGACACCCTCCAATTCTATAGGCCCTGGTAATTGAAAGACATACTTTTAAAGCATTCAACCAGAGACTCCATAAATTCCATCCACTCTTAAGACAACACCTACTCTAAGATGATCAGCATGTTTTTCCATTATAAACACAGCTCCTGCTTCCTGCTTGTGAAAGGTCATTTGGCTGAAAATGAAACCATAAGTCTTGTTTGCTTTAATCCTAATTCTTTCTCACTTAAAAACAAACAAATCAAAACAGATCTCTGACAGTATTCAGGTCTTACCATCAAATAACTGAACAAACTCTTTAATTCTTACCAGGAAGTATGGGTATCTAGAGAAGATCACATTTTGAATATGAATTTCACATTTCATTTGACTTTACCTTATTTATTTCAGACTGAGCTTTATTGTCTATAAAACCCAAACCAATTTTCATACCTTAGAGCTCCCGTTTGAGTGTTATGTTGCTTATGTACTATTTCATTCATATTATTCCACAGTGCTCACCAGCTTTTCTTAATTTCTTCCCATCTCACTCCTTTTCATGTTCTGGCAATGTCTATGCTGTGAAGAAGTATGTATGGAACCTGGCAGAAAAATCAGGATGCAACTGTAACATGAATTCAACATCACTTGAATCACGTTTAAAGTGTTGGAAATGTTAATAAAATTGCACTCTGACAATTAGCTGACCATTTTGCCACTATACAAATTTTCAGTGCAAACGCTGGCTGTGTGTTTTTCCTTCTCTAGAGTGTACCTTGAAAACTGCTTTTTGCCAACAGAGATCAGAGCTTTGCTCTGGTACCTTCTCACACCAGGAATTGTAATCAGCTATGTAGAGCTCAATCTGTGCATGCTTCCCAGGGCACAATTCTCAACTTGTTGATCAGATTAGATGGAACTGTCACAGAAAAGCAGCATGTGTTTATGACAGATAAAGTCCTCATCCACTGCATTTCCAACATCAAATCCTCTACTGAGCAATGTGGTTTTTGTGTGAGAATACAAAGTGATACAATTTAAAAGGCCACCTAAGGCAAATAATCTGTGTATTTTGTTTTAATTTTCAGAAATCACGCAATGACATATATCAGTAAGTTTGAAATTGTACCAAAAGCTTTTTAACTGCTGCATGAGAGAAAAATGTATGTAAGAGAAAAGAGAGATAAATGGAGAGAGAGAGACACCTAGTCCTAGTAGAATGATATATACAAAGTAACTGCAGTAACCAAGATATATCATATTTAGTTGGTGTTTATTATAGATCAGATGAGGCATGACTGGCCTAGAATAAACTAACTTAGGTGCTCACTTAGGAAGCAAAATTTAAGAAAATCTTAAAGAATATTATGGCAATATTTTAAAACAGTATTTGAAAAGTCAGTGTGAATACAAATGAACCACAATGGAAAAATTATTAAAATATTATATAATTCAATAGTAAGGCACTATGTTGTTTCCATTAATTTTCTAGATGACTATCAGTCTACAATATAAAGCTGGCACAAATGTGCATTTTCATAGTAAGTACCTAAGGCTTACGCCATGAATATCAAATCACCTGACACCCTGTAGCCTACCTCTACTCCACAGGTTTGAAAAGTGTAGGGAGATTATTTCAAAACAAACACAGTTCTTGCCCACTCTTGTGCTTCAGGTAGGTAGTGTGCATAAGGATTTAGCTACAATAAAATTCCTGGTGTGGATAGGAGCCTGTCTTTGTGTTGTTAGAATTTTCAGGTGCACTGTTAAGTAAAGCATCAGTCTTCCTGATGAAAAGAAGATTTGCATCTTATAATATACTGAACTAGTAGCCTCCAAGCCCCATTCTTGCATCTCAGTATTCAGGGTTGAAAAGGCACTAATCCCTTCCCTAAGCACAACCAGGAAAAGTAGCCCATATATTGACTAAGATATCAGGTTCTTTGGCCTTCTCTCTCTTGGGAACTTTGGGTTTCTCTATATATGATCTGTATGGCCTTATAGCTCCAGAATGTTCCATGGCCTCTGAAAAAGGTTGCCTGAATTTTCAGCCCTCTGAAGTAGATCTATGTTTGTTGCCAAAGGCTAACCTTAGGAAGCCTGTCAATTGAGAGAGAGAGGAAGAAGAAAGAGAAGCTTTTTATCTTCATGAAAATAATATATTTGTACAAGGTTGTACATCAATTTCTCTTAGTAAAACATCAAATACAGTAGTATCTAATCACATTAGTGAAGAAATTAACTGCTGTATTCTGTTGATGACAGGTATTCGTTTATTTGCTCATTCAGACAACATTTGCTGAGGTGTGTGTTTGTGCCGTATCATCTGCTGTGTTCTGGGGCTGCAGCAGAGAATGAGTCACCAAATTTACAGCCACAGGACTCAGTTAAGGACAGATAGCTCTGGGAACAAAGCAAAGTCATTCTTTCCACATAGTCACACACTCTTTCTCGCAGTTTATGTTGTGCTGTTTTCTTTTTTATTATTAAATTTTTATTTTTATATTAGTTACATTTTATTCGCTTTGTATTCCAGCTGTAGCCCCCTCCCTCATTCCTTCACAATCTCACCCTCCCTTCCTTATCTCCTCCCATGCCCTTCTCTAAGTCCACTGACAGGAGAGATCCTCCTCCCCTCCCATCTGACCCTAGCTTATCAGGTCTCATCAGGACTGGCTGCAATATCCTCCTCTGTGGCCTGGCAAGACTGCACCTTTCTCGAAGGGGGGTAGAGGTCAAAGAGCCAGCCACTGAGTTCATGTCAGAAACAGTCCCTGTTCCCCTTACTAGAGAACCTACTTGGATACTGAGCTGCCATGGGCTACATCTAAGCAGGGGTGCTAGGTTATATCTATGAATGGATCTTGTTTGGAGTATCAGTCTCAGAAAAGACCCCTGTGCCCGAATATTTTGGTTCTGTTGCTCTCCTTGTGGAGCTCTGTCCATCCTGAGTGAGGTATCTCAGAAGCAGAAAGATACACATGGTACATACTCACTTATAAGTGGATATTAGATATATAATATAGGATAACCATACTAAAATCTGTACCCCTAAAGAAGATAAACAAGGAGAACTCTGGGTAAGACGATCAATCCTCACTTAGAAAGACAAATGGGATGGACATTGGAAGAAGGAGAAAACAAGAAACGGTACAGAAGCCTACCACAGAGGGCCTCTGAAAGACTCTACCTAGCAGTGTATCAAAGCAGATGCTGAGACACATAACCAAATTTTGAGCAGAGTGTAGGGAATCATACAAAAGAAGGAGGAGTTAGTGTTACCTGTTTTCATTGGCTACCAAGTGAAGTTGGAAACGTATTTAAAACTGAATCAAAAATAGGCCACAGATAGCAGGGCTGCACTATCTTTAGTAGTGGTTACATATAAGTGTCTTACTCTCTATTCTAGCAAATGTTGTCTTACCTGGTTCTGTAAACACATAGCTCTTTCCTGCTTGAGAAATATTCTTGGGGAATTTTTTTCCAAGGTTTGGTCACTTTTGAGTCTATGCTTAAATCCACCCAAGGCAAAGAGCTTTCTATGACCACCCTAGGTGAAGCAGATCCTCCCTGCATGCTCATTTTTCTTCTCTCTCATTTTCTTCCTTCCTTATTTCTGCTGACAAATGGTAACTAGCTCTCAAATTCACAATTTTCCTTAGCTTCTTGTACTCTCCTCTGATAGAAATTCAGGCAGGGACAGTTTGTTTTATTTACTTATATGTCTTTGAAATTTTTCAAAGTATCTTGCAAAGAAAAACAGAATAATTACTTGTTGAAATGTGAATTATAATACTAATAATTACACTAATAACAGCTTCATTTAAACCAGCATTTTATCTATGGAAAGTTCCTCTGTAATTGCTCACAGAGCTGGTAGACATTCTTCTTTATGGTTTTAAATCCATAAAGTAATAATTCACCAATACTAAGAATTCCAACTAGTACATAAACTCTACTTCCAACTTATTCATTGCCTCAGACCTACCATTGTAGTGTGCAGAAATGTTTCTAATCCTATGAATGTTCCCACTGAGTTTCCTATTGTGTCTAGCTATCATTTCATTTGCAAAGGGGCTTTCAAGACCAAAAAAAGGAGAACTAACAATAGTCAACCCAAAGCTGCCTATAAGATCTCAGCAAATGGACATTCTCCAGGACTTTAAAGAAGCCGAGGTAAACGGGGTTGGCATTTAAGTGAAGGATTTATTTGGAGAAAAATGTTGATGAGGTAGTTTTCTCTACTTTCAAGGATCCCCTAAGTAAAAATATTATGTAGGCCAGGATCCAAGATGGTGGCACCAGGAGGACACTGAGTCTGAGGAGCAAAACAGCAATGTTGGTACAATGACCAAGAGACTGGACTCTGGGCCCTAAAACAACAGTGATCGTGTTTTCCAGGTGAGAAGAAACTCCATGGTACGGGAATCAGTTGGGTCCACTCTCAGGTCAACCAGCCAGAACCAGAAAAAGATCCCAGGTCACATAGGCACTTGGTCACCAGACCAGAGCCACATGTGCGCATGTCCTGATCACTTTCCCAGGCTAAACAGTGGGCACAAAAACACCAAAGACTGGGAATCCCAGTTGCAAGAAAAACCCACAGGGAAGGTAGGAAACTGGACTGACCTCAAGTCACCCAGTCTATCACTGGAAAAGGTCCCACAGACCAGTGGTCGCTCGCCACCAGCCCTGAGCGGGACTCCAGCCTGAGCACAGAGACCTGCTGCAAGCCTGACTCTCTGTCACAGACAGAACTGTGTACACCAAGGCATCAGAGACTGGGTTTTGCTGTAAGGAGAAAAACCCTCAGGGAAGGAAGTAAATGGGGACTGACTTCAGGTCACCAAGTATATCCCTGGAAAAGGTTCCGCAGACCGGCAGGCACACACCGCCAGCCCAGAGACCTGCTGTGTGCCCAACTATCCATCACAGACAGAACTGTGCACCCCAGGGTATCAGAGACCAGGAGTCCCTATCAGGAGAAAACCCCACAGGGAGGGAAACAGCTTAGAGCAACTCAGCCAACCTCTCACCCACCACCACCACCAGCAGCAGCACACATAGGAAAGTTCTCTGGAAAAGGTCTCAGTTTCATGCCAGGTCACCAGCTTGGAACCACCACCTGCCAGTGCTTGCATGCTCTGCATGCCACCTCAAACACCACAGACTGGGCCTTCTTGTTGGGAGAAAACCCCATGGTGGGGAAACATCTGGCCCTACCTCAGGACACCTAGCTCTGGAAAAGTTTCTGGCTATCCACAGGCTCCTGACTCTAGCCTCCAGCTGCATGCATTAGAGTGGAGCTCACCTGCCATTGACTACCACTTGGGTACTGGGACACAGAGACCCAACCTCAGACCTACAGAAGTCTGGGATCCCCGAGATCAACCACCAGACACTGCTCCAAAGGACAACCAGCTATCCCTAATGAAACTGACAAAACCATGGGGCACCCAGGTTACAGCAGCAGCTCACTAAATTTACAGCAAGCAACCCCAAAGCAGGGCAGCTGTCTCCAGGACTTCTCCAAGTGAGAGGAGAGCCCTCTTGGCTAACAAGGACCACAACTACCACTCAGGTCTATACACCTGAGGTGAGCTGTGGCAATTCCTGAAAAACACCGGCCATTCAGTGACCATACCCAAAAAGCTGAGGAGGCCTCCTTCAGGAAAAATCATCTTCCTGCCAAGAGGATTCTCTTCACCACAGGATTCCAGGAACCACCAGAAACTAACACCCAACACCTAAGATAGACCAGTGGGTAGAGGCCAAAGTAAAAGCTCAACCAACAAAAGAAAGAGCAATATGGAATCTCCAGAACCTAATTATCCAAGGGCAAGCAGCCCTGGACACCCCAGCATAATTGAAATTCAAGAAGATGACCTAACATCTATGCTTATGAAGAGGATAATAGAGGAAACAAATAAAATGTCTAAAGAACTAGAGGAAGATAAAGTCAAACAGATTATGGCCATCCTAAAAAAATAAAGGAAGATAAAGACAAACAGATTGTGGCCATCCGTAAAGAAATACAGAAGTTGCAGCCAAACAGTTTATGGCCTTTAGAAAGGAAATACTTAAATCACGAAAGAAATAAAAGAAACAGAGGATTGTTCAAACAAATAGCTGAAGGAATTGAAGGAAAAACAGGAAAATACAGTCAGACAGGTGAAGGAAATAAACAAAACGGCTCAAGATCTTAAGATAGAATTGGAAAAATTAAAGAAAACACAAATGGAGGAAATTGTGGAGAGAAAGAACTTAGGGAAGAAAACAGGAACTACAGAGGTAGCATACCCAATAGACTACAAGAGATGGAAGAACGAATCTCAGGTGTAGAAGATACAATGGAAGAAAACTATGTATCCATCAAAGAAAATAGTCAATCAAAAAAAAAAATTCCTGACACAAACCATCCAAGAAGTCCAAGACAACATGAAAGACAAAACCTAAGAATAATAGGAATAGAGGAAAAAGAAGATTCCCTCTTCCAAGGCCCAGAAAATATTTTCAACAAAACCATTGAAGAACATTTCCCCAACTTAAAAGGGAGACCTATAAGAATACAAGAGGCCTACAGAACACCCACTAAATTAGAACAGAAAAGAAAATCCTCCCACCATATGATAATCAAAAGAGTAAGTATACAGAACAAAGAAAAAAATACTAAAAGCTACAAGGGAAAAAGGCCAAGTAACATATGATGGCGGACCCATCAGAATCATACCTGACTTCTCAACAAAGACTATGAAAGCCAGAAGGGCCTGGACAGATATCATGCAGACCATAAGAGAACACAGATGTCAGCCCAGGCTACTATACCCAGCAAAACTCTCAGTTCTCATAGACAGAGGAAACAAGAGATTTGACAACAAAAACAAATTTCAACAATACCTACACACAAATCCAGCATTACAGAAGACACTAGAAGGAAATATAGAACCGAAGAAAACTAACTACATTCAAGAAAACAGAGGAGGCGACTCCAAGATGGCCGCCCCGGGAGTACACTGTGACTGAGGAGTAGGAGAGCAGTGTCGGCACAGTGACCAGAGACTGAAATCTGGGACCTAAAACACCAGCATTTGTGATTGCCAGGTAAGCAGAATTCCTACGGCAAAGAAATCAAGTGGGAAAATCCTAGAGACATCCAGTTAATCCCTTGGAAAAACTCTGGACGACCAGCTGCACACAGCACTGATCTGAACGCGCAGCATTCCTTGGTGCTGCCATTCGCCAGGACCTGGACTCACACAGTCTTCTGGCCAGGCCAAGACACCCTAGAGACCATTCCAGTCCGGGTGCATCAGCTGCGCACATCGGCTAACCCTGATCTGATTGTGCAACCTCCCACCACCCTGCCAGCCACCATCTTTGACAGGGACTCAGAGTTCCTGGTCCAGACAGATACCAGTCCAGACCTGGGAGAAATGGCGGGCACACATCCACTAGCTCTGTTCAGAATGAGCAGCTTCTCGCAGCCCCGCCAGTCACCACATCTGACCAGGACACATAGTTTCTGGTCCAGACTGACACCTCAGATACCAGGCCAGACCTGGGAGAAACGGTGGGCGCACATCTGCTAGCCATGAGCAAAACACTAGCCTCCCACAGTGCCAGTGCAACCAGCCACCACCCCGGACAAGGACACATAGTAACTGGTCCATACTAAGGTGTCCCCTGATACCATCCCAGACTGGGGGGCACAGCCCCTAGCTCAGAAGGAGGCGCCCGCAGCGCAACCCACTGACCTCAGAATCCAGCCTGCAGAACTTGCCACAGAGTGAAGAACACTGGAAATCAGGAAACCTGGGCAGGTGCTTGCCTGCAGTCTGTGCTTACTAAACACACTAGCACCCTCATCCCTTCCTGAGCTTGCTCCCAAACCCCATAGCTCAACCTTATATACTCCCCTAGCACTCCCTTTAAGACACCTTCCCAGTGCATGAGCACACACACACACACAACTTACTCCTCCTCGCCAACAACGAAACTGCGCCAGCAACCTTTCCTCCCACAGGGACAACTGAGGCAAGTACACATGCTGCCAAACCACTGGAACTCCCAGATCTTCTTGAAGACTACTCCAGACATAAGAGACTGACAGTTCCACTCTGAAGTTCAGCTTCAAGGAACAAACAGCTCCTTGAGTAAATATAAAAAAATGCCCAGAGGTTGAAGTAAGAACTCACCCAACAAAAATCAGGACACCATGGCACCACCAGAAACACCCAAAAGCAATGGAGATTTTACTTCAGCAGAGACACAGGAAAATAATATTAGAGTTATGCTAATGCAGTTACTAGAGGAACAAAAACAGGAAATAAACAAGGCCCTCAAAGAAATATAGAAGAATTTAACTGCCCACATAGAGGAACAATTAAAGAGATACAGAGAGGAAACAAACAAACAAAAAAATAGGAGCCACATTCAATCAGATGAAGGATATGGTACAAAGCATGAAAACAGAATTAGAATCTATAAAGAAAACACAGAGAAAAACCTGGAAGTGGAGAACTTAGAGAAAATATCAGGAACAACAAAAGTAAGCATCACCAATAGAATACAAGAGAGGGAAGAGAGAATCTCGGGAGCTGAAGATACACTTGCTGAAATGGATTCCTCACTCAAAGAAAAAATAAAATCGGAACAGTCCCAAACACAAAATATCCAAGAAATCAAGGATGCCATGAAAAGACAAAACCTAGAATAATAGGAATAGATGAAAGAGAAGACTCGAGGTTCCAAGGACCAGAAAATATTTTTAAGAAGATCATAGAAGAAAATTTCCTCAACTTAAAAAAAGAAATTTCCATAAACATACAAGAAGCCTACAGAACGCCAAATAGACTAGAACAGAAAAGAAATACCTCTCGTCACATCAAAGTTAAAACACTAAACCTACAAAACAAAGAAAAAATATTAAAGGCAGCAAGGAAAAAGGGTCAAGTAACATATGAAGGTAGACCGATCAGACTCACACCAGACTTCTCATCAGAAACTATGAAAGCTACAGAGACCTGGGCAGAGGTCATGAAGTCTTTAAGGGAACACAGATGCCAAAAAAGACTACTATACCAAGCAAAGCTTTCAATCAACATAGATGGAGAAAACAAAACATTCCATGACAAAACAAAATTTAAGCAATATCAACACAGCAACCCAGCCCTATAGAAGATTCTAGAAGGGAAAGTACAATCCAATGAAATCAACTACACCAAAGAAAATATAGGATTCAGATAACTTCCCAACAAAAAGGAAAAAAAAAAGCAACGAATCATAGTAAGACCACCAACTCCACAATAAAAGGAAGTAAAGGTCATTGGTCACTATTATCTATCAACATCAGTGGACTCAACTCTCCAATAAAAAGACACAGACTAACAAAATGGTTGCAGAAACAGGATCAAACATTCTGCTGCATCCAAGAAACACACCTATGCAACAAATATAAACACTACCTCAGAGTAAAGGGCTAGAAAAATGTGTTTCAAACAAATGGACCCAGAAAACAAGCTGGCGTAGTTTCAACCAAAACTAATCAAGAAAGATGAGGAGGGCCACTTCCTTCTCATCAAAGGAAAATACCAACAGGAGGACATCACAATTTTGAACATCTGTGTTCAAAATACAAGACCACACACATTTGTAAAAGAAACATTACTAAAACTGAAATCACACATTGATCCCCAACCCTAATAGTGGGAGACTTCAACACTCCACTCTCACCAAGGGACAGATCATCCCCTCAAAAGCAAAACAGGGAAACAAGGGCACTTACAGAGGCCCTAAATCAAATGGACCTAATAGATGTGTAAAGAACTTTTCACCCCAGATCAAAAGAGTATACCTTCTTTTCAGCACCTCATGGAACCTTCTCCAAAACAGAACACATAGCGGGTCACAAAGCAAGTCTAAGCAGATGCAAGAAATTGAAATACTCCCTTGTATCCTATCTCACCATCATGATCTAAAGCTGGACCTCAACAACAACCAAAACAGCAAAAAGCCTGAACATACTTGAAAAATGAACAACTTGCTTCTCAAGGACAGCTTGGTTAGGGAAGAAATTGAGAAAGAAATTATAGACTTCCTAGAATTCAATGAAAATGAAAGCACAACATACCCAAACTTATGGGACACAATGAAGGCAGTGCTAAGAGGAAAGTTCATAGCACTAAGTGCCTTCAAGAAGAAATTTGAAACATCTCATACAAAGCAACTTAATGACCTAACTGAAAGCCCTAGAAAAAAAAAAAAAAGAAGCAGATACACCTAAGAGGAGCAGACACCTGGAAATAATCAAACTCAGGGCTGAAATCAATCAATTAGAAACAAACAAAACAATTCAAAGAATCAATGAAACCAAGAGCTGGTTCTTTGAGAAAATGAGCAAGATAGACAAGCTCCTAGCCAAATTAACAAAAAGGCAGAGAGAAACTATCCAAATAAGCAAAATCAGAAATGAAAAGGGGGACATAACAACAGACATTGAGGAAATCCAAACAATCATTATGTCTTACTACCAAAGCCTATATGCCACAAAATTTGAAAATCTAAATGAAATGGAAAATTTTCTTAATAGATTCCATCTACCTAAATTAAGTCAAGATCAGATAGGAAGATTGAATAGACCTATATCCCCCAAAGAAATAGAAGCAGTCATCAACAACCTCCCTACCAGAAAAAGCCCTGGACCAGATGGTTTTGGTGCAGAATTCTACTAGACCTTCAAAGAAGTCCTAACACCAATTCTCTCTAAACTATTCCACAAAAGAGAAAAAGAAGGAAAATTACCAAACTCATTCTATGAAGCCACAGTCACCTTGATACCTAAAACCACACAAAGACACAATAAAAAAGGGAACTTCAGACCTATCACTCTTATGAACATTGATGTAAAAATAATCAATAAAATACTTGTAAAGAGAATCCAAGAACACATAAAAGATATCATCCTCCATGACCAAGTAGTATTCATCCCAGGCATGTAGGGGTGGTTCAATATATGGAAATCCATCAATGTGATCCACCATATAAACAAACTGAAAGAGAAAAAAAACCACATGATCATCTCCCTAGATGCCAAAAAAGCATTCCACAAAATCCAACATCCATTCATGTTTAAAGTCTTGGAGAGATCAGGGATACAAGGCACATACCTAAACATAGTAAAAACACAAGCCTGTAGCCAACATCAAACTCAATGGAGAGAAACTTAAATCAATCCCACTGAAATCAGGGACAAGGCAAGGCTGCCCATTGTCTCCATATCTCTTCAAAATAGTACTTGAAGTCGTAGTTAGAGCAATAAGACAACTAAAGGAGATCAAAGTGATACAAATTGGAAAGGAAGAATTCAAAATATCACTATTTGCAGATGATATGATAATATACATGAGCGACCCCAAAAATTCAACCAGAGAACTCCTTCAACTGATTAACATTTTCAGCAAAGTGGCTGGATACAAAATCAACTCAAAAAAAAAAATTACAACCGCTCCTGTACACTAAAGACAAATGGGCCTAGAAAGAATTTAGGGAAACAACACCCTTCACAATAGCCACTAATAACATAAAGTACCTTGGGGTGACTCTAACCAAGCAAGTAAAAGACTTCTTTGAAAAAAACTTCAAATCTCTGAAGAAAGAAATTGAAGAAGATTTCATAAAATGGAAAGATCTCCCATGCTCATCGATTGGTAGGATTAACATAGTGAAAATGGCCATTCTGCCAAAAACAATCTACAGATTCAATGCAATTCCCATCAAAATACCAACACAATTTATTACAGAACTTGAAAGAAAAATTCTCAACTTCATAAGGAGAAACAAAAAACCCATAATTTCCCAAAGGATCCTGTACAACAACAGATCATCTGGAGGTATCTCCATCCTTGACCTCAACCTGTACTACAGAGCAATAGTAATAAAAACTTCATGGTATTGGCATAGAAACAGAATAGTGGATCAATGGAAGCGAATAGAAGACCCAGAAATAAACCCACACACCTATGGAAACTTGATTTTTGACAAAGAAGCCAAAACCATTCAATGGAAAAAGACAGCATCTTCAACAAATGGTGCTGGTCCAACTGGATTTCTATATGCAGAAAAATCAAAATAGATACATATTTATCACCCTGCACAAAACTAAAGTCCAAGTGGATCAAAGACCTCAATATAAAACCAGACACACCAAACCGGTTAGAAGAAAAAGTAGGGAAGATCCTATAACCCATTGGCACAGGAGATTACTTCCTGAACAGGCTCTAAGAGCAACAATCAATAAATGGGACCTCATGAAACTGCAAAGCTTCTGTAAAGCAAAAGACACTGTCATCAACACCAAATGACAGCCTACAGACTAGGAAAAAATCTTTACCAATCCTACATCTGACAGAGGGCTAATATCCAGTATATATAAAGAACTCAAGAAGTTAAAAAGCAACAAATGAAGTAATCCAATTAAAAAATGGGGTATGGAGCTAAACTTCATTAGCCATCAGGGAAATGCAAATCAAAACAGCCCCAAGATTTTACCTTACACCCATCAGAATGGCCAAGATCAAAAACTCATGTGACAACACATGTTGGAGAGGTTGTAGAGAAATGGGAAACCTCCTCCACTGCTGGTGGGAATGCAAACGTTTACAACCACTCTGGAAATCAATCTCATGCTTTCTTCAACAATTAGGAATAGTGCTTCCTCAAGATCCAGCTATACCACTTCTGCAAACATTAGCTATAAGGTGAGTGCTATGATTTTTCCTATTTCTTTCTGTGTAATCAGAATGTAATCAGGAATGTAAGTATAAACTGAATGTTCTCACTAACTAGTCTAAACACAATGCACCATTTGTTTCCTTTGAACAAGTTGTGTTTAATATTGCTTCTTTCCTGGGCCCTTTGTATTGTGTATGTTGTTGTTGTTATTATTATTATTATTATTATTACAACATATTTACTTTGTATCCTGATTGTAGCTTCCTCCCTCATCTCCTCCAGGCCCCACCCTCCCTCACACTTCCTCCAGTATCCACCCTCTCTAGTCCACTGAGGAAGTCCTCCTTCCCTGTCTGACCCTAAGCCTATCAGGTCCCTCCAAGACTGCCTTAAAGGAACATCCACTATGAAGGGTCTCTTACACTTCTGTTGACTCCACTCATGAGCCATCTCTGCCCTACATTCATCCTTGGTAACTTGATTTCCCCCACCCCCATACATTCAGCTACTGAGACCACACATTGTGTGACTCTTAGACAATGTGAGGGCAGACCTCTCCCACAGATGTTTCTTAGCCAGTCAAATAAATACTTCTATATTTGATCTGTCTTTTAGAACGATGTAATTGTTTTCCAAGCAGACACTACACACTTCATTGTTCCTGAAATTACAGGAGACATACATACTGTTTTTTTTATTTTTATTAATTACACTTTATTCACTTTGTACCCCCCCTGTAGAACCCTCCTTCCTCCCCTCCCAAACCCTCCCTTCTTCCCCTTTCACCACCCATGGCCTTACCAAAGTCCACTAATAGGGGAGGTCTTCTTTTCCTTCCTTCTGATCCTACTCTATTAGGTCTCATCAGGAGTGGTTACATTGTCTTCCTCTGTGGCCTGGTAAGGCTGCTCCCCCTTCAGATGGAGGTGATCAAAGAGCAGGCCAATCAGTTTATGTCAGAGGCAGTCCCTGTTCTCATTACTATGGAACCCACTTGGACACTGAACTACCATGGGCTACACCTGTGCAGGGGTTCTAGGTTTTCTCCATGCATGGTCCTTGGTTGGAGTACCAAGTCTCAGGAAAGACCCCTGTGCTCAGAATTTTTGGTTCTGTTGCTCTCCTTGTGGAGCTTCTGTCCTCTCCAGATCTTACTATTTCACTCCTCTTTCATAAGATTCCCTGCAATCTGTCCAACAGTTGGCCGTAAGTCTCAGCATCTGCTCTGGTAGTCTGCAGGGCAGAGCCTTTCAGAGGCCCTCTGTGGCAGACTTCTACCTTGTTCCCTGTTTTCTCTTTCTTCAGATGTTGATCCTCTTTGCCTTTCTAGATGGGGATTGAGCATTTTAGCCAGAGTCCTCCCTCTTGATTAGTTTCTTTAGGTGTACCATGCTGTATGTGGCACAGTATGATCTTAATCATGTTAATGACATGCATGCACCTGTGTATGTGTGTACATTCGTAATTGCATAGATCAACTGCAAATTCAGATAAATTAGAGATCTCACCATTTTTCTTTCACTCAAACTCTATTTGTTAGTAAGATTCAAGAAAAACAGTTAGTGGGCTTCAGAAATGTAAACTACGTTGTGTTGTTTGATAACCTATTGTTTCATTGTGCAAGCTATGAGGGGTCCACTATTGCAGGGTACAAAATGCAGATTACAAATAACAGTCAGTCTAAAAACAATGTAGCAATCTGAAAGTCCATATATATATGGACTGTAAGTTAACACCTGATTGCACAGTTTGCATTATTTTAATTCCAATAGAACTTATCTGACCTTTCTCTTTTCAGTAACTATAAAATGGACCACAAATGTTGTATGAGGGCAGCTTTCAATCAATGTTTTGAGGTACATCAAGTTCTTTGGTCCATCCTGACTCATGGCTTCAGACACTCAGCTTCATCCCCTGAACCTCACATTTTTCAGTAGAACTTCTTGTTTTAAAAGAATAAATGTTTATTTATTTTTATAAATTACAGTTCATTCACTTTGTATCCTAGCTGTAGCCCACTCACTCATCCCTTCTCAAACCCAACCTCCCTCCCTCATCTCCTCCCATGCCCATCCCCAAGTCCACTGATAGGGGAGGTCTTCCTCCCTTTCCCTCTGACCCTAGCCTATCAGGTCTCATCAGGACAGGCTGCATTATCTTCTTCTGTTGCCTGGTAAGGCTGCTCCCACCCTCATGGGGAGGTGATCAAAGAGTCATACACTGAGTTCATGTCAGAGACAGTCCCTGTTCCCTTTACTAGAGAACCTTCTGAGGTGCTATGGACTATATTTGTGCAGGGGTTCTAGGTTATCTCCATTCGTCACCCTTGCTTGTTGTAACAGTCTCACAAAAGACCCCCATGCCCAGTTTTCTTGGTTCTGTTTTACTTCTCGTGGTGCTCCTGTCCCCTCCTGGCCTTTCTATCTCCCCCTTCATAAGATTCCCTGCACTCTGCCCAAAGTTTGGCTATGAGTCTCAGAATCTGGTTTGAGACCTTCATTGGTAGAGTTTTTAAAAGGCCCTCTGTGGTAGGCTCCTGTCCTGTTCCCTGTTTTCTCCCTCTTCTGATGTCTGTCCCATTTGTCTTTCTGAGTGAGGATTGATCATCTTACCCAGGGTCCTCCTTCTTGCTTAGCTTCTTTAGATGTACAGTTTAGTATGTTTACCCTAAATTATATGTCTAATACCCACTTATAAATGAGTATATACCATGTGTGTCTTTCTCCTTCTGGGATACCTCACTCAGAATGATCTTTTCTAGATCCCACCATATGATTACAAATTTCATTATTTCCTTGTTTTTAATTGCTGAGTAGTATTCTATTGTGTAAAAGTACCACAATTTCTGTATCCATTCCTCAGTTGAGGGATATCTGTTTTGTTTTTTTTTTTCCCAATTACTGGCTATTACAAATGAAGCTGCTACAAACATGGTTGCGCAAATGTCCTTGTTGTATACTTGTGCATATTTTGGATATATGCCTAGGAGTGCTATAGTTGGATCTTTAGAAAGCATTATTCCTAATTGTCTGAGAAAGCATCAGATTGATTTCCAAAGTGGTTGTACAAGTTTACATTCTCACCAGCAGTGGAGGAGGGTTACCCTTTCTCCACATCCTCTCCAGCATGTGTTGTCACTTGATATTTTGATATTAGCCATTCTGATTGGTGTAAGGTCAATTCTCAGGGTTATTTTGATTTGCATTTCCTTCATGACTAAGGACGTTGAGCATTTCTTTGTTCATCTGCCATTCGATATTCCTGTATTGAGAATTCTCTGTTTAGCTCTGTTACCCATTTTTTAATTGGATTACTTGATTTGTTGTTGTTTAACTTCTTGAGTTCTTTATATATTTTGCATATTACCCCTCTGTCAGATATAGGGTTGGTGAAGATCCTTTCCCAACCTGTCATTTTGTTCTGATGACAGTGTATTTTGCTTTATGGAAGCTTTTCAGTTTCATGAGGTCCCATTTATTGATTGCTGCTCTTAGAGCCTGTGTTGTTGGTGTTCTGTTCAGGAAGTTGTCTCCTGTGTCAATGAGTTCAAGGCTCTTCCCTACTTTTTCTTCTAACCAATTTAGTGTGTCTAGGTTTGTGTTGAGGTCTTTGATCCACTGGACTTGTTTTTTGCAGTGTGATAAATATGGATCTATTTGCATTTTTCTACTTATCAATATCCAGTTAGACCAGCACCATTTGTTGAAGATACTGTCTTTTTAACATCTTTTTTGGCATCTGTTTCCCTAGATGTTTGGATTTATTTCTAGGTATTTTATTTGAATCCTTTGTCCCACCATTCTGTTTCTTTGCCATTTCCATAAAGTTTTTATTACTATTGCTCTGTACTACAGCTTGAGATCAGGGATAGAGATACTTCCAGATGATCTGTTGTTATACAGGATTGTTTCATCTATTCTGGATTTTTTGTTTTTCCATATGAAATTGAGAATTGTTCTGTCAAGATCTGTAAGGAATTGTGTTGGTACTTTGATGGGAATTGTGTTGAATCTGTAAGTTGTTTTTGGCAGGATGGCCATTTTCACTGTGTTAATCCTACGGATCCATGAGCATGGGAGATCTTTCCATCTTCTGATATCTCCTTCAGTTTCTTTCTTCAGAAACTTTAAATGTTTTTCAAACAGGTCTTTCATTGCTTGGTTAGAGTCACACCAATGTACTTTATTTTATTAGTGGCTATTGTGAAGGATGTTGTTTCCCTAATTTCTTTCTCAGCCCTTTTGTGTATTGTATACAGGATGGCTACTGATTTTTTTTTAGTTAATTTTGTATTCAACCACTTTGCTGAAGGTGTTTATAAGCTGAAAGAGTCCCCTGGTAGAATTTTTGGGCTCACTCAGGTATACTATCATATCATCTGCAAACAGTGATACTTTGACTCTTTCCTTTCTGGTTTGTATCTGCTTGATCTCAATTAGTTGTCTTATTGTTCTAGCTGGGACTTCAAGTGCTATGTTGAAGAGATATGGAGAGAGTGGGCAGCCTTGTCTTGTCCCTAAGTTCCCTTGGATTGATTTAAGTTTCTCTCCATTTAGTCTGATGTTGGCTATAGGCTTGCGGTGTATTGCCCTTACTATGTTTAGGGCCTTGTATCCCTGATCTCTCCAAGACTTTAAATATGAATATGAGTTGGATTTTTTCAAATGTTTTTTCGCCATCCAATGAGATGATTGTGTGGTTTTTCTCCTTCAGTTTGTTTATATGGTGGATTACATTGATTTGTTTCTGTATATTCAACCACCCCTGCATTGCCTGGGATGAATAGCATGGTGGATGATGTCTTTGATGTGTTCTTGGATACGGTTTGCAAGTATTTTATTGAGTATTTTTGCATCAGTGTTCATAATAGAGGTAGGTCTGAAATTCCATTTTTCTGTTGTGTTTTTGTGTGGTTTATGTATCAAGGTGACTGTGGGCTCATAGAATGTGTTTGGCAATATTCCTTCTGTTTCTATTTTGTGGGATAGTTTGAAAAGAAGTAGAGTTAGCTCTTCTTTGAAGGTCTGGTAGAATTCTGGGCTTTAACAGTCTGGCCCTGGGCTTTTTTTGGAAGGGAGATGTTTGATGACTGCTTCTGTTTTTTTCAGTTTTAAACTTCTGTTATGAACATCTTTATGATGGTTAATCTTCGTTGTCAACTAGAATGGATTTGAAATAGCCTAAGAAGCACAGCTTTGTGTTTTAGAGTTAGTATCCGTAGAGGGGTAACTGAAGAGTCTCAACCTATGCATGGAGGCTCCATGCCATGGACTAGGGTCCCAGACTGAACATAAAAGGACAAAGAAAACTTAATGTTTTCAGTTACATCTTTCTGCTTCTTAAGTACATATGCAATGTGGTCCACTGCCTTATGCTGCTGGCATCACAGCCTATGTTTACACGGATGGCTTCTCTGTCACAACAAATGGTACCCTCACATAGTATTCCAGAATAAGGGCTTCATTCCCCATGTTGCTTTGTCGGGTATTTTATTATAGCAACAAATAAAAAAAACTATTCAACTTCCCTCAGGTTTGTTCTTGGTTCAAGGTGATGTTTCAGGTCATTTAGTTGATATAAACAACAGGCTCCAAAAGCAAAAGAGTTTTTCCTTCCCCATTGTTCTCACTTTCTTTTCCAGCTCAAGAAGATGGGGAAAACTATTTCTTGTCTCAGTACGTCTAAGGATGTCATCTAGGCTCTGAAAGGCAAATGAGTCCCAGTCATCAAATCAGTTCTTTTGGGCTTAAAAAGCATACTAGCAACCTGCCTCACTTGGTAGGCAGGACCTTTATAATGAAGAGGCTTTTATGGTATTCACATTCCTGCTGCTGATCCAAAAATGCTCTTCTTGGAATTTATTGAAAAGAAAATCCATGACCTTGTAATCTTTAAAAGAAGAGAGAAAGAAACCTTCATGGAATTATGTGATTTTTGTTGTTAGAGTACATTCAGGGTTTTCATTTGTTCTGAACTTTCACTTTCAGACTACTGCTAACTGCTAATAAGCAAGCATTTCATAGCCTTATTTCCAAGCCTTTAACAGCACAGAGGTTTAAAATAAGACAGTCAAATAAAGTACAGGAAGGTAATATTGACTGAGTTTTTTTTTTATGTTCTATGATCCTCACCATCTAAAATCCTCAGAGCATCTAGAGAGGTATTTTGCCAAAATAAGACCCATTACACAGTTCCTTTGCCATGGACTTAGTTATGCTCCCCAAACTGATATTTTCTGAATTTAACACCTAATACTACTGTTTTGGAAGAAAGAACTTTCAGAAAATCATTAAGTGATATCATGGCAGGCAGGTGATAATCTAGTAAGACCACTTGTTAGAAGGCCGAGAATGTATGCGCACAGAGTGGACACAGTCGGAGGTGGCTGACAATAAGGAAGGAGTGTGAGTGCATGTTAAGGTATGGTTAGGGGTGGCTGGCTTGAAGCAATGAGAGAGGCCTCCCATCAAGCAGCTAAGCCAGCACCTCTTCCAATGTGGTGGGAAAATCATTTCTCTCAGATAACATACCTAGTTTCAATAATCTTGTATGGAAGTTTGGAGACTTAAAGGTTTCTAATAACTTCTGAAATCATTCAGAAAAAAATAAAAGTATTTTAAGTTTAATTTTTTACTCTTCATACAAAATAGTGGGTTCCTTTCGATATTTTCACATACGCAGACACATGCACACAGACACACAGAGAGACACACACAAAAAGACACATAGAGAGAGATTCGCACAGACACACACACAGACATATACCACTTTGTTGTTATTCATTTTTCCACTACTCTCTTCTCATTGGTCTCCTTTCTTGACAAAAATAATTCCATCTGATTTTATGTCACATATATTCTGTTACCATCTCTTCTTCTGTATGGTAAATCTAGATTCTAACCATCAAAACATCAGCCCCTATATCTGACCTATACTTTATCCAAACTTAGCACTGAGTCATACTCTAATTGTATTACCCCTATCCTGGCTTTTCTACATTGTAAAGCTAATCTGCCTTAAATGAAAATTTTCTCATTTGCTGGTAATTTGCAAGACTGGGTCCTCCAAACTCAAGTCTCAGTTCACCTATTTTCTTGTCAGAGACATTATATCTGAGTGATTAGTCTAGGACTTTTCCCTTTATTTCATGTCACCTGCATCCTTCTGCCTTCCAGCATTTACTTCTCAGCACTTATCAATGCCAGGCAGTGCCTTTCTTTCTGTGTTTATATGCTTGCCTGTGAGGTGGCTGACCACATAGCCCCCGACCTTACAACAGGGTCCTTTTCTCTCTGTCTCTTGAGTACTGTATTTGCAGACATTGCAACAGTCATCTAGGCTACCATCTTGTCTGGTTCACTGTATGTCTCTTCTAAGTTGAATGAAATCTCCATGAAAGCAAATATGTGTTCATCTTGATGTTGTCTCTCTTTTCAAGGTTCATCGTTACTTGACACATGAGTGGTCATACTGAATACCAAGTGAATATTTCTCTTCTTCCAGTGTTCTATCCATCTCATTTCCCTTTCCAGCCATTATCATTATGTAGGCCATGCTAACAGAAAGCTCTTATCCAATTAAGATAATCATCTCATGAGCCAATTATATTTCCTTTGAAGCTGTGCTTCCTGTATTGGAAGTTTAATCAAAAGGGAAAATATTGAAGTAATCCATATCCTCTTTAGTGCCATTGAAATTAAGTTTATCATCAACAGCTTTTAATTTCCCTCCTCCTAAAGGACCTATAAGCCCTTTCAATCTTAAAAGAAATAGTGATTATATTGGACATTCTTCATTTATAATGAAATGTTTAAAGGTGGCTACTAATAAAGAAATATGTTTGATCCAGTAGTGGCAGCCAGTGACTGTACATTCAGTGACTGTACAACTCAGGAGGTTGATATAGGAGGAGTGTCCTCATGAGCTGAGGTGGGTGAAATAGAAAGTTCCTTGCAGCTGGAGCTACATAGTGAGACTAAGGATCACAGAATTACAATATATTTATTGAGTCTATATTTTAGGAGACTGGAAGCCAAATATCAGACAGCCTCATGGCTTATAAGTCTGGTGAGGGACTCATGGAGGATGTCACCATGGTATGATGCTTTGTGAGAGACTGACATCATACTGACAAACAGAAAGCTGCAGAAGCTAGGGATTGTATAAACAACTATCATAAAAGAACTACTTAGGATCGAAGCAGAACTATCATATCAAATGTCTTTTTTTGGGCAACCTCTAGAAGTTAAAAGTCTGAGTGATGTTTGTTGTTGTTGCTGTTCTAGAGTTTCCAAGTGTGCTGTTAACTTGCTAGTATAAGATCTCTAAGTTTTTTGTTTTTCAAACAGGAACTTGGTGCTATAAATTTGTGCCCTAAATCCAATTTCATTGTGTTCCATAAGTTTGTGTATGCCATGTGTTCATTTTCATTTTCTAAAAACTCTTTAATTTCTTTCTTTACTGACTTTTTTCAGTAGAGAGTTGTTCAGTTTTCAAGAATTTGTAGGTTTTGTCTTTTCATTGTTGATGATATACAACTTTAATCCATGGTAGTCTGATGGTATTCAGGGAGTTATTACAAATTTCTTGTATCTGATGAGACTTGCTTTGTGTCAGTTTTGGTGAAAGTTCCAGAGAAGGTATATTCTTTTGTGTTTGGGTGTTTTGTGTTCTGTAAATATCTGTTATGTTCATTTGGTTTATAATGTTGCCTGAATGACATGCTCATTGGTGAGAGGGGGGTATTGAAGTCACCCACTATTAGTGTGTGAGGGACAATATGTGATTTAAGCTTTAGTAGTATTTCTTTTACGCAGTTGCTGCCCTTGTGTTTGGGGCATAGACTTTAAGAATTGAAATGTCCTCTGTCAGATAAGGGGTTGGTGAAGATTATGTCCCAATCTGTAGGCAGTCGTTTTGTTTTGATGACAGTGTCCTTTGCTTTACAGAAGCTTTTCAGTTTCATGAGGTCCCATTTATTGATTGTTGATCTTAGAGCCTGTGCTGTTGGTGTTCTATTCAGGAAGAAGTCTCCTGTGCCAATGAGTTCTAGGGTCTTTCCCACTTTTTCTTCTAACCAATTTAGTGTATCTGTTTTTATGTTGAGGTCTTTGAACCACTTGGACTTTAGTTTGTTCAGGGTGATAAGTATGGATCTATTTGCATTTTTCTACATGTAGACATCCAGTTAGACTAGCACCATTTGTTTAAGAAGCTATCTTTTATCCATTGGATGGATTTGACATCTTTGTCAAAAATCAGTTGTGTATAAGTATGTGGGTTTATTTCTGGGTCTTCTGTTCGGTTCCATTGATCCACTATTCTGTTTCTATGCCAGTACCATGCAGTTTTTATTACTGTTGCTCTATAGTACAGCTTGAGATCAGGGATGGAGATACCTCCAGAAGATCTTTTATTGTAGAGGATTGTTTTAGCAATTCTGGGTTTCTTGTTATTTCATAGGAAGTTGAGAATTTTTCTTTCAAGGTCTGTACAGAATTGTGTTGGTAATTTGATGGGAATTGCATTGAATCTGTAGATTGCTTTTGGTAAGATGGCCATTTTTACTATGTTAATCCTGCCAGGACATCTTCTGATATCTTCTTCTAATTCTTTCTTCAGAGACTTGAAATTTTTTTCATATACAAAGAACTACAGAAGTTGAAAAGCAACAAATCAAGTAATCCAATTAAAAAGGGGGTACAGAGATAAACAGAGAATTCTCAATAGAGGAATATCAAATGGCAGAGAAACAAAGAAATGCTCAACATCATTAGCCTTCAGGGAAATGCAAATCAAAGTGACCCTGAGATTTCACCTTACACCCATCAGAATGGCCAAGATCAAAAACTCATGTGGCAACACATGTTGGAGAGGTTGTGGAGAAATGGGAACCCTCTTCCACTGCTGGTGGGAATGTAAACTTTTACAGCCACTCTGGAAATTAATCTGGCACTTTCTCAGACTACTAGGAATAGTGCTTCCTCAAGATTCAGCTATACCACTCCTAGGCATATATCCAAAAGAGGCTCAAATACACAATAAGGACATTTGTTCAACCATGTTTGTAGCAGCTTTATTTGTAATAGCCAGCAGGTGGAAACAACGCATATGCCCCTCAACTGAGGAATGGAAACAGTAATTGTGGTACATCTACACAATGGAATATTACTCAGCAATAAAAAACAAGGATATCATGAAATTTGCAGGAAAATGGTGGGAACTGGGAGGGATAATCCTGAGTGAGCTATCCCAGAAGCAGAAAGACATACATGGTATATACTCACTCATATAGACATATAATATAGGATAAGCCTACTAAAATCTGTACACCTAAAGAAACTAATCAAGAGGGAGGACTCTGGCTAAAATGCTCAATCCCCAGGCAGAAAGGAAAAGCAAATTGTCAACAGAAGAAAACAGGAAACAAGCTAGCAGTCTGTCACAGAGGGCCCCTGAAGAATATCAAAGCAGATGCTGAGAGTTATGGCCAACTCTTGGGCAGAGTGCATGGATTCTTACAGAAGTGTGGGAAATAGTAAGATAGGGAGAGGACAGGAGCTCCACAAGGAGAGCAACAGAACCAAAAAATATGAGCACAGGAGTCTTTCCTGAGACTGATACTCCAACCTAGAACCCCTGCACAATGTAGCCCATGGCAGTTCAGTATCCAAGTGGGTTCCATAATAATGGGAACAGGGACTGCCTCTGACATGAATTGATTGGCTTGCGCTTTGATCACCTCACCTTGAGGGGGAAGCAGCCTTACCAGGCCACAGAGGAAGACAATGCAACCACACTGATACTAGGAGCAAAAGGAAGGAAAGGAAGACTTCCCCTAACAGTAGACTTGGGGAGGGGCACATGTGGAGAAGGAGGAGGGAAGGTGGGATTGGGAGGGGAGGAGGGAGTGGTTTATGGGGGGATACAAAGTGAATAAAGTATAATTAATAATAATTAAAAATAAACATGGAACATCACAAAAAAAGAGAAATGAAAGATCCTCTTGGCACTTTTTTTCTTTGATGAATATGTATTCGCTTCTCCTCTGTCTTTTGATTAGCTTTTGTTTGAAGTCTATTTTTATTAACTATTAGAATGGCTATACTAGCTGGTTTCTTATTTCTATTTTGTCGGAATTTCTTTTTTCAACTCTTTACAATGAAGTAATGTCTAGCCTTGATGTTGAGGTGTGTTTTTTTGGATTAAGCAGAAGGATGGATCCTTTTTTTTTTCTTTCTTTCTTTCTTTTTTTTTTTTGAATCCATTCCGTTAGTCTGACTTTTTATTGGGGAATTGAGGCCATTGGTACTGAGCATTAACTGACCAAGAATTGTTGATTCTTATTATTTTGTTGTTGATGCTGGTGAGTGAGTGTGTATGTGTGTGTTTCTCTAGTTTTATTTTGCTGATAAGAGATTGTTTTTGGTGTTTTCATGAGTGCAGTTAAGTACTTTAATTTAGAATTTTCTTCTAGAACCTTCTGTAGGGCTGAATTTGTAGATATATATTGTTTAAATTTGCCTTTATTGTGGATTATCTTATTTTCTACATCGATGGTTGCTGAAACTTTGCTGATGTAGACTGGTCTAGCATCTGTGGTCACTTAGACTGTACAGAAGAATATCAGTCCAGACCATTGAGAAGTATCCATTGAGAAGTAAGGTGCAACATTTTTTTTTTACTTTTTATTTATTTTTTGTTGTTTTTTAAATTTATATATTTTTACTTTTTAATTTTAATTTATATATTTTACTTTGCATCCCAGACGTAGCCCCCTCCCTCATCCCCCCCTCCTACTCCCTCCCTCATCTCCCTCCTCCCCGCCCCCTCCAAGTCCACCAACAGGGGAGGACCTCCTCCCCTTCCATCCAACCCCAGCTCATCCTGTCTCCTCAGGGCTGGCTGCAATGTCCTCCCCTGGGATCTAGCCAGTCTGTCACTCCCCTGTTTGTATGGAGGAGGGTCAAAGAGTCAGACATCAAGTTCAAGACGGAAACAGTCCCTGTTTCCCTCACTAGGGTCTTCAGTCTGACACCGAGCTATCATGGGCCCCATCTGAGCGGGGGTTACAGTCCACATCCACACGTGGTCCATGATTGTAGAAACCGTCTCATACAAGACCCCTGAGCCCTGTTCCGTTTGGTCTTTGTGGAGCTCTTGTTCTCCCCAAGTCTCACCAACCTCCCCCAGATCTATCATTACTTCTTGCCCTCTGCTAAAGGCTTGAACGTGAGTCTTAATATCTGCTCTGATACATTGCT
>CM053762.1:59951305-59977914 GCA_028658305.1 Pachyuromys duprasi | reverse complement strand
AAAATATTGTTCTTAATATCTAAGTACATTTATTTAGATTTTCAAATTTTGTGGCATATAGGTTTTTGCAGTACGACCTAATGACTGTTTGGATTGCCTCTGTGTCTACAGTTATGTCCCCCTTTTCATTTCTGATTTTGCTGATTTGGATAATTTCTCTTGCCTTTTAGTTAGTTTGGCTAAGAGTTTGTCTATCTTGTTGATTTTCTCAAAAAACAAGCTCTTGGTTTCATTGATTCTTTGAATAGTTTTATTTTTTTCTACATAATTAGTTTCAGCCCTGAGTTTGGTTATTTCTGGCCATCTGCTCCTCTTGGGTGTCTCTGCTTCTTTTTTTTTTTTCTAGGTCTTTCAGTTGGGCCATTGAGTTGCTTGTATGTGATGCTACAAATTTCTTCTTGAAGACACTTAGTGCTATGAATTTTCCTCTGAGCACTATTTTTATTGTGTCCCATAAATTTGGGTATGTTGTACCTTCATTTTTCATTGAATTCTAGGAAGTCTTTAATTTCTTTCTTTATTCATTTCTTAACCCAGATGTCATGGACATTTTTCTTGATAGATTTTATCTACCAAAAGTAAGAAAAGACCAGGTAGAAAGATTGAAGAGACCTATATCCCCCAAGGATACTGAAGCAGTCATCAACACTCTCCCTTTCCAAAAAAAAAAAAAAAAGCCATGGGACAGATGATTTCAACTCAGAATTCTACCAGACCTTCAAAGAAGTGATAACTCAAATTCTCTTCAAACTATTCCACAAAATAGAAACAGAAGGAATATTACCAAACTCATTCTATTAAGCCACAGTCACCTTGATACCTAAACCACACAAAGACCCAACGAAAAAAGAGAACTTCTGACCAATCTCTCCTATGAACAATGATGGAAAAATACTCAATAAATTACTTGCAAACTGAATCCAAGAATAGATCAAAGATATCATCCACCATGACAAAATCGGCTTCATCCCAGGCATGCAAGTATGGTTCAATACACAGAAATCCATCAATGTAATCCACCATTTAAATAAACTGAAGGAGAAAAGCCACATGATCATCTTCTTAAATGCTGAAAAAGCATTTGACAAAATACAACACCCATTCATGTTTAAAGTTCTGGAGAGATGCGGGATATAAGGCACATACCTAAACATAGTAAAGGTAATGTACAGCAACCCTATAGCCAACATCAAACTTAATGGAGAGAAACTTAAATCAATCCCACTGAAATCAGGGACAAGGCAAGGGTGCCCACTCTCTCCATATTTCTTCAACATAGCACTTGAAGTCCTAGCTAGAGCAACAAGAAAAGTAAAAGAGATCAAGGGGATACAAATCGGAAAGGAAGAAGTCAAAATATCAATATTCTCAGATGATATGATAGTATACCTGAGTGACCCCAAATAATCAACCAGAAAACTTCAGCTGATAAACACCTTCAGCAAAGTGGCTGGATACAAAATTAACTAAAAAAAAAAAAATCAGTAGCCCTCCTGTATACCTAAGACAAAAAGGCCGTGAAAGATATTAGGAAAACAACACCCTTCACAATAGCCGCTAATATCATAAAGTACCTTGGGGTGACTCTAACCAAGCAGGTGAAACACCTGTTTTAAAAAAAATCAAGTCTGTGAATAAAGAAATTAAAGAAGATATCAGAAGATGGAAAGATCGCCCATGCTCATGGATTGGAAGGATTAACATAGGTAAAATGGCCATTCTGTCAAAAGCAATCTACAAATTCAATGTAATTCTCATCAAAATACCAACACAATATTTTACAGACCTTGAAAGAAAAATTATCAACTTCATATCATTCTTCATATGGAAAAACAAAAAACCCAGAATTTCTGAAATGATCCTATACAACAACAGAGCATCTGGACTTATCTCCATCCCTTATCTCAGGCTGTATTACCGACCAATAGTAATAATAACTGCATGGTATTGGCATGGAAGCAGAAAGGTAGATCAATGGAACCGAAAAGACAACCCAGAAATAAACCCACACACCTCTGAATACTTGATTTTTGACAAAGAAGACAAAACCATGCTCTGGAAAAAAGAGAATATTCAACAAATGGTGCTGGTCCAACTGGATGTCTACATGCAAAAAAATGAAAATAGAGCCATATTTATCACCCTGCACAAAACTAAAGTCCAAGTGGATCAAAGACCTCAACATAAAAACAGATACACTAAATCAGTTAGAAGAAAAAGTGGGGAAGAGCCTAGAATTCATTGGCACAGGAGACAACTTCCTGAACAGAACACAAACAACACAGGTTTTAAGAGCAACAGTGAATAAATGGGACCTCATGAAACTGAAAAGCTTCTGTAAAGCAAAGGACACTGTCCTCAGAACAAAACAACAGACTTCAGACTGGGAAAAGATCTTCACCAACCCTTTATCTGACAGAAGGCTGATATCCAGAAGTATAAGGAACTAAATAAGTTAAAAGGGAATAAATCAAGTAATCCAATTAAAAAATGGGGTATGGAGATAAACAGAGAATTCTCTGTAGAAGAGTATCGAATGGCAGAGAAACACTTAAAGAGATGCTCAACGTCCTTAGCCATCAGAGAGATGCAAATCCAAGCAATCCTGAGATTTCACCTTACACCCAACAGAATGGCTAAGATCAAAAACTCAAGTGACAAAGCATGTTGGAGAGGTTGTAGAGGAAAGGGAACCCTCATCCATTGCTGGCGGGAATGCATACTTGTACAACCACTTTGAAAATCAATCTGGCACGTTCTCAGACAATTAGGAATAGCGCTTCCTCAAGATCTAGCTCTACCTCTCCTAGGCTCCAAAGGATGCTCACTTACACAACAACGACATTTGTTCAACCATGTTTGTAGCAGCTTTATTCGTAATAGCCAGAACCTGGAAATAACCCAGATGCCCCTCAACAGAGGAATGGATACAGAAATTATGGTACTTTTACACAACGGAATACTTCTCAACAATTAAAAACAAGGAAATCATGAAATTCATAGCCAAATGGTGAGATCTAGAAAAGATCATCCTGAGTGAGTTATCCCAGGAACAGAAAGACACACGGTACATATTCACTTATAAGTGGTTACTAGACCTATAAGATAGAATAAGTGTACTAAAATCTGTACACCTAAAGAAGATAAACAAGAAAGAGGACCAGGGGTAAGATGATCAGTCCTTACCTAGAAAGACAAAGGGGATCGACATTGGAAGAAGGAGAAAACAAGTAACAGGACAGGAGCCTACCACAGAGGGCATCTGAAAGACTCTACTTAGCACTGTATCAAAGCAGATACTGAGACTCACAACCAAACCTTTGGCAGAGTGCAGGGAATCATATGAAAGAAGGGGAAGTTAGTATAAACTGGAGAGGACAGGAGCTCTACAAGGACCAAATATATCAGGGCACAGGAGACTGTTTCTCCAACTAAGGACTATGCACGGAGATAACCTAAAACCCCTGCTCAGATGTAGCCCATGATAGCTCAGTATCCAAGTGGGTACCCTAGCAAGGGGAACAAGGACTATTTCTGACATGAACTCAAAGGCTGGCTCTTTGACCTCCTGCACCCCAAAGGCAGAGCAGCCTTGCTAGGCCACAGAGGAGGACATTGCAGCCAGTCCTGAAGATACCTGATAAGCTAGGTCAGATGGAAGGGGAGGACCTCCCCTATCAGTGGACTTGGAAAGGGGCAGGGAGGAGATGAGGGAAGGAGGGTGAGATTGGCAGGGAATGAGGGAGGGGGCTACAGCTGGTATACAGAGTAAATAACCTGTGATTAATGTAAAAAATAAAAATTATTAAAAATAATCTTCTAAGTACAAATGCCAGAATACCACTCTAAAAATGAGGCACATGCTAAGCATTTAGATTTTGTCAGAAATAGTCTGAAGTTTTCTAGCTGATTTTAGCCTGGAAATTACATTTATGCCAAATGTCTCCTATTATGGAGGAAGATAAAATTATTCTCTATCAGACAGCTCACTAAAAGGCATTTTTAATTTACAAGCTTTTCATGATATTTTCTGTTTCAAGAAAGAGAAACCCTAACAATAATTATTGAATAAAGGCCATTATTGATTCAAAGCTAGGAAGGATACTAGAGCAAAGCAGAATGAGGAGGACCTGAAAACTAGGGCAATAAGAGATAACTTCTCAGTGTTTCTGACTCCACATTTGCTGCCCTGCTGCTTTTCAAACTTCTTGGCTGTGCTGGTGACATTACTTGTTCCAAAGAAAGCCTTTTCTGAGTATAATGAGACAGAGAGCCAATTGGCATATTTAATTTAACAAGTCTAGAAGAAACCTGCTCTTTCCTTTAGGATACATATGCAAATACAGGTGTGAGCTCACTAGGATCTTCTTCATTGAAAGGATTACAAAAAACCCTAATTGTGGTTCCCAGAAAGTTATAGAGTTGTGCTCTGACTCCAGAGAACTGGTTCAACTGCCAGTCTCTCTGGTCAAGAACACCATGGGAGAGGCTGGAAAAAATATCAGAGGATCATTTACTTTTGTTGTGTTATAATCAAACATCTGAGCAGCAACTGGATGAGACGTGTGTTTGACTCACGTCTTGAGGGTGCATTCCTTTTTGATAGAGACAGAAGAGCAGCTGGCACTTCTGTGGTAGTGAAAGTGTTTGGTATTCTTGCTCAGATCTCAGCTGACCAAAAAATAGAATACAGAAAGCACAACTAGGCAGCAACTTCAAACCTGGAACCCAGGGACTCATCTCTTCCAGCCAGAGCTTGTCTCCTCGAGGTTCCATAACCTTCCACATAAAAGTGTCTATTAGGGACCAACTGTTCAGTATATTAAGCCTCAGAGACATTTCATGTCAGAACATGGCACCATGATTCAAGGAAGCCAATTAGGTACCTAAAGACTTGATGAGATGTTTCTTTTCCTTGTTTTTCTCTTTATTTCCTACCTTATCAACCATCCCAGATATAACAATATATAAATTTATATTATTATTGTTTTGAAATGTTATAAACTTCATAGATGCTCAAAACTCTATTGAGACAAAAAAGAATGAATTTATGTGTCTTCTATCTTGATGAACACAAAAAATCCCATCACTAATGTCTAATGATACATTCAAAATATGTCTTACTATCTAATTCTTGCTATTTTTTTCACCTAAATTGAAGACAGAGTCTAGTGATAATATGTGTCTCAATCAACTATTCTCAATTCACTAACTTACATAAGTATAATATTGACATTTGCTTCTATTTTCACAAAATATAAAGAAGTCTATTTTTATTTCCCATTATAAATATATATGCTTATTTATTTTTATTTTTATATTAATCACAGGTTATGTGTTTTGTACCACAGCCATAACCCCCCCTCATTGCCTCCCACTCTCCCCATTTCTCTCCCATCTCCTCCCTGCACCTTTCCAAGTCCGCTGATAGGGGAGGAACTCCTCCTCTTCCATCTGGTATAGCAAGGCTGCTCCTCCTTTGGGAAGGAGGAGGGGGGTCTAAGAGCCAGCCATTGAGTTCATGACAGAAATAGTCCCTGTTCCCCTTACTAGGGTACCCAGTTGGATACTGAGCTATCATGGGCCACATCTGAGCAGTGGTTCTAGGTTATATCCATACATGGTCCTTGGTTGGAGAAACAGTCTCGTAAAAGACCCCTGTGCCCAGATATATTTGGTCCTTGTGGAGCTCCTGCCTCCTCCAGGTCTTACTCACTCCCCCTTCTTTCATATGATTCCCTGCACTCTGCCTAAGGTTTAGTTGTGAGTCTTAATATCTGCTTTGATACATTGCTAAGTAGAGTCTTTCAGAGGCCCTCTATGGTAGGCTCTTGACCTGTTGCTTGGTATCTCCTACATTCATTGTCCATCCCATTTATCTACCTAAGTGAAGATTGATCATCTTACCCCTGGTCCTCTTTCTTGTTTATCTTCTTTAGCTGTACATATTTCAGTATGTTTATCCTATCTTAGAGGTCTATATATGTGAGTATATACCATGTGCTTCTTTCTGCTTTTGGGATACCTCACTCAGGATGATCATTTCTAGGTCCCACCATTTGCCTGCAAATTTCATGATTTCCTCATTTTTAATTTCTGAGTAGTATTTCATTGTGTAAAAGTACCATAATTTCTGCATCCATTCTTCAACTGAGGGACACTGCCATCAAAACAAAATGACTGCCTACAGACTGGGAAAGCATCTTCACCAAACCTACATCTGACAAGGGGCTAATATCCAATATATATGAAGAACTCAAGAAGTTAAAAAGCAACAAATCAAGTAATCCAATTAAAAAAATGGGGTACAGAGCTAAACAGAGAATCTCTCTGTAGAGGATTGTAGAATGGTAGAAAAACACTTAAAGAAATGTTCAATGTCCTTAGCCATCAGGGAGATGCAAATCAAAATGACCCTGATATTTTACCTTACACCCATCAGAATGACTAAGATCAAAAACTAAAGTGACAACACATACTGGAGAGGATGTGGAGAAAGGGGAACCCTCCTCCATTGCTGGTGGGAATGCAAACTTGTACAACCACTCAGGAAATCAATTTGATACTTTCTTAGACAATTAGGAATAGTGATTCCTCAGGATCCAGCTCTACCACTCTTAGGCATATATACAAAAGATGCTCAAGTACACAACAAGGACATTTGCACAACCAAGTTCGTAGCAGCTTTATTCAAAATAAAGGTATTTTTAAAGATTCCAGAATTTTTCATTTCTCCATTAATAGCAGACAAGTTTATTTCTGCTTCATATTACTATTTGGCTCAAAAAACTATAAAATAAAAAGAGATACACGAATCTTTTATGTTTGTTGTGGGTAAAGTTTATAATTTCTAAAGTTTTAAGATGAACATTAATGATAATGTTTATTCTAGCCAGCCTTAATTTTGCTGTGTTTTCATTAACTTAATTGTCAAAGATCATTTCTTGTTAAGCTGAATTACAAATCACATTAATGGAAGGAAACAGCTTGCATTTAAAAGGCTTCAGTCATACTTTGGAAAATGCACTTATGACAAGTTGGAACACAACTATTTAATACAGTCTAGAAAAGGTCTAACATGAAATCAAAAGGCTACAATTCATTTATTCAAAAGCCTTTACATTTAGATCATTTTTTCATTATAATTACTTTTTCAGAAAATGTTTGATTCAACATCTTATTTATTCTATATTTTTATATGATTTTACTAGTTTACATGTAGGTATGTGCATCATATGTGTTCAGTGTTCACAGAGAACATGAGAGGGCATCAGAGCTCTGTAATTGGAATTAGAGTATTTGAACAGCCATGTGGGTGCAGGGAACTAAACTCAGCTCTTCTGCAAGAGCAGCAAGTGCTCTTAACCACTGAACCAGCTCTCCATCCTCCTCACAGCTAATTTCCATAAGCTGAATCTCCAAAATTGTAGAAGTTCTAGACTATCTCTCTTGTTAGTTACTGTTCTGTCCTTGTGAAGCGGTACCACTATCAACATATATATGTTATATATATATATATATATATATATATATATATATATATATATATATATTTCTTTTTTGTTATTACCATTTATTCAATTTGTATCCCCTTCCTCGTGTCCTCCCAATCCTACTCATCCTCCCTTTTCTTCCCCCATGCCACTCCCCCAGTCCACTGATAGGGGAGGTCCTCCTCCCCTTCTATTTGACTATAGCCTATCAGATCTCATCAGGACTGGTTGCATTGTCTTCCTCAGTGGGCTGGCAAGGCTGCACTCCCAAAAATCATTTAATTGAAGGTTTGCTAAGTTTCAGAGAATGAGTCTATGATAATGATGGTTGGGAAATATGTCAACAGACAGCGAGACATAGAGGTGAAGCAGTCGCTGAAAACACATCTGCTCTTCAAGCAGAGGGCAAGGAAAAAGAGCATTAGCTGGGAGAATGATTCTTAAACCTCAACCCCACCACCACCACTGTACTAACTGTGTTAGGGACTAAAAGAAACCCCGTGCCTCACTCAATTGTATGAGATAAAAATGGCGAACTGCAATTGGAAGCCATTAGTGGTGCCCTAGCGCCAGCTGTAATAAGAAGCCGCAAAGGTACTATTGTGCCAGTTCGTCTTCTGATATAACGGAATTGCCTGGATCACAGGGTATTTTCACTGTGACCAGCCAAAGATGCCACAGAGGTTCAAGGTGCATTTGAAATAGTTGCACATCTGATAAAACTAAAGGAGCCTCGAGGGAGTACAGGGACTGACCCCTTATGTGAAGAGTACGCTTCATTTCTTGCTTCCTCACTGATGCTATTTGCAAATTTTCAGACCAGGCCTACCAATATAATTTTCAAGTTAGTTACTGATTCAGATTCTAACATTATTTTTCTCTAGGTTAAAAAAAAATTACCCCCTTTTTTCAGGGAGTTCACAGTGGGCAAAAAAGTCAAAACGAAGTAGCATTAAGATGAGAAAAAATACAGGAGATCTTTCCATCTTCTAATACCTTAATCAACTTCTTTCTTCAGAGACTTGCAGTTTTTTTTTTTCAAATAGGTCTTTCACTTGCTTGGTTAGAGTCACCCCAAGGTACTTTATGTTATTAGTCGCTATTGTGAAGGATGTTGTTTTCTAATTCCTTTCTCAGCCCTTTTGTCGTTGGTGTACAGGAGGGCTTCTGATTTTTTTTTTAGTTAATTTTATGTCCAGCCACTTTGCTGAATGTCTTTATCACCTGAAGGAGTTCTCTGGATAAATTTTTGGGGTCACTCAGGTATGCTATCATATCATCTGTAAATAGTGATACTTTGACTGCTTCCTTTCTGGTTTTCATCTTCTTGATCTCAATTAGTTGTCTTATTGTTCTAGCTGGGACTTCAAGTACTATGTTGAAGAGAGGGAGAGTGGGCAGCCTTGCCTTGTCCCTGATATCAGTGGTATTGATTTAAGTTTATCTCCATCGAGTTTTATGTTAGCTATAGGCTTGCTGTACATTACCTTTACTATGTTTAGGTATGTGCCATGTATCCCTGATCTCTCCAAGAATTTAAACATGAATAGGTGTTGGATTTTGTCAAATGCTTTTACGGCATCTAAGGAGATGATTATGTGGTTTTTCTCCATCAGTTTATTTATATTGTTGTTTACATTGATGGATTTCCATATATTGAACCACCCCTACATACCTGGGTTGAAGCCTACTTGGTCATGGTGAATGATATCTTTTATATGTTCTTGGATTCAGTTTGCCAGTTTTTTATTAAGTATTTTTGCATCAATGGTAGTAAGAGAGATAGGTCTGAATTTCTCAGAATATGGAAATATCTCCCGTGTTCATGGATCAGTGGAATTAATGGTGAAAATGGCCACCCTGGCAAAAGCAATCTACAGATTCAATGCAATTCCCATCAAAATACCAACACAATTTTTACAGAATTTGAAGGAAATTTTCTCTACTTCATATGGAAATACAATAAACCCAGAATTGCCAAAACGATAGTGTACAACAACAGATTGTCTGGTGGTATTTCCATCCCTGATCTCAAACTATACTACAGAGCAATAGTAATAAAAACTGCATGGTACTGGCATAGAAACAGGATGGTGGATCAATGGAACAGAATAGAAGACCCAGAAACAAATCCACAAACCTACGGATACTTGATTTTTGACAAAGATGCCAAAACCATTCAATGTAAAAAAAAAAAAAAAAAAAAAAAAAGACAGGATCTTCAACAAATGGTGCTGCTCTAACTCGATGTCTACATATAGAAAAATGCAAATAGATCCATATTAATCACCCTTCACAAAACTAAAGTCCAAGTGGTTCAAAGACCTCAACATAAAAACAGATACACTAAATTGGTTAGAAGAAATAGTGGGGAAGAGCCTTGAACTCATTGGCACAGGAGACAACATCCTGAACAGAACACCAACAGCACAGGCTCTAAGAGCAACAGTGAATAAATGGGACCTCATGAAACTGAAAAGCTTCTGTAAAGCAAAGGACACTGTCCTCAGAGCAAAATGACAGCCTACAGACTGTGAAAGGATATTCACCAACCCTATATCTGACAGAGGCCTAATATCCCGAATTTATAAACAACTAAAGAAGTTAAACAGCAACAAATCAAGTAACCCAATTAAAAATGGGGTATGGAGCTAAACAGAGATTTCTCGATAGAGGAATATCAAATGGAAGATAAACACTTAAAGAAATGCTCAACATCCTTAGTCATCAGGGAAATGCAAATCAAGATGACACTGAGATTTCACCTTACACCCAACAGAATGGCTAAGATCAAAAAATCAAGTGACAATACATGCTGGAGAGGATGTGGAGAAAGGGGAACCCTCTTCCATTGCTGGTGGGAATGTAAACTTATACAACCACTTTGGAAATCAATTTGGTGCTTTCTCAGGCAATTAGGAGTAGTGCTTCCTCAAGATCCAGCTATACCACTCCTAGGCATATATCCAAAATATGCACAAGTATACAGCAAGGACATTTGTTCAACCATGGTTGTAGCAGCTTTATTTGTAATAGCCAGAAGCTGGAACCAACCCAGATGTCCCTCAACTGAGGAAGAGATACAGAAATTGTGGTACGTTTACAAAATGGAATACTACTCAGCAATTAAAAACAAGGAAATAATGAAATTTGTAATCAAATGGTGGGATCTAGAAAAGATCATCCTGAGTGAGGTATCCCAGAAACAGAAAGACACACACTGTATATACTCACTTCTAAGTGGATACTAGACATATAATATAGGATAAACGTACAAAAATCTGAACAACTAAAGAGGGCAAGGAGGACCCTGGGTAAGATGACCAATCTTCAAGAAAGGCAGATAGGATTGACTTTGGAAGAAGGAGAAAACAGGAAACAGAACAGGAGCCTTCCATGGAAGGCCTCTGAAAGATTCTAACCAGTATTATGTAAAAGCAGATAGTGAGATGCATAACCAAACTTTAGGCAGAGTGCAGGGAATCTTAGGAAAGAAGGGGAAGATAGCAAGACCTGGACAGGACAGGGGCTCCCCAAGGAGAGCAACAGAACCAAGAGAACTGGGCACAGGGGTCTTTTCTGAGACTGATACCCCAATCAAGAGCCGTTCATGGATACAAACTAGAACCCATGCTCAAATGTAGCCCATGGCAGCTCAGTATCCAAGTGGGTATCATAGTAAGGGGAACAGGGACTGTCTCTGACATGAACTCAGTGGCTGGCTCTTTGACTGTCTCCCCTGGATAGCGGAGCAGCCTTGCCAGGCTACAGAGGAGGACAATGAAGCCATTTTGCATGAGACCTGATAAGCTAGGATCAGATAAAAGGGAGAAGGAGCTCCCCTATCTGTAGACTTGTAGAGGGGCATGGAAGGAGATAGGGAGGGAAGGTAGGTTTGGGAGGGGAGGAGAGAGGGGGATACATCTGGGATGCAAAGTGAATAAACTGTATTTAATATAAAAATAAAAATTAAAAACGAGGAAAAGCCTCATTCTATGGTTAGTTTCTATGTCTCAAAAATCTCCATTATTAGAAGATGACATCCTGGCATTACTATAAGCAATACTTCAAGAAAGCTTCTTGAGGCTGACTCTTAAAACTAAACCCCTATTCTGTTATCAGAATCCTAGCCATAGCTATATGAGATGCTATAGTTTGAATGGTGAGTCTGCTGCAATGTCTGTTTTCTATTGTTCATTACAGTTTTCCAAATGCACAAACTCTTACAGTATCATACATATATAATTTCCACCTGTCTTGCTTCAGACTACTGGTGAAACCTGGCTAGATGTGCTTATCAGGGTTTATAAAACTGACAGAGTGTACCCAAAATCCATGTCAGTTAGCAGCAGAGTTGGAGAAGAAAGTACTTTGCAATGTACACTTGTTGTTGACAGAATTCATTTGCTTGAAAGTGAAAGACATATCTCCCTGGCGCCTTGCTGAATGCTTGTGAGAAGGTTCCTTAGATTTCCCTAGGCCAATTGTACATCTTTGTCATATGACAGTTCAAATTGGCTCTTTTAAACTTTGTTGGCATAATTTTCTAAAATGATCATGGGACAAGAATCAAATCTAATAGGGGTGTTTCTGTAAAAATTGCCAGGATCTTTGAAACTTCATTGATTAGCTAATAGTTTTTAAAAAACGTTCCCAAACCATTAACATCTTCACCTGAGAAAGTTTTGCATGCCCTTGGGTACAGAGGAACATAAAAAGAGTATGTAAAATAAGTATATTAATGGAAATTTATAAAGAAATTTATTTAAAAATAATCCTTCAGTAAACATACAATTTTGTCATTCATCACAATGAAAGCAAATGCATACACTAATGGAATGGATGTGCTCATTTATTTTTACATAAATAATTAAATCTAGTGATATTGCAGGATATAGAACGTTTTGAATGTTTTTCAGGTTTCACTGCTGTTTTGATTTTATAACTGCCAATGGTGAGAACACTACATCACACAAACACATAGTACAAGACGGAAGCACCATGTTTACAATCACTTAAAAATTTCAACCTCAAAGTTTATTTTGTATTTTATATAGCATGTCATCAATTCAAATGGCTAATTTTAAACCTCCAACATTGTAATCCAGTATCATACAGAGATGTGCAAATTTCATGCTCAAACACTGAGAAGTAATAATATGAAGATATTAGAATCCTTGTTTTCTACAGTTAAAGTATTATGTTTCCACACCACAGGAAACTTTGTTTATGCAGTGAAAGCACTGTGACTCATGGCATGATTGACCCTGAGCTGAGTTTTTTCAGCCGCCTGGTTAGAACTCTGGAACATGGGAGGGACTGGGGGAAAGTGGGATGATTTTTGGTTCCAAAGTGGTTTCCTCTCATGGCCACACAGAACATTCACTGAGTCTTTGAGTTCTTGTTTTGTGGGTTCCAAGAATGAAATGCATTGACAAAGATGAGTGTAGGAAGGCTTTCATAATAGATCATTCCTAGGCGAGAGTTTAGGTGAAAGAAGGCAGAACCTGCAGAGCAGCTATCTAAGAATTGTATACCTTCTAAGGAGGAGATTTTCACTGAACTTATGGAAGAAGCTACAGTGGGTTATAGGGACAGGGATTGGGCTGCTCAGTCTGTTCAGCTCAGGTACTAGGTATCCAGTTGCTTTCTTTTTTGTATTCACATATAGTATACTCATTTAAGGAAGAGAGATAAAAAGAGAATAAACTCCCTTATGGCATGCCTGGCCTTTGGGCC
Source organism: Pachyuromys duprasi (assembly GCA_028658305.1). Classification (NCBI taxonomy): domain Eukaryota; kingdom Metazoa; phylum Chordata; class Mammalia; order Rodentia; family Muridae; genus Pachyuromys; species Pachyuromys duprasi. The sequence goes on along the minus strand of CM053762.1, from coordinate 59,964,682 downwards.
AGAACAGAACCAAGAACATTTTGGCTTAAACATTCTCAGTGTCTCTGTATATCAGCTAGAACAGACTGCTGTCAGGGTCCAGGACATTCTGGGTTTTGGCAAAGTAAAAAACATTTACTTTCAGGTACTGTACCTTAAAAATGGCCCAACCAGTTTCTGCCTCCCGTTTTTGTCATTGGCATTCACAGAGCAGTGTGTGTTCAGAATCAAGGCTTCAGAGAAACCAATGCAAAATAGGACAGCATTGCCGAAATAACTCAGATTCATTACACATTTGACATTGAATTAACTTCTGAGTTTCTGAGTGTTCAAAAACCTTCAACAAACTTTATTTTATTTTATGTTTTTTTGTGATTCCCTCAAGTCCAAGGTTCCAACTACACTGAGGGTGTGGGATCTCTGTAAGTCACAGATAAAGGAGACAACAAAGAGGCCACACTAAAATCCATCTTGTCCTGCAAGACAGATTCAAGATTGCTCTAAAGACTAATAATAGAGTTTCAAACATACTGTGTCCTTCAAAGGTCCAAAGCCCAGCGTTTTCTGGGAGGCAACCTTTAGCCATAAGTAGTGAGTACATCCTTGGAGGTTTTCACTTCCTTCGTTCTCAGGCATTAGAGTGCCATTAAACTTATATTAAACATTAAAAATAATTTATGGACATAATTATTATTCATAGCATCCGGACTTCAGGCACAGATTAGAATCAGGGAGTCAGTCTTTGTAGTATTACAGAATTCTGTCTCTACCTTTACTTTGCTTCACTCTGAAATTCAGCTGTATTTTAATTTTCTAACTGTAGATAGGTTTCCTTTTTGTATCTACGTATGTGAGAAAAAAATGGTTGGCCTTAAAGAAGGGCTGTGAAGAAGTGACTATTGATGTATATTGGGCAAGAATGGAACAAGGTTACATAACTTTAAGGGATAGAATATTAGTACATGGACATGGCTCCTTTAATTATGTTGTAGAATGATGTAAACAAAAGAAAAAAAAACTTCTAAGGAAGTAATGGGTGGTAGACATTTGGCACTCTCTTTGGCTGATTTAATTCCCAGACTCAGTTACCCCTGTCCCCTTGATTTTCATTGTATACATTTTTCTTGTACTTTACCCTTTAAGTTCCAACAGAATCTCTTTAACATTATTCTCTTTATAGTTAAGACCACCCTCAATTTAAGTTTGTTTTACTTGAACTGAGGTAATGGAGTGATCCTTTGGGTCTTCTGTGCAGCTGTTTATGAAAAGTATATTCCTAGGATGTGCATAAGACACTAGATGAAAGCCACAGGCATTGCCATGGTTGAAAGAAAGTTGTCCGAGGTGCAGTCTGCTGAAATTCTGTGGCCTTTGAAACTCTTTGATGTATAATAATGTTGCTCATTGATAGTTGCAATCTAGTTGAGTGAATCACGTTTCTGGCTATGGAGAGCTAGCGGTGCGCTTTTGCTTCCTTTCTGCAGCTTTTTAAATGTAAACATTGAATAGAATATTCATATAACTAGCCCATAAAAGCAAATGTTGTCAGTGTCAGAATGATATGCTGTAAAACTGACAATAAAAATAGCAGTCTTCTTGTTGTGCAAGTGATTGTCTACCTTGTTTTATTATCCCTAAAAGAATTGTGTGAATTGATTTTATATGTCCTAATTTCTATTAGTTTGTTGTTTTTGTTATTCTTAGCTTGGGAACTCCAAATAAGGTGTTTGTTATGCCTCTCTGCTGTGTTTGCACATCTTTCCAGGCAATAAACAGGAAAGTTGTCCTTATATTTAAGTCAGATTATGGAGAACTCCACCTGTACTTTGTAGGATTTGCAGTTCTAACCTGACCTCATATCTTTCCTCACTCACCAGGAGGTTTAGAGAAACTCCAGTCCCGGGAGTAGAAGACCATCATAAAATAGTTAACTAAGATAAGTTATTTCAGGTTGTCAGAGAGACCACAAATATGCCTTAAGTCATTTATTTATTCCAGGAGAATCCATTGCACCAAGCATTGCTTGTGCACCATTTCAAAGCTTCTTTGGGAGATTTCAGGGGTTAAATTCAAGGCGTGTGCTGTACCATAGAATATGCCCCAACTAGAAAGGCTTCTTGATGTCAGAAGGAGCCTTATTTTGATTGAAGCTCCAGTGTTGTATATGAACTTTGAGCAGCTTCATGTTGGCTGAACTCACCCTAGCTTTCCCCAGATTCCACCTGGCAGAATTGCTTCTCCACATACCTATGGAAGTCTTACTATGTTGGCTCTTCAATGTTGACTTAAGACATTGGGTCCCATAACCTGAAGCTTACTGATCATATTTGTGAGACCTACTTCTTGTTTCAAGTTTGTTTCTCTCATTAAGGCTCCTAGAGAACACACTCCTATTTTTGGAGTAAGTACTATTAAAGAGTTGATACCAGAAAGAAATTTGGAGTTATCCTGACAATACGCATTCTCTTTCTGGAGGGAAGTAGAGTGATGTTATCCCCTGGGGATTTCAGTTGAAGACCTCAGAAATGAAATATAAATGCAAGGTAAGGCTCTGAATATGCAATGCTGAGAGTTTGAATGGAATAAAAAAATATCTATTTTATAGTTTATTGAAATTTTTGAAATAAGGACAAAATGTATGTATGATTCATTTATTAACACAGATTAAAGAGCTGCAGAGTATATGGAGTATTTGTTATGGAAACTCATCTGAAGCAGCAGCATGGGAGGCATAATGTGGACCCATAAGATGATCTCTGTGTATGAAGTCACACCTGCAGAAGATCAACTGGCTGTGTAACACCACCGCATCAATCACACGGAGTCCTTTCAATTGAGAAAGGATAAACATTCTTTCTCAAGCAACTGATTCCAAGTACTGGCATGGGTTTTTGATTACCACCTTCATGGTTTCTAAGATAGCTATGTAAGAATTGTAACATGCTCATTCATTGTCTTGATATCACACATCGTTATTTCAGGAAGCAGATTGTTTTACAGCGAAATGCCTATGTGTAATCACTGTTTTGTGAAGTACACTTTTTTGGGCTGTGTCTACAAAACAGTACAGTGCAATGATGAGGTTCAGCCAGGTAGAGGGTTGACACAAAGCATAAGGGAATAAGCAACTGATCACCAAGATGCAGTCAGTTTACTGAACCAACAGTGTCCAATACCAAGTAACACAAGTGTGAAAATAAGGTCCAGTATCTTCATCTTTATAGATTTGCCACTATAACTTGTTCTTAGCATTTCATGACATTTGCCAAGGAAGTGGTCATAGATCATACAGAGAAAACACTTTTCATAAGTTCAAATAATGAAATGGTTGTTTCTTTAGGGTAGAAGTTAGAGTGAAGCATTTTAAACCATGAAGGTGAGAAATCAAGAGAAGATACATATAACTTTTGTGGTTGCTTGAGTTTGTAAACCACCACATCTGATATGTACGAATAAAGACTTATGAAAATGAACTCTAGAAAGGTAAGCAGCTAAGGGTGGATATGTATCAGGAGTAAATAAACTCATGGGTCACATCATCAGGTAACCCACTCAGATCAGCTGAAATGGTGACCAAGGGAATCTGGGTAAACTGATAGAAGCCAGAAATGATGTGTGTCAAATACAACCTCAGGTAAGCCTCATTTCAAAGATGAAAAGCACAGGTAAAACTTTATGCTTACCATAAATGGAAATTTCAAGAATGGAAAGTGGAGTTATTAGTAGAATACATGCATGACATTTATTGGGCCCTGGCTGGAGTCCCCAATGTGCCACATCCCAAGGTAGACATTTCGTATTCTGTATCATGAAATATAGTCAGTCTTATCTAGGCTCTGGTATATACTTTCAAGGTTTATGTACATTTTATTTTTCAGTTATTCATTGCTTCTTATTACTTGTTTTAAGATAAACAATAGATATGTTTCTTGAGAAGGAGAGAGGAATGGGAAGGTTGAAACCTGAGAAAGTTTTTAAATGCCAAAAACACTGTAAATCCTTCAAAACATTTGTGTTTCCTGAATATCTCCAAGTGAAAGTATTGAAGTTAGGAGTGAGATCATGCAGTAACATCTCAGCTTCAGTATAGATAACACAGGAAATAAAATAAAATGTAATAAAACACTACCATACTCAGAAACATTAACAAGGACTTACTCTTGCCAATGACAAGTTCCTGATATAGTACTTCAAAGAGTAGATGAAGTGGTTTTCACGCTTCCTAATGCTATTACCCTTTAATACAGTTCCTAATGTTTTGGCGGACTCCAACCATAAAATTATTTTGTTGCTACTTCATGAATATAGTCATAATGAATGATAATGTAAATGCCTGATATGCAACTTCTAAGGGGAGAAAACCCACAGGCTAAGAACCTCTGGAGCAGAGTTAATGAGTGACAGGGTAGATGTGGGGGTAATGTGACCTTCATAATATCTTTCATGTATGGGTTTCAATGACTTTAGAGTTCCAAATATATACACTTGTTTTCTAAATGTATTTTGCACCTATCTATTTTGATCCATCCCCTAACTCCATTTGGGTACCATTTTTAGCTATCTTGGTAAATATATGGTTGTCTGATTCCCATACTTAATCTGTTCTGTGATCTATCAGGTGCATAGAAAACAAGAAAAACAAAGTTCTCCAGTAATGCCTAAGATGATAATTGGGTGATGATTAACTCTCGGGTTCAAAAATACATAGAGTTCATGTACAGCGAGCTGGCTTTAGGAAAAAGATTCTTCATAAGTGCAAATAAGAAGGTTGCTGTTATTCTTTAGGGGAAAAGTAAAGGGAAATACTCCCTAATTAGTAAAGCTGTAAACAAAGTCAATAGAGTTTCTGGGCAGCACAAACTTTATTTGATAGGTTTTAATTATATAGTTTATACATGTGATACTCATTTTTCTACATATGCCTGAGCAAGTCAGATATAATTTCCAAATTTAAATACTTTCACTCTAAATTAAAAGATAATGCCTAATGTGTTTAGAGTGTGTTTGAACACTGCATTTTTCATACTTGTGTCCAGGGTGAATTTATCAAATCAAATTATCAACTCAGTAAAAGCAACATATAACTGCATAGAATTCTATATAAGCAATGCTCTCATTAAGCCATATATGCCTGATCCCTTGCTTGCATCTTGACAATATCTGAAGTGAACTTTATTCCTCCCCATCAACATTTGAGAATGTCTTTTGATATACTCTCAACCATCAGGATTATTCTGGAATGGAAATGATTTCATTTATCCTTGTAGATAAGCAGCCTTCTTCTGTCATTGTTCTCTGTCCCTTTGCCTGAAAAATAAGATATTCTTCTTCATGGCTCATTAGAATCTACCCTGGTGTATAGCACCCTCAGTTTTTCTGATTTTATCCTAAAAACTGGCCCAAAGTTCTTTTGTAAGACTTTTGCAAGTACTCTTGAAGGTCTGTGAAGAAGTGTCTCATCAAAATGATTTGATTGTCTTAAGACCCACAGGTTTGAGTACACATCAGCATTGCTGTAGATGCTACTCAAGACATGGGAAACAAAAGTGCTCCTTGTTTGATTAGACCAGAGAGAGATCCCAGGATTGTGCGCTTGTGCGTTGCCTGGTGGATAAAAACATCCCTTGTTGACCTGCAGTGGCTTCAGTGATGAGCTAACTTCACTAGGTGGTGTCTCAGTCTCAGCACCTACATCAAAAGGTGGGTCTGGGGGGGAGGGAGTGCAAGATGACAGCAGTAGGAACCGTGAGCACGTGGCAAACTGTCTGAATCCTCAGGCGGTGCTGGAGACTTGAATATCTGCCCATTCTTTTAAGCATAGTTCTGATCAGTTTGAAATTGTAATTATTTCGAAACTAGCATTTTAAGAATGGCTTAGAAGAAAAATGATGATTTTTCCCTTTCATTTGAAAATACTTCCTTGGGATTAGTAGGTTTGCGTAAAATAACTGCTTCTTTCGCATCTGATTCTGGAAAGACAAAATTGCTTCATCAAAATAATTACAACGCTTTATCAAAAGCTGGGCTTATTTGGATATTCAGAAACAATTTAGAAACTACCTTATTTTTCTTGGACACATTCTTCTTCTACCTTGCTTTTCCTATGATACATTTGAGGTAAAATTCTCACCTGAAAAATACAAATAAATTGTTATATCAAACAGTAATAATATTAATGTCTACTGTCATGAGTTAATTGGTAGATTATATGATGATAATATGTGTACATACATTCATATATATGTATGTATATATATATACACATCTGTAGCTTTAATCTTAATGATAAAGTGGAATCTCATTTCTCTAAAAACTGTTACCCATTTCTTGTTTTAAAAGTAAAATATATGGTTAGTAAAAGTTACAACTTTATTTCACTTTCCAGAGTGGGATAACCATCACTCCTTCTTAAGAAAGCTTTTGGTTTTGCTAGACAGCATCTAGAGCTGTACAGTTACTTAGAGAAGGGTCAAAATCTCTCTTCACAGGTCAGCATTGGTTGAGGAGATAAGCTCTTTGTATTTCACCCACAGAGCAGCAGTCTTGTTTTTATTTGCTTTATTTTGGTTGTTTTGAATTCATTTTTTGAGACATGATTTCATGCAGCCCAGGCTGGCCTCAGTCTTTCTGTGACTATGATGTTGAAGCTGGCCTTGAGCACTTTTTAATTTTTCTAGGCCAGTGTCCCAAGTGCAGAGAATGCAAGCATACTCCTATAGTTCAGCTCAGAAGTGGTAGTTATTTTTCATAATTATTATTTCTAATTGACAATAAAAGCCAGCTGCTGATTATCTGGCAGATATTTTTGGAGTTTCTTAAATTCCCAGGTAAAATCATGCATGTTTTTTGAAGCTTAAACAAATATACTTAAAAATTAGTGTTAGGATGAAAACAAAAAAAAATGGAAATTTAAGTTTAACACAGGGGAATTAAGTTACAAGTTAGGTCATAACATAGATTACTTCTCCTTGCTTGGCATCACCTCAGTCGATATGTCAATATTTTTTTCTGTGAACTTATATCCTCACCATTGAATTCACACAAAAGTGAAAGCATAAGAAGATATTATTCATACTCTCTGATTAATAACTTACCTATGTTGTTTGTAAAGCTCTATCCCATTACTAAACCCTTAGTCTCTGTTAGATCACCCTATCCATCTCTTTGTACTATTATGAGAGAGAATGAGGGAGGGGGCTAAAGCTGGGATACAAAATGAATAAACTGTAATTAAAATAAAAATAAAAATCTAATTAAAAAAAGAAATAGGCCTAGAAAGCTAAAGTTATCTACCTAAGATACTGAGGTGTTCCTTGAGTCATTTAAATTTAGTATAGTGCATAACACACAAGGACAATATCCTTCTTTGACTCTACTATTTTGAAATGATAAACAAAATCTAGTTTAACAAAGAAAAAGATGCTTGTAGCAATGAATAGTGTCCTTAACATTTGAGTCTGGGATTTGATCATAAAGTAAGAGAGAACACTACAGTAGCATTAAAGCAAGGAGCTGGGCAGGATGGAATTCTCCTTCCTGCCTGGCACCGTCTACCACTAGTGCTTCCTCTGGTCCTTTGTAGGCCATACCCCTTCCAATGTAATTTCCTTTTGAAATGTTTTATTATTTATCAGAAGCATCTTAATGTAGCTCCCATTGCTCTCTCCAGCCAGAGGCCTGAAACCTCTAAATTAGATCCCTGAAATGATGCCACTAAGCTGAACCCATTTAATTTTGTCTGGTTGTATTCATTTGCATAATGAATATTGAGCTCATTTACAGTTCTATGAGAACACTCCATATTAGCTAGTGGCAAAATAAAACTTTTTATAAGAAGGATTTTCTAAGGAACACTTTCCCAAAATAACTTGAGAAAAATATTAAAATTGTGAACTGAAGATAAACTTGTCTGCATAATTTCAAACTTAAATAAAACTTATAAATTAAAGGTATACTTTGTTATTTAGTATAATTTAGTGGTAGAAAACGGGATGCAGGAGAGAGTCTGTTAAATTTGCTTTGCACTTTTGCGCATTTTGTCTGCCTCCTACTGACTGTGACTCATGAAATAACCATAACAGCTACGATTACCTGGTCAGATGGAGATGGCAAGACACCCAGAAAAAAATAAATAGAAGAAAACATAGATACAATTCAAAAATTATGTATTTGAAGACATTAAAGAGCTATAGAAGCCCGATGCAGTGGCTATTCTTTTAATGATTCTCTGTATATGGTGTTCTACATGGGGAAACCTACAGAGATAAGGGAGAGAAGAGGAGTTCATCAGATGTGTATCTTTCCATAACAATCCACCAAGGGCATAAAGCTTAGGACATAGTCATTATCTCATCCTTTCTGTGAGGTCAGAGGTCAGGTGTAATTTATCTACTACATCTACTTCAGGTCTCAGAACAGCAATTGAGGTATCCACTTAGAATCTCTTTCCAGTTGCATGAAGACTGTTTATATAGTCTGCTGACATGGTGGTTGTAGGTATGAGACACTTCTTCCTGATGGTTGCCCTCTACATGTTGATTACTTTATTAATAAAAGTTACTTTATTTTTTACCATGTTGATTACCAGGATATTATTCTTTTTCTTTATCAATCCAGGGCTAAGATTGTCTTAAGTCAATCACTTTCAAGATAAAATAATATATAGAAGGCATAAAGCAACAGAAAATTACCGTGCTGTGTTTTATTGGTAGAGAAAAGCTACTAGCCCTGCCCATAACAAACAGGCATTAAACAAAAGCATAAACCCAGGAAAACGGGGTTCGTGGAGCAGAGAGGATGCAAAGTGATATTGAGGAGTTACTAAAATGTGGCAAAGGGGATAGCATTTTCATGTTGAGATTGAAGTTCTTCACATATCAGTGCTGTAGTAGAAGGATTGCTTTCTTTGATTCTTTACATTGAAGTTCTTTCTCATTTTATTTTAATTGTTATTTATTTTACATCCCTAAAACAGCCCCCTCCTTCCTCTCCTCCTTCCACTCTCTTCCCTTTTTCCCTTCCCTTTCTCCTCTGAAAAGGGGAGCCTCCTCACCGCCCCTCCCTCCCCCGCCTGCACACTCACCCCAGCACATCAAGTCATATCAGGACTAAGCATATCTTCCACTGAGGCCAAACAAGGCAGCCCATATAGGGGAAAGTGATCCAAAAGCAGGCAACAGAGAGACAGCTCCAACTCTAATTGCTAAGGGACCCTCATGAAGACCAAGCTGCCCATCAGCTACATATGTGTAGGGAACCTTGGTCCACTCAATGCATGCTCTTTGGTTGGTAATTCAGTTTCTTTGAGTCCCCATGGTCCTCAGATAGTTGATTCTGTTGGCCTTCTCGTGGCTCTCTTGTCTTCTCCCAATCCCTTTATCCTTCTCCCAATTCTTCCACAAAACTCTCCAAGATCCACCAAATCTTTGGCTGTGGGTCTATAGGTCTGCTTCGATATGGGTAGAGCCTCTCAGAGGCCAGTTAGGCTAGTCTCTTGTCTACAGGTATATCAGAGAATCTTTAATATTATCAGCAGGTGCTCTCTTGCATGGGGTGGGTCTCAAGTTGGGCCAGTCATTGTTTGGTCCTTTACTCAACCTATGATCCATTTTTATCCCAGCATACCATGTTGTCAGGGTCAATTTTATGTTAAAGGTTTTGGTGGTTGTTTGGTATCCCACTCTCTGCACTAGATGTCCTGCCTGTGTACAGGAGGTATCCATTTCAGTCTCCATATTCCCTATTACTAGGAGTCTCAGCTAGAGTCACCCAATATCCCCCAAGAGCCTACCTCATCATGAGTCTCCAGCTTATCCCAGAGATTCACACACCCTCCACCTTTGAATTCATTCTGGTCTTGCTGGATATCTCCATGTAGAAGTATTCAAGAAGATCCATATTTATCAACCTGTATAAAACTTAAGTCCAAGTGGATCAAAGGCCTTAACATAAAACTGGATACATGAAACATAATATATGACAAAAAAGGAGAATATCTTTGGACTCACTGGCACAGAAGACAACTTCCTGAACAGAACACCAACAGCTCAGGCTTTAAGATAAAAAAAAAAATAGTAAATGGGATCTCATGAAATTGTAAGCTTCTGTAAGGCAAAGGACACTGTCAATAAAACAAAATGGCAGCCTACAGATTGGAAAAAGATCATCATGAAACCCACATCCAACAGAAGGCTAATATCCAAAATATATCAAGAATTCAAGAAATTAAACATCAACAAACCAAATGATCCAATTAAAAATGGGGAATAGAGCTAAGAGACTTTTCAACATACGAATGGCTAATGGCTGAGAAGCACTTAACTATCCCTGGCATGAACTTAGTGGCAGACTCTCTGATCACCTCCCCCCCCCCAAGGTGGGGGGAGGTGGCGCAGCCTTGCTGCAAGACAACAGAGAAAGACAATGCAACCAGTCTTGATAAGACCTGATAGGCTAGGGTCAAATAGAAGGGGAGGAGGACCTCCTCTATCAGTGGACTAGGGAAGGGGTATAAGGAGAGAAGAGGGAAGGATGGTGAGAATGGGAGGAGACGAGGAAGGGGGAAACAGCAGGGATACAAATTGAATAAATTGTAATAAATGATAATAATAAAAAGAAATAAAAAGGGGAGGGAAGGTAAGATTGGGAGGGGAGGAGGGAAGGGTTTATGGGGGGATATAAAGTGAATAAAGTATAATTAATAAAAAAAGAAGTAAAAAAAAAGAAATAAAAAATAGTGTCCTTAGCCACCAGGAAAATCTAAATCGAAACAAATCTGAGATTCCATCTAACACCCATCAGAATAGCTAAGTTCAAAATTCAAGAGGCAGCACATGCTGGCAAGGATGTAGAGAAATGGGAGCAGTCCTCCATTGCTGGTGGGAGTATAGACTTGTACAGCCACATTGGAAATTAAGCTGACCCTTTCTCAGAAATTTTGGAATAGCTCTACCTCAAGAGCTATACCACTCCTGGGCAAATACACAAAACATGTTCCACAGTACAATTAAAATATCTGCTCAACTAGGTTTATTCTTTATTCTTTATTTTTATGTTTTATTCATAATAGCCAGAAACTGGAAACGACCTAGATGTCTCTCAACTGAAGAATGGATAGAAGAAATCTGATACATTAGAACAATGGGATCATACTCAGCTATTAAAAACAAGTAAATCTTCATATTTGCAAGCAAATTTATAAAGCTAGGAAATATCATACTCAGTGATGTAACCCAGACTCCCAAAAAACACACATGGTTTGTATTCACTTATGAGCAGATAATAGTCATATAAAAGAGGATAAACATTGTACAATCCACAGTCTCAAAGAAGCTAAGTAACAAGAAGGACCCAAGGGAGGATTCCTGAATGGCCCTCAGAAGGGGAAATAAAATAGACATCTGAGGTGGGTGAAGAGAGAGAACTGGGTGGCAGAGGGGTGGAAATGGAAATGGGCAGAGTAGGAGTGGCAGGTTAGAGGACTGGAAGAGAAGGGCTACTTCTTATAAAGCACAGAAAACTATGTGTGCTTACATGTCTGGGTGTTGAAGATCAGCATGTTCAATTCAGTTTTCGCTGAGTGTAGACAGGTAATGTGAGCACATTATGCAGGAAAGCCACAAATCCAAGAATATCTGCATAGCACAAACAGGTCTTGATTTTGCTGCTGTTGTTGTTGTTTGTTTTAAGACACAAAAAAGTTAGTTGGGTAGGGGAGAAGGTGAATCTGGGTGGACTTCATATGAGTTAGGGATAAGTATGACCAAGTCACACTGTAAAAAAAAAAAAAAAGAAAGAAAGAAAGAAAAGAACCAGACACACCCAAATTCAGTGCTGGAAACAATTCAAAGAATCAACTAAACGAGGAACTGGTTCTTTGAAAAAAATCAACAAAATAGACATATTTTAGCCAAACTAACTAAATTGCAGAGAGACAATATTCAAATCAACAGTATCAGAAATGAAAAGGGAGACATAACAGACACTGAGGAAACCCAAAGAATAATTTAGGTCTTACTTCAAAAGCCTGTATTCCACAAAATTAGAAAATCTAAATAAGATTAAAAAATTCTCTTCAGGACTGCAACGGGATACAAAGTTAATAAACTGTGACTAATATTTAAAAAATAAAATAAAAATAAATAAAAAAGAAAATTATTAAAACGTAAAAAAGAAAAATGAAAAAAATCTTGATAGATTACTTCTACCTAAGTTGAATCAAGATAAGGTAAATTATTAAATAGTCCTATACCCTAAAGAAATAGTAGTCATCAAAAGTCTCCCCTCCGCCCCCCCCAAAAAAAAGCAGAGAGCCAGATGGTTTCAGTGCAGAGTTCTATCAGACCTTCAAAGAAGAGCTAATACCAATATTTTTCAAACTATTTCACAAAATAGAAACAGAAAGAATATTTCCATACCTTTTCAACGAGGTCACAGTCACCTTGATACCTAAAACTTACAAAGACCCAACAAAGAAAGTAAATTTCAGACCGATCTTTCTTATGAAGATTGACACTGGCAAGGAAAACAGACTGGTGGATCAATGGAATCAAACTAAAGACCCAGAAATAAACCCACATACATAAATGACATTTGATTTTTGGCAGAGGAACCAAAACCATTGGGGAAAAAACAATGGAAAAAAAAGTAGCATCTTCAACAAATGTTGGATGTCTACATGTAGAAAAATGCATATAGATCCATATTTATCACCCTGCACTAAACTAAAGTCCAAGTGGATCAAAGACCTCAACATAAAACCAGACATACTAAATCTGTTAGAAGGGAAAGTAGGAAAGAGCCTTGAACTCATTGGCATAGGAGATAAATTTCTGAACAGAACACCAACACCTCAGGCACTAAGGTCAACAATAAATGGACCTCCTGCTCAGATGCAGCTCACTCTCCATGTGGGTTACCTAGTAAGGGGAGAAGAGACAGTCTCTGGCATGAACTCCATTACCTGCTCCTTGATCACCTCTCCCTGGTGGGGAGACCTAGAGATCCCACAGAGGAAGAGGACCCCAGCAGTCATGATGAGACCTGATAGACTAGGGTCAGATAGTAGTGAAGGAGGACCTCCCCTATCAGTGGACTAGGGGAGGGACATGGTAGAGGGGGAAGAGGGAGGAAAGGTGGATCAGAAGGACATGAGGCAGGGTCTAAAACTGGTATATAAAGTGAAAAAAATATTAAAAATAGATATAAATTTAACAAAATTTAAAAGAACATTATGTTTTGATTTGAATTTTTTTCCAATCATAAAATGAATATATTTCCATTTTCCAAAACAAAGGAAGACTGTGTGATAAAATGAGAATCTGACCACCTAGAAGGAATTACTTCCTGTTTGGGTAACTTCTCTTATTTTTTCCAGCATTTTTTTATTTTTATTTTTTT
>CM053762.1:59913346-59950805 GCA_028658305.1 Pachyuromys duprasi | reverse complement strand
CACCAACAGGGGAGGACCTCCTCCCCTTCCATCCAATCCCAGCTCATCCTGTCTCCTCAGGGCTGGCTGCAATGTCCTCCCCTGGGATCTAGCCAGTCTGTCACTCCCCGGCTTGTATGGGGGAGGGTCAAAGGGTCAACCATCAAGTTCATGACTGAAACAGTCCATGTTTCCCTCACTAGGGTCTTCAGTCTGACAACGAGCTATCATGGGCCCCATCTGAGCGGGGGTTCCAGGCCACATCCACACATGGTCCTTGATTGTAGAAACCGTCTCATACAAGACCCCTGAGCCCTGTTCAGTTTGGTCTTTGTGGAGCTCTTGTACTCCCCAAGTCTCACCAACCTCCCCCAGATCTATCATTACTTCTTGCCCTCTGCTAAAGGCTTTAACGTGAGTCTTAATATCTGCTCTGATACATTGCTACATTGACCGTGTCCCCCAGAGGTCTTCCTTGGCATGCTCCTGTCCTGTTGCTTGTTTTCTCCTCCACTCAATGCCCATCCCATTTGTTCCTCCAAACGAGCATTGATCATACCAACCTGGGTCCTCCTTCCTGTATATCCTCTCTGGGTGCGTAGATTTCAGCTTGACCTTCCTATCCTCTAGGTCTATATAAGTGAGTATATACCATATGTTTCTTTCTGCTTTTGGGATACCTCACTCAGGATGATCGTTTCCAGGTCCCACCATTTGCCTGCGAATTTCATGATTTCCTCCTTTTTAATTGCTGAGTAGTATTCAATTGTGTAAAAGTACACTGTGTGATCCAGTCTAGTATGGCGGCTGCAGGCGCCCAGTGCAGCTGCTCGTTCAGATCAGAGCTTTGAGCAGCTGGTCACCCGCAGATTTTTCCAGGGAATAACTGGGTGCCCCTAGGGTTTTCCCACTTGATTTTCTCACCGTAGGTATTCCACTCACCTGGCAATCACAAATGCTGGCGTTTTAGGTCCCAGAGTTCAGTCTCCTGGTTGCTGCATTGTTTCTGCTGTCCTACTCCTCAGATACAGTGTCCTCTCCTGACAACCATCTTGGATCACCCCACCCCCCCCACACACACACCATTATGTTCCTATGCCAGTACCATGAACTTTTTAGTATTGTTGCTCTATAGTACATCTTGAGATCAGAGATGGAGATACCTCCAGAAGATCTTTTATTATAGAGGATTGTTTTAGCAATTCTGGGTTTCTTGTTAATCCATATGAAGTTGAGAATTTTTCTTTCAATGTCTATAAAGAATTATTATTGGTAATTTGATGGGAATTGTATTGAATCTGTAGATTGCTTTTGGTAAGATGGCCATTTTTACTGTTAATCTTGCCAAGCCATGAGCACAGGAGATCTTTCCATCTTCTGATATCTTCTTCTAATTCTTCAAAGACTTGATTTTTTTTTCATACAACTCTTGGACTTGCTTGGTTAGGGTCACACCAAGGTACTTTATGTTTTCTGTGGCTATTGTGAAGGGTGTTGATTTTAAATTTTTATGTAAAATAAAGAGAACTCGCAGAAACTGATGAATAAATCAAAGACTATGCATGGAGAGGACATAGTTCCCCTGATCAGATGTTGCTCATAGACAGCTCAGTCTCCATGTGGGTAAAAGGAACAGGTGCAGTAACTGTCATGAACCCGCTTGCCAGCTCTTTGATCACTTTCCCCTGATGAGGTGGCCTTAGAAAGCCACAGAGAAAGAGGCTCCAGACAGTCCTAATGAGAACTGATAGGCTAGGGTCAGATAGTAGGAGAGGAGGACCTCCCCTATCAGCGGACTAGGAGAGGAAGATGGGGTTTTGGGGGAAAAGCGGAAAGGTTGTTGACCAGGAGGATCCATTGCTACTTTAAAAAATCTGAAAACAGTAGGAACTGGACATTCTTAGAAGACAAGTCTCATCATGAACCTCCTGAATCCTTCTTTGCCCTCACCTCAAAGGTTCCCTGAGTCTTAGGTCAGAATAGTTCTCTGGATGTTTATCAATTGCTCTGAACTCCAGATTTTTTATCTTGATTGGTTGTTGTTTTCTATAATGGTCTCCATCTGTTAAAAGAAAGTTTTTCTTGATGAGGGGTGAGGACTACACTTAAATATAGGTATAAGGACAAATATTTACAATGTAGATAGGAATTACATTGGTTTAGTAAAGCGATTGAAGGTCCGTGTTTTACTTTTAGACATTCAAAAAAGTCATGATCACAAAATAAATCTGATAACAGCATAAAAGTAAACATAAGTAAATGAAGTAGCACAGAAATCTTATAAATTAAGCCCAATCAGTGTCTTAATAAAGATATTGTAGGCTATCACAAGTTACATTTAATAGGAAATGGAGAATTCAAATTTATGAACAAAGATAATTCATCAATACATTTGTGAAAATTGAAAATAAATCACAAGATAGATGGCAGAATAGGATGCCATGAAAAAACTAAGATTTTAATAAGAATACCAAACTTTTAAATATTAATCTTACAAAATATGAATAATGTCTTGTAATTAAGAGTAATAATATATACAATACTGAATGAAGAATTTTTCAACAAATTAAAGAAAAATAAATTTAATTTTAAGTACAATTCAACATAACTAAAACAGTTATAATAAAAAGCTTACTATAAATGTTATTTAATTTTTCTAAACAAATAGCAAACATCATTTTAAAATGTAATGTGAAAGCAACCGCAGACCAGAACATGGATAATTACTATCATCAATATTAATCAGTCTTTTACTTTATCTAATTAAAGTAATATAATTCAAAGTATGACATAACATGACAAAAATGGAATTAACTGAATATTGATTATAGTCTTTCTGCATTTCAAAAATATCCTTCTGGAAATATTATGTAGAGATTCTCAAGTTAATTTGATATGTAGTTATAGAACAAATATATAAATCATAATATTCTTATTATTCATATAATAAATCAATAGTACAAATAGAAGTATATTTTATAATTGTAACAAAAGACAATAAAAGTGATGTAATAAGAACTACATAGCCCCTGATATGCAGTATTCCATAATATGTTAAAGAATGTGTAAAAGAAAATTTTTAAATAGAATAAAGATTATTTCATTAGATGGTATAGATGAATCACATGTCGTTCCTCTTTAGATTTACATGTATAATTTGATATCAGATTTTTTTTACAAATACTTACTTTCACATCCTTTGGATCAATCTACCAACTGATACAAACTTGTACAGCCCCTATGAAAATTAATATATATGTTTCACAGAAAGTTGGGAAGACCAAGTCCAAGCTATACCACCCTTTGGCATAAACTCAAAGGATGCTCCGTAACAAAGAAACTTGCTCAACTATGTTTACAGCAGCTTTACTCATAATAGCCAGTGTAATAATATATTTTAAAATGCCATGCACAACAGATCTGGTATGAAGAGATTTATTGTATGGAGTAGAGAGAGAGAAATACAGGTGGGGAGAGACAGAGCATAGGAGAAGAGAGAAAGGGGGGTGGTTGAAGCATCCAAGGGAGAAAGTCAGAAAGAGGGAGAGAAAATCAGGCAAAGAAAGTGTGGTCCTTTATATCTTGATGCACACATACCTGTTGGCATCAGGTGATGATATTAGGTTGCTAGGCAACCTAGGAGTAGGCTAGTTCATCAACTTGTAAACTAACAGCGAGAAACTGGAAACAAACTAGATGTCCCTCAAAAGAAGAATAGATAAAGAAAAATGTACATTTACACAATGGAGTATTACTCAAAAATTTTTAAGTGGCATCATGACATTCGCAGAAAAAAAATGCAACTAGAAAAAAAATCATCCTGAGTGAGATAATAATCCAGACCAAGAAAGACAAATGTACTCACTTATTAACTGTTAAGCAAATGATAATCAAGTTACAATCCATAGACCCAGAGAGGTGAGTTAAAGTGGAGGGCTCCAGGGGTATTCATGGATTTCTTTGGGGAGGGAAAATAGGATATATTTTGCAGGTGGACTGAGAACAGATGGAGACGGGAGTGGGAATGATCAAGTGGGAGGTGGAAGGAATTGAGGAAGAAAATGTGGGTAAAGATGGCTGAAATGGGGAGAAACCTGGAATCTATTAGAGTAATGGATGACATCAGGAAACATGAATCATCTAAACAGGGTTCACATGGGCTCACAGAGACTGAAGAGTTAAGCACTGAGCCTACATAGGTCCTGCACTGGGTCCAGGGCATATATGTTACGACTGTCAGCTTGGTGGGATTGTGGGACTCCTAACACTGGGAGCAGGTGTGTCTCTGACTCTTTTGTCTGCTCTTGAGACTTTTTTTTTCCTTTTTGGGGGGTTGCCTTGTGCAGCCTCAACATGAGGGTTTTTGCCTTGTCTTATTGTATCTTGCTTTGACATTTTTGATTGTTGTTTCTTGGAAGCCTTCTCCTTTCTGAAGGGAAATTGAAGGGGAATGGATCTGGAGCAGAAGGCAGGCTGGGGAGCAGGAGGGAGAGGAAACTGTGCTTGGGATGTGGTGTGTGAGAAAAGAATCTATTTTAAATAAAGAAAAATATTGTCTGCAAGAAAAAATGTTGCATATGAATGGATTCTCTATCATATTTATAATATGCTAAAAAACTCCTTAGAACCTTTTCCGTTGCATTTCACAGAGCCACAGACACGGTCAGAGTTTTGCAATAACAACTAGTTAATATGAGTCAGAAAGTTTGGAAAGATGGTTTTCTGCTTCCTTCTGTATTTCATAATACTTTGGAGACCAGAAAATATTGGAATGTGGAAATTCATAAAACATTAACCCTCCAGCCTTCCTCTGCTGGTTTTCCAGATGGTACTCTGCATATTGTGGGTATTCATACAATACAGAGAAAATTAATCACAAAAATCAAGCATGTAAGTGTATTTTCTTCTCTTTTTTGTCTTTTGGAATGTTTTGAACAAGTCCATTTTAACCTAATATTTTCATAAAGAGAAACTTCGTTGTGTTCTCTATGTGGGTCAGATCACACAACTGATACAGAATTCATTTCTGAGGCACTAATTAAGAAAAAGTGATGCAATGCCAATTACTCCAGGCCAAGTGACCTGCATGAAGAGTGTCCAGAGTCATTTCATAATGTATACATTAACTAGCTGTTTACTTAAAGAAGAAAAATGGCGGTGTACGCCAGCTGGACTTTCCTATTTTCAAAAGGTTGTTATATGAAGGGGAAATCCCACAAGTGAGATAATTATAAAAGTAGACATGTTTCTGGGTTCAGGTTAACATAAGTACAGGATTTTTAATAATAATCTTCTATGTTGGAAAATGCTGTCACTGAAGAAGGTAGATTTCTAGTCCTGGAAATTTGGAACCATATGCCATCCAATGTTCCATAAAAAAAAGTCCTCTGGTTTTCTACCAAGCATGTGCCATGCTTGAATACCAAGATTTCCCTATGCTTCAAAGAAGTTGAGCCGACTCAGATTCACTTACATGGAGACTCTTTAGCTGGTAAAAATACAAGGCAGGAGGAAGCAGGCATGCTTCCGGAACAGCTGGCACACACGACACCAGAACAGAGTTTAGCTTCTCAGTCGGCTTCACTGATGTTGGCAGAAAGCTGGCACTGTTCTCGCACTACACATTTCTTGGCTCATATGTAGACAAGAGAAATCTTTGTTTCAATGAATTGATTAATGCACTCTTTCATTAATATCCATGATGTTTTAACGTTTGTAGATGCAATCTGACTAGTCCTAGCCTGTGAGCTGTGGGGTTTGGAGCCTGAGTGCACTGATGAATTTGGATTAGTCCCCAGAGCAAGTATTTTCAAATTTTAGCATCATCAGGAGCGTTTGCATCACACACTGAAAACTGTATTGCTGTGACCCACTACAGTGTTCTGATTTAGTAAATCTTGTATAATAAATTATGTATTTTTAATGAACAGATCTTTGTAATGTACGTATGATGGTTTGAAACATACGCTTTGTGTAAGGGTTAAATGCAGAAGATTGCTCTACGAATTATCTCACACAATTCTGACATTCTCCTACTCCAGGTGACTAGGAAGCCTGTCCAGGAAACAGGCTTTGGGAACCACTGCCAAAGCCTCATCACAAAACAATAGGAATTTTATTCATTATGAAACCAACACATCTACACTTCTTTTGTGTGTGCATTTCACTTGTGTGTGTTCATGTGTGTGTGAGGGCTTTGTTTATGTGTGTGGGTTTGTGTGTATATGTGCCTGTGTGTGTGCACACATGCATGTTTGTGAGTGTGTGTGTATGTATTGTGTGTGCAGTTCTTTTGTGTACTTTTGTGCTCATGTAAGAGGAAGCCAGAATGCAATCAGGATGTCATTTCTCAAGTGTCATCCAATTTGTTTTTCAGACAGGGTCTGTCACTGGCCTGAATCTAAGAAAGTAGGCTAAGCTGGTTAGTTCCAGAATCCTATCTATTCATCTGTCCTTGCACTGGGATTATAGCAGGAGAGACATTTTTTTTTAACCTGGGGTATAGATATCAAACACAAGTCCTTATACTTGAGAGAGGCAAGTGTTACTGACTAAGATTTCTGGCAGCCCTCATCCTCATGTGCATTTCCAAGTGTCTATACAATTTAAATAGACATCTTAAGATGCAGATTCTAATTCAGTTGTCTGGACTTTCAAATTCTAAAGTTCTAGTTGGTTCTCAGGTAATACCTATGTTTTTGGATCATAGTCCGGACACTAAGTAAGAGAAGTTGGTCTGAATTATGATTTATTTCTTCATAAAAAGAGCCAGGTGTTCAAGGTATGTGCATTTTGTGAATAATTATCTTATTTAATCAGGTCTGGGGCCAAAAGCCAAGGGCAACAGAGGAAGGGTTGTGTATATTCTGAAAGACAGCCACTTTGCCAGAAGGTGGAAACTTGGCTTTTGGATGCTTATTATAGTTATCTTGTAATTCTTTATCTAGGAATTGCCTTGAGTTTATTTGTGTAAAGACACAGAGAGAATTTATCTTTGGAAGCAATTAATAGTTGAAATATCAACAAGAGCATTTATGTGTTTGTTTATTTTGTTCTGTCAACTCAAAAGGAGTCTCCACTTATGAGACTCTGTTACTGTGCTCCAGGCTGTCCTGAATGTTCAGTCCTCCAGCACTTGCACACCTGTCATCAAGAGAAACAGGGAAAGAATTCTCTCAAACCGATAGACTTTGGCTAACCACATTTTTTATAGTTTCTTTTCTAACTCCCTTGCAGTGTTTAGTTTACCTTTGGCCTCCTGAAGCATAACTGCTGGTAAGATCTTAATAACTAATGGACTTCTTATAGGATAGGATCACAGGATAAAGGAGCAGTAGGCTGAGTCTGAATCTTCAGATGATACAGACAAGACAAATAGGACAAATTAATACAGTAACTGCTAAAATTTTAATTGTTTGTAGACAGGGAAAAACTCTACATGGTGATAGATGAGAATTTATAACTTGAAAGCTGAAAATTCAAGAAAATATAGAGTTTAGATGTCTTTGTCCTTTGCTTTATGTGGACCATAGCCCACACTCATAAAAGCTATTCTAATGGTGCTATAGCAATAGTTCCCCAGTTAAAATGACTTCCAGAGGACCCCAGCTCTATTCCCAGTGCTTATCTAGAGTGATCGATAACCATGTGTAACTGCAGCTCCAGGAGGATCCGCTGCACTCTCCTGTAATGCAAGGAGAGTGGAGTCAAGTGAAACACACAGAGAGACACACATACACAGAGAGAAAGAGAGACACACACAGACACACACGCAAAGACAGACACACACACAGACACATACAGAGAGAGAGACAGACACACACACTCACAGACACAGAGAGAGACACACACATAGACAGACACACAAAGAGACACACAGAGAGACACATACAGACACACACAGAGAGACAAACAGAGAGAGACACACAGACACACACTGACACACACTCACAGACACAGAGAGAGACACACACACAGACACACACACACAGACACACACAGAAACACACAGACACACACATACATACACACACATATGTACACACACAGACACACACAGAGACACACACAGAGACAGAGAAAGATAGAGACAGAAAAAAATCAATGTTTTTGAAAAGCTTATTTAATTTGATGGTATTAATAATATTTTAGACAGTTCATTGCATATACATTGTTTTTACAGAACATAGGGTGACAGACCCTAATGGTGTTTACAACTGATATGATCCTACAGATCTTAAAACACAGGTTTTAAAAGGAAAAAGGGGAAGGCATCTTTCTTAGCATGCTGTGATTGTTGAAGGTGCTCACTCTCCTTGATTCTGAAGCATGGTGAGAGAGATTAATCTGCATTTGTTAGCATCATATTTTACAAACCTCAGGTAGCACTTTTTCCAGCTATCCACTTTCCTTTCACACATGTTTTATAGTTTGGATCTGCAGGGTAAGCCTCATAAAAATTACAGTTTTTATCACCCCCACATTAATGTGACTTGTGGGATGATTGGAATGAATTAAAGGCATGGCTAATTATCCATCTCTTACCATTTGCAAGGTCAATGTGGCAACTGCGAGAAGGTCAGTGCTGGGTGAAAGGCTGACAAGAATTTGGGATGTTTTGTGAAAAGATCAATGACTTTCATTTGTCATAATGAACAAAACAGGCACCAATAATTCTTGCTGAAGGCAATAATGCCTATGTAAGCGTCAATATGACAAAGGCCACTGCAGACGGAAATAAGGATAACCCAATAATAATAACCCAATTACTAATCCCTATCAGGCATTTTCTACAGAGCGTTTCATTTAGCTATCAGAGAAACTGCGTAAGATACCTGTTATTGTCAGTGTGTGTGTGCTCAGATGTCAGAGATAACTTCCAGTGTTTCTTCTCTCCTTGCAACTTGTTTGAAATAGTGTCTCTTGATGCTTACCACAGCATATGTCTGACTGCCTAGCCTATCAGCTTCCAGAGATATCCTTTCTCTGCTTGTCTTCTTGACATATGAACACAGAGATTTTAGATTTTTCTTAAAGTACTCAGCTTTGCATGGGCTCTGTACAAACTTAGACTTTCATGCTTGTGCAACCATTTACCCATTGGGCCATCTTCCCTGCTCTGTTGTCCTGATTTTACTTTTTAAAAATGGGGGCTTATGTAACATTTTAGAATGAGTTGATCGCATATGTGTGTAACAGAAGTTTTAATCTTAGGTTACTTCTCCAAGAGGGAGACATATCAGGAGTCACAATCACTAGGGCACAGGGAACTATTATGAAACATGACTTGAGAAAAGTTGAAAAACCAAAGTAGTACAACATCAAGACTTTAAAGCCTCATGCCTTCATTCATATGCTCTTTTATAACAGGATACCATAGAATGGGTGGCTTCCAAAATGCAGAAATTTTTCCTGACCAGTTCTAAAAGCTGGGAAGTCCAATAACATGGCAAAAGCAAATATGATAATAGATAAATCCTTCTCCTCTCCCCAGCTTATAGATGCCAGTACACAACTGATGTTCTTGCTGTAGCATCAATTGGCAGAAAAAAAGCAGGCCTTTTCTGGGGTCTATTTTATTACGGTGCTAATCTTATCCATGGCTATTTTTCCTCATGGACCTAGTAATCTCTCCTGAAATGTCTCTTTTAAGTACTGTGAAACAAAGACTTAGGTATTTACATATACTTTTTAGTGTAAATGAGTAGGGACATGAATGACCAGTACAGTACTTACTTCTGAATCACTGTCTAAGACTAAAAAGATACTCTCCTTCCTTTTCCACTGTGAGCATCAGCTTTTTTCTTTCCATTTTGGGATGCGTTATAGATTTAAAATGATACATTGCAGTGGCAATGGTGGATGCAAATTTGTTTGATATTTTAAATATGCTGGTATCTTTTCCAGGAAGTTAATATGCATAATGACTATCTCTGAGACTTTCTCTTTTCCCCATGTGAATTTTTCCTGAATATACTACTTAATGTTATAGCTTACCAGAGGAAATGTCTCACAATATCATAATTCTACAAACTCCTCACAATACATTTAAGACTACTTATTGAAAAGTAAAATTTTAATACATTTGCTCTAAGAAAAGGAGAGCGAAATATCAGGAAAGTCGGTAAATGTAATGGATTACGGCGAGTAAGAAAGGATGACTGTAGGTGCATGCTGCCATGAAGTGGAATTCCAGCTTAGTTCTGAAAGTCCCAGCAGCTAACAAGGACGTGGATCTAAGCATTCCTTGAGTTAAAACCTAGAATTTAAGATTGCTACAAGAATAGGAGAGAGGAACCAATAGATGAAAACAAATTTACAAATAGAGAAATGAAGTGAAAAAGAGCACAGAAATTTAGAGAAAGAAACACAGAAGTTTATCTGTATAGTTCACCGTTCTTCAGAAAATAAATTTCAGAGTTCTTACTGAAAATTATTCCTTATGTTCACACCATGATTCTACTTCTGTAATTATCACCCCAGGGAAAGGATTGTGTACATGAAGGATTAAACCATGCTGTGTGTTCTTTCCCCATGGACTCTGCCAGCAGAATACACAGACCATCAATGCAAATGAAAGAAATGTTGTGAATGTGATAAAATGTGCACCCATGGCATTGACAGAAACTTATTTACAGCAGAAGCAAAATAAACAGCAGATATGAGGGACAGTTAAGCCAACAGCAATGTAAAAGCCTCATAGTGAGCCTCTTTCTTACTATACAAACACAAGAATATCTTTGTGTTAGAAAATGCCTCTATAACTTTCCAAATTATTTGCAATGAATTTCATACTTAAATGGCTGAATGAATAGAATGAAAGGACTTAGGCTTAAGCAAGTTATTTACTGAAATTGAAAGTTTCTAGGAGCTTCCAACATTTTTGAAATAAGGAAACTGAGGCCCAGGTGAGAGCCATTGTTTCTGTAAGCAGTGAAGACAGAGCCTGAGTTTCAGTGTGCAGGGAGAGGCCATCCACATGTCAGCTTACATCTCAATTCTCAAAGCTTCTGTGTAGTTTTTAACTCAAGCAGTGTCAGAGCTAATTAGAAATCAAAACAAGAAACTATCTGATGAACATACAAAAGAAAACAGATTTCGAGTGAGCATGGAGAGAGAAGAATGGCCTACACTTCTGCTTCAGAAGTGCTGTGGGAATGAGACTAAGCACTTAGAGTGAGCTAATATTTGCCATGATTTGTAATTATAGGATGCTGAGCTGATGCACTTGGGTAGAAATGGTCTCCATCTTTTTCAGAAAGCAGTTTCAGTGAGCCATGGGGATGGAACAAACAAGACCACAGAGAGATGTGACTGAATAATTAAAAGCTCCGTCTGCTTATAAGGATTAATTGTGAGTCTGGATAAATATTTTATCATTTAGCTAGTGAAAAATAAATGAGTTAGACCCTCCATTTTTTGCAAATGCCCCAGTAAAAAAAATAGATCTAATCCTCTAATTGGCGTGTCCCTCTATTTATGGGTGAATTACATTGATGAGATGGGTACTGACTGTACAAGTATGGTTTTTCAGGTCCCCAGTACCAACCATCATTGTACCAATTACCTGCATACACCTGACATCTTAATTCATTAATTTATTCACTGAGTGAGAAAACATTTATTGAGGATTCAAATCAGACTTACTTAGATAAGTGTCATGGAGCATACATTAATAAGAGATCCACAATTCAAACCTACCAATGAAGCAAAGTTCTAACAATGAGGAAGGATAGGGAGACAGAAATCCTGAGGACATTGTGGGAGAGAAAGCTCATTATTCCAAAGTCTGACTGGAGTCTCAGATGAAACAAGATTTCCAGTACTATTAAGGTTCAGTGTGAATACTGTTAGTATATAACAATTTTTATGTACATAAACATTTTCAGGAGGCAAGAGAGATTGCTCAGTATTTAAGAACAAACACTATTCTTCCGTAGGACCCAAGTTCATTTGCCTTTCCCCATGTTGGTGGCTCAAGACTGCCTGTAACTCTAATTCCAGGGTATATGACACCTACTTTTGGACTCCATAAGCATGTGCATACATCACGACACATGCACATGAGCACTCATACACATGTACACACAATTAAAAATAAATATTTGGGATACTTCACTCAGAATGATATTTTCCAGATCCCACCATTTGCCTGGGTGAGGTATCCCAGAAGGAGAAAGACACATATGGTATATACTCACTCATTTAGACCTATAAGATATGATAAACATACTGAAATCTATACACCTAAAGAAGATAAACAAAAAAGAGGACCTGGGGTAAGGTGATCAATCCTCACTTAGAAAGATAAATGGGATATAGGAGAAAACAAGTAACAAGATAGGATCCTACCACAGAGGGCCTCTGAAAGACTCTACCTAGCAGTGTATCCAAGCAGAAACTGAGACTCATAACCAAACCTTTGGCAGAGGGTAGGGAATCATATGAAAGAAGGGGAGTTAATATGATCTGGAAAGGATAGGAGCTCCACAAGGACCAAATATATCTGGGCACAGGGGTCTTAGAGGAGACTGTTTCTCCAACCAAGGATCATGGGTGGATATAACCTAGAACCCCTGCTTGCCTATAGCCCATGGTAGCTCAGTATTCAAGTGGGTATCCTAGTAAGGGAAATAGGGATTATTTCTGACATGAACTCAATGGTGGGCTCTTCGACCTCCCCACACAGTAAGGGAGGAGGAGCCCTCCTAGGCCACAGAGGAGGACTTTGCAGCCAGTCCTGAAGAGACCTCATAAACCAGGGTCAGATGAAAGGGGAGGAGGTCCTCCCCTATCAGTGGACTTGGAAAGGGGCAGGGAATAGATGAGGAAGAAAGGGTGGGATTTGGAGGGAATGAGGTAGTGGGATTCACCTAGGATACAGAGTTAATGAAATATAATTAATAATAAAAAATAAATGAATATTTGAATGAAATATCTTCAAATAAGTCTGTTTAAATGACAATAAGCCGAGTGTATTAATTAGAGTTCCTAGAGCAATAGAATGAGTATACATTGTAAAAATGAATTCGAGTGATTTGTATGATACAAAGTGAAAAATGGCTGCCTGCTGTGATGCTGAGAACTTGATGTTTCCTCAGTCCTCAGTCCATGAAACTGTCAAGAGGCCCAACATAGCACAGAAGGCAGGGACATTTTGTGAAGAGCCACTAAACCTTACTACACATTTGAATACCAAAGAACCTGGATCTTATGGTAAGAAAAAGAAGGCAACAGCAATGGCAGACCCATGCATTCATCAGCATGGACCAAAGGTGGGCAGACAAAAGCATGTTATCTTCCCTCAGGACTCTATTTGGATTTCTGTTGCCCACTCTTGGGGAGAGTCTTCCGCATACAAGTAATACTTTCAGGAGATATACCTATAATCCTAGTACTTGAGGAGCTCAGTCTGGAGTTTCTAGAGTTCTAGGTCAGCCTGAGCTATATAGTAAGAACCTATCTCAAAAAAAGAAGGAAACAAAGAAAGAAAAAAGACAGGAAGGAAGGAAAGAAGGAAGGAAAAAAGAAGGAAGAAAGGAAGGAAAGAAGCAGACACATTAAAGGACTAAAGATCACTTCTGAATAGTGTGCATAATATTTGTGACAAAATGAGATGTCACAAATTAATGACAGTATCAAGAAGAGAATCATTTATTTTGGCTTTCACATTTTCTAAGTGACTCAGCAATATTTTGTTACATAATCTTGTAGATCTTTACATAAGGTTGAAGCCTTGTGGGCTTTCTTCTATCTGCTTTGTCTGTCTATTGTTTTCTTTGCTTTTGCTCATGTTTAGGCAGTCATGTTGGTGAGACTTTATGAATGGAACACATAATCATCACTTAACTGAACCAGCTAATCCCTACCTACCCTCTAAATATTTGTCTAAATATTTGTATCCACAGCTTGATGTAGCCCTCATCTTCATCATGGAGATATCTTTTTTTTTTTTTTGCAGATGGAGACCATTACACAAAGCTACAAGCTATCAAAGTGCAGTTGAGAACATTCTTCAATTCTTTTTTATCTCCTTGGCCAGCTATGCTCCATATCACTATAGTTCTGTCTGAGAATTTAGAAACACTGTGTTCACCTAATTTTTTCATTATGTTTTCCTGTGCCAGTTCTAAAGCAAAGTTCTAACATGAGGGCAAGGGTTTGATTTATTATGATAGTTTGGTGCCTAGAAATGCTCAATACATATCTAATGGATACCTGATAACTGTTTATGGAATGAAAAAATGGCACATAATCTCCCTCTAATAACTAATATCCATTTCCAACTCATAAATGGCCTAAAGACAGGCTTAAGGTCATGAGGATATTCACACCAAATTCAATGGGTTTGACTCAATGGGAAAAAAAATCACAGTAATTCATAAGTGGTAGACTCCAGATTACTTTGCCCAGCCACTATTATTCTTTAGTCTGGGGACTGAGATTCATATTCTCTATAATATTCATATTTTTAAATAAAAAATAATGAAGTTCTCTGGACACACATCTCATTGTATGCTACCCCCTCAGGTTCTATTCTTCTGCTTGAGTCTCTTACTCTTGTTAACAACTTAACAATGTTATAGAAGAAAATCTTATATGATAGTGGAAAGTCATGTAGAACCTCATGGAAGAACAAGGCATTTGCTATTTGCAAGATAGAAATTGTTGGGGAACAGAAAGGGGATTCAAATCTGATTTTTGTTTTGTTTTCTTTTGTTTTAATTAGGAGTGAAGGAACTCAGCATATGCAAAACAGGATGTGGACACTAGAAGGTTCCTTGCACTATGAACATGCAGAATGTAAACATATAGAAATGTGTTTTCCTTTGCCAAGGATCTGTGGAACAGTGACAGTGCAAATATCCCTAGGAAACATGCTTTCTTTTTCTCATGTGTGCTGTATGTGTTCATGTGTGTATTTCTGTGTGTATGTAAGTGTGCACATGTGTACGCAAGCTGGAGGTTGATTTTGACTGTCTTTCTCAGTTGTTTGCTAACTTATTTTTCTGAGACTGATCTCTCACTGAACCTTAAACTCACCTATTTGGCCAGGCTATCTGGTCTTTAAGGTTCAGGAATCCGCCTGTCTTTGCCCCGTTTTGAGCCAGTGCTATGCCAGGGTTTTCATGCTGTGCTGCAAACACTGATCAAAGAAACCGTCTTCCCATTTGCTTGGGAATGTTCCAGACAAGATATCCTTTTTCTTAACACAGAAGTGTTTCAGGAGCAAATGACTCTGTCAACCCTCAGTGACCTCTTCCCTACCATAAACCTACCCAAAAAAGAAGCAACTTGAGTTGACTCTGTCAAGGACATTCTGTACAGGGCAAAAGACTTACCCTGATTGCTCAGATCTCTTATTAATAAACTTCACTATTCTGAACATGGGCACAAACACACGAGCCAGTGGAGTGGATGTGTTTCTGTTTAGTTATTGGAAATCTGTGGGGCAGTTTTATTTCTTTTAATAATAACCTTTAACCCACTGTTCCACAGTGATGAAGATCTCCTTATGGATTTTTCTCACTATTCTGATCACGGTGTGGAACAGAATACAGACTTGGTGCTCAGAAACCTAGTGGAGATCTACCAAGCTGTCTCTCAGCTGATCCCTTCCAATGATGGAAATGAGGGAAGGGGTAGGATTCTACACACCTCCCTTTATGCATTCAAGTACAAATTGTTATTGGCCCTAGTCTATTGTGCTTTGGTGGCTTCCCTTTGGCAAACCCATCTTACAACATCACCTTTGATGGCAATATGTGCTGAAATAGCCAGAATTGAGGTACAGAAATAAAAATTTAAAAAGAAATAATTTCCACGCTGATTGCTAAATTCTCACTTCTCGAGTCTCCTAATTTCCCAGCTGCCCTGGCCATTTGGGCTTCCTTCTATAACCAGGGTTCCTGTTTGTGTCTGAACCTATAGAAGGTCTTTACACCTCTGTTATAGTATATAGAGATGACAACAGTTACAGCCACATGGACTGATTCTAAAGAGTATATTACACTTGTTTGTAGTGAAAATAGAGCACAGGTACAGAGTGCCCCAGCCTTCTTAAAGTTTGAACTCTTAGGCTCTGTGAAAGGCTTCCAGAACAAGACTCAAGAGTGCCACATATTACTAAATTTTTGTATTCTTTCCCAAAACCTGCTATAGTAATTTTAGTTCTTAATCTTAGTTTTTTCTTCTATGAATTAGAGGACAGTAAAATAAATGCAAGCTACAGTTATGAAAATAACTAATTGGCATTTGAAAATAAATTTGTTTAAAAGATATAATGGAAAAGAATTATACTGCATTTCACAGCATAAAAGGAAACAATTGAGAAAACAGGCATTTTGGAGAACAGAGATTGCCATGAAAGAATTGGATATTTCCCAGCAAATGCTTGAGTTCCAACTATGCTCACCTACATTTCTTTTATGTATGTTATTAAGATTCATATTTCTGGGAGACAGAAACTGTGCCAGTTCAGGTCTTGCATAAAGATTGCCAGAAGTCTTTGATTAGCAGTCCCCCCAAAAATAATCTGTAAAATAAACCAGGAAACTCTCAAAGACAAAAAAACATTTAAATAAAGATCAAATTAAATAAATTATGCTTATTAGATTAGTCTCATGGCACTACAGAAATTAAGTATGTTATATATGTCTGTGCATACATACAACCTAAATCATACAACTCAGAAAATGGATGTGAATTGTGCACTAGGTGATGGTAGGATAAACAACATCAGTGCTGTCCCTAACAGCATCAGCAACGGAGTAGCACTGTAGTGCGAGCACACCCTTTAGCCTGGCTGTGCACAGTATCAATGACAAACCTTGGCTTCTTCATCAAAGAATGAAAGATAGAGTAACATTCCTGTGTTACTAAATTAAATGAGCATAGTGTGCATAAACATTTGGTCCTTTCTTGGCTTGTGGTAACATACACAGTTTTGTTTATGATTATGTCCACATCTATATGTTTATATCTATATTTATATCTTTATATAACATATAGAGTATTATATCTTAGAAAGTTAAGTGAATCATAAAAGCTATTATAAATAAACTTCTGGTTGGAGCTGCATATAGCTTCTTCTTGACCTATTCTATCTATAAATATGCTTTATTTTCTTCCATATGCACATAGGAAAACATTTGGTTCCATATAAAGTAAATGAATCTAGCACATCACATTGTGAACATAATATTCTAGAATAATATATTGTTATTTTTCTTTTTTATTTTATTTTTGTTTTTATTTTCATTTTTATTAATTACACTTTATTCACTTTGTATCCCCCCATAAACCCCTCCCTCTTCCCCTCCCAATCTCACCTTCCCTCCCCCTTCTTCACATATGCCCCTCCCCAAGTCTAGTGACAGGGGAGGTCTTCCTTTCCTTCCTTTTGCTCCTAGTCTATCAGCTCTTATCAGGAGTGGTTGCATTGTCTTCCTCTGTGGCCTGGTAAGGCTGTTCCCCCATCAAAGTGAGGTGATCAAAGAGCAGGCCAATCAGTTCATGTCAGAGGCAGTCCCTGTTCCCATTATTATGGAACCCACTTGGATACTGAACTGCCATGGGCTACATCTATGCAGGGGTTCTAGGTTTTCTCCATGCATAGTACTTGGTTGGAGTATAGGTCTCAGGAAAGACCCCTGTGCTCAGACATTTTTGGTTCTGTTTTTCTTGTGGAGCAACTGTCCTCTCCTTATCTTACTATTTCCCACATCTTTTGTAAGATTCCATACACTCTGCCCAAGAGTTGGCCATAAGTCTCAGCATCTGCTTTGATATTCCGCAAGGCAGATCCTTTCAGGAGCCCTCTGTGACAGGCTCCTAGCTTGTTTTCTGTTTTCTTCTTGTTATTTTTTTCTTCATTAATTTTCAGAGTGAGTTGTTAATATTATCATTACTACTTTCCAAAGCCCATATTAATTATTCAGTGTGGATATTAGCTACATTTGATAACTGGGCACTAGAACTATTTTTTTTTTCCTTTCAAAACATAGCCTGGTTTTCTAGGCCAGGCCAGCATCTTGAGTCCTCAGTCTATTATCAAAGAGCCTATCACCATGCCAGCTTGATTTTTCTGAGACAAAATAGAACATAAGAAAATTTTATATGGAATAGACCTTAGGGTTGGGTGATTCTGTCTAAACTTTGACTCTAAAATGTGCTTCTTACTAGGGAAGAAAATGTAGATGAAGTAGGTTGATGTCACTAAGAAAGGTTTGCTATTTTCTAGTGAGTTTGCCTGCAACACTCTAGTCTACTATGGGAAAACAGCTAGGAGCTAATACAGAAACATGCTGCTGTCTACTGAAGAAAGTTTGTGGTTTAAACTATTTGTCTTAGGTTCTTTTCCGGTTGCTGGGTGGAGGGACAACTCTGAAACTCTGACAAAAGCAATGTAAGGGAAATGGGGTTTGTCTAGCTCACAGTTCCAGGTTACAGTCTGTCCTCCATCATGGCAAGGAAACCTCACAACGGAAATGTTGAGGGAAATGTTCATATTATATTCAGAGTTGAGACACAAGATGGTGAAAGCATGCTTGTCAGTGTTCAGCTCCTTTTCTCTATTTTATGCAGTCTAGAATCCTCAGCCTGGGAAATACTTCTGCCTACAATGACAGTGTTTCTTCCAGCATCAGTAAATATAACCAAAATAATATCTCACAAGCATGCCATTGGACCCACATGTTAGTTGATTCTAGATTCTGTCAAGATTATCATTAAGACTGAGCATCACATTTCCTTTGAAGGGAATTGAATAACATAGTTGTTTCAGTACAACAGGACACATATGCTAGCTCATGTTCTAATTATGTAATTTGTTTGTGGATTTTCTGAAACAAATATAAATAATGAATATGTGTACATATATAATAATGAAAAACATATATGTATATATACATATCTACATATATAATTATCTTTCAAGGACTTTGAGGTCCATTCCTGATTTAACTAAGTAGTATTTGCTGGCTTTCTTTTAATTAAGACCTTCAGTTTAACAAGACTTAGAAAGCACAGATGATGGTTTACTCTTTGTTGAAAAGCAAGAGATATTTAAAAGTGTTCTTAGTCCATTAAAATGATATGGTACGTGACTATCGCATCATATCATGCAGACAATATCTTCAAAACACATCAGGAAACTTCTTTTGAAAAGCATGCATGTAGAGGACATTTGTGGTAGGCTCCCATCCTGTTCCCTCTCTTCTACTGCTTCCAGTGTCTATCCTGTTTTTTCTTCTGAAGGAGAATGAAGCATCTTCCGTAGGGTCTTCCTTGTTGTTTAGCTTCTTTAGGCCTGTATATTTTAGTATGTTTATCCTATATGATATGGCTAAATATCCACTTATAAGTTAGTGTGTACCATGCGTGTCTTTCTGCTTCTCTGTTGCGTTACTCAGGATGATACTTTCTTGTTCCATACATTTGTCTGCAAATGTCATGATTTCCTTGTTTTTAATATCTAAGTAGTCTTCCATTGTGTAAATATACCAAAACTTCTGTATCCCTTCTTTTGTTGAAGAACATCTAGGTTGTTTCAAGATTCTGGCTCTTACTAATAAAACTTCTATGAACATAGTTAAGCAAATGTCCATGTCTTGTGGTTGAGCATCTTTCGGCTATAGCTCAGGAGTGGTATATAGCTGGTTCTGGAGGTAGCACTATTCCCAGTTTTCTGAGATAGTGCCAGATTGATTTCTAAAGTGGTTGTAGAACTTTACATTCACAGCAGCAATAGAGGAGGGTTCCCTTTTCTCCACATCCTCTCCAGGATGTGTTGTCACTTGAGGCTTTTTGTTTTTCAATTTATTCATTACATATATATATATTATATAATATATATAATATATATATATATAATCAATTTTAGCCCCCCACCTCAATCCTCCCAGTCCAACCTTGGCCCCTTCTGTCCTCCATCCCATTCTGCTAGTCCCTAATGAAGCTAAACAACAAGGATGACTCAAGGGAGGATGCTTAAATCTCATCCAGAATGGCAAACAGGATAGACACCAGAAGTGGTGGAAGAGAGGGAACAGGATGGGAGCCTACTATAAAGAGTCCTCTGAAAGGCTCCACCCGAATTTTTATTTTTAATCATTCTGATGGAAGTGGGGTAGAATTTCAGAGTCGTTTTGATTTGCCTTTCCCTTTTTACTAAGGACATTGAGCATTTCTTTAAGTGTTTCTGTGCCATCCAATATTCCTCTGTTGAGAATTCTCAGTTTAACTCTGTACCCCATTTTTAAATTTCTGAGAATCAAAGCAGATGCAGAGACACACAGCCAAACTTTGGACAGAGCACAGGGAGTCTTATGGAAGAAGCGTTATATAGAGGGACCTGGTGGGAACAGGAGTCCCACAAGGAGTCCAACAGAGAAAAAGAAAATAAAGCAGAGCCTGGTGGGGACTACAGAGACTGCTGCATCAACCAAAAGCCATGCATAGAGAGGACCTAGACCCCCTGCTTAGGTGTAGCCCATAAACAGCTCAGTCACCATATGGGTTCCCTAGTAAAGAGAGAAGAGACAGTCTCTGACATGAACTTTGTTACTTGCTCCTTGATCACTTCTCCCTGGTGAAGTGACCTAGTCAGCCCACAGAGGAAGAGGATCTGGGCAGTCCTGATGGAACCTTATAGGCTAGGGTCAAATAGTAGAGGATGAGACTTCCCCCATCTGTGGACTAGGGAAGAGGGATAGGGCAGGAAGAAGGGTGACACTGGGAGGAGATTAAGGAGGTGATTACAACTGGGATACAAAGTGGATAAATAATTAAAACAATAACAATTATAAAAGAAAAGCATTCATGAGTGAAAGTTCTCCAATATATTAGTTAATGGAAAAGGTTCAGAACCAAAAGGCATCCTGTAATATAATTTCAAATTATGTGACCATTAAACATACTTTAAATTTTGTGTTGTCCTGGAACCCCTGCACAGAGGTAGCCTATGGCAGTTTAGTCTCCAAGTGGCCTCCATAGTAATGGGAACAGGGACTGTCTCTGACATGAACTGATTCGCCTGCTCTTTGATCACCTCCCCCTGAGGGGGGAGTAACCTTACCAGGACACAGAAGAAGACAATGCAGCCACACCTGATGAGACCAGAAAGACTAGGGTCAGAGGGAAGAGGAGGAGAACCTCCCTTTTCAGTGGCCTGGGAGAGGGACACAGGTGGGGAAGACAGAGGGTGGGATTGGTAGGGGAGGAGGGAGGGAGGTACAGGGGGTATACAAAGTGAATAAACTGTAATTAATAAAAATAAAAAACAAAAATAATTTAAAAATTGTGTTGTATTTTTTTTTTGGTTTTCCAAATTTTCTATCACAAATGGTATTTTTTAACAGAAAAATCAGTAACTTCTCTGTTCTTAAAGAATCATTTTTGGCTTGTTGAATTAGTTTATGGGTCCAGGTAAAGGATGCAATTGGTCTCAGCCACTCCGGAATTCTGAGAGGCTCCACTTCCCTATCTATCAAATACATTCTTCTGTAAATGATCTCACAGGAAGTTTTTTCAACTTCCTAACATACTTCTGAAGTGAGGTTTGACGCCTTCATAATACCACAGTGTTTCAGTTTGGATGGTGGGATCCTTCTTCTTCTTCAGTATTTTTATTTAGTGTATTATGTAGTAATTAACCTTCATTTTCAACTTTACTAGACTTTTAATCACCTAGGAGACACACATCTAGAAATTATCCTTAAGGCACTCTCCAGAGAAGTCTGACAGAGGGAGAGGGTGGGAGGGTCAGAATAAACATGAATGGCACCATTCCATGGACCAGGGTCCCAAGAGGGATAAGGGGCTGAGAGGGAGAGCAGGCTGGTGCCAGCATTCATCTTCTGCTTTCTGACTGCAATTGCATTGTGAGTCACACTTCTGCAATCACAGCTAGAGTCCCTGTCACCACCACATCCTCTTCACCATGATGAACTTAAGGATACATAAGCAACTGCAGTAAGAAAGCAGAGTGATGTGTCATGAAATATTGGAAATATATAGCCTTTTGATATTACCCAGATTCTCTGCCACGACTTTCTATACATCTTATAAGAGAGTTTTTTATATTTTTGCATATTATTGTGACTGGAAGACAGTGAAGACTTTGGAAACAATAATTTTCAGGGAGTGAAACATCTTTGTTGTACAAATGAGATGGCTCAGCAGTTAAAGATGCCTGTTGCAAAGTCTGAAACCAGATTTTGATTCCTGGAACACATACACTTGAAAGAGAGGACTGACTTCCACCAATTATCCTCTGACCTTTACACAATGACACCCATAAATTGAAAGTATCTTTGGCAGTCAAGGAGAGTTGTATTTGACTATCTTAAAATGTGCAAATTAGATGATGCAGAACACTTAGGTCAGGATCCTCGTGTTGCGGATACTTTCAAAAGGGCTGTTTTCACGTGAACTGAACTTGGATGGTTACAAGCAGTGAGACTATACAAGTAGTGGTTACAAGTATTGTCTTCATGTAAAGTAAACTGATGTCACTCAATCACAAGGTCTATTTTTCGTAGAATCTTAGACTAGAAGTATAGGTGGTCATTCTGATATTTCACTCAAGCAAGATGTTCTGGTTATTTTTTTTGTAAACTTAACACAAACTATAGTCATCTGAGAAAAGGAGGAAACCTCAGTTGAAAAAATACCTCTATGAGATTGTGTTGCAATTATGCATGCATAGCATTTTCTTAATTAGAAATCAATATGGGATGGCCCAGCCCATGGTAGGTGGTGCCACCATTGGGGCTGATGAAAGCAGTCTGAGTAAGCCATAAGGAGCAGGCCAGTAAGCAGCATCCCTCCAAGGCTTCTCCCTCAGCTCTTGCCTCCAGGTCCCTGCCTGTTTGACTTCCTGTCCTTACCTCCTTCAGTGAAGAACAGTGAAGTGGAAATGTAAGCTAAATAAACCCTTTCTTTCTCAATTTGCTTTTGGTCGTGGTGTTTCATCATAACAATAGTAACCCAGACTATGACACCAAAAGAGGAACTTTATTGGTGGAATTTGAAGTAAAATAAAAGAAGATTGAAACAGATAAATCTATGTAGTTCGATACCAGCTATTTTTCAGGATAAAAATCAATTTTTTTTGCAACCTGGATTTAAATTCAAAAGGCAACACAAAGCTCACCTACTCATAAAATTTTTGTTGCCCTGAGTAGATAATTATTCAAACAACCCAGCAGCTTTCTCTATTCTGAATTCATGGGCCCTTGCTGCACCGATGCCCTTCTCTTTGGCTCAAAGGTGGCCTCTCAGTGTTTATTCACTCTCCCATGCAGTCAGTTGCTTGCCCCATCTAGACTTCTTGACACCATATTTTATAGCTCTAACATTTGACTACACATGGTAATATAAATGCACACTGGTCTTCTCCAGAGATGAACTCCACTAAAGACTTGCTACACTCCAAATTCCTCCTAAATATGACTCCTAAACATTTATGCAGTGTTGGTTATTTGTCTCCATGGTGGATGTTTAGAAAGACTTAGAAAAAGCAGAACATGTAATCCCTATTCCCAGTGATAGTGGGAAGCCTCAATAACATGTGTAAAATCATTAGAGGACAAGCATGACATTAAGTAATTAGGGATTTAATTATGTAGGCAAAACTGTATCAGATTTAAATGGAAGGAGATTGATTACTGTGAAAAGATGAAGGATCACTTCATGGAAGAGATGTGGAGAGATAGAAAAGAATTAAGTTGATTGGGAAATGTTCCTTAAATAAGGCAGCTTCTCTGACGTTTCCATGAGACGTGTTTCTCTGTGCAAACCCAGGACTGAGTGAACATAGAACAAACATGTCAAAGGCAAGCAATAAGGCATTCAGTTTGTAGGGCAAAAAGCCATCCGTAGATGCAGGTGTTTTTATCTGAGTTAGAGGGGAAAGTTCATCCGAGTTTTTCATTCTCCATTTCATGACACACAAAATAGTTCATAAACCAGAATGCATTGATTTTCTTATAATTACTAAAAGGC
This sequence comes from Pachyuromys duprasi, assembly GCA_028658305.1. Lineage (NCBI taxonomy): Eukaryota > Metazoa > Chordata > Mammalia > Rodentia > Muridae > Pachyuromys > Pachyuromys duprasi. Next base: position 59,926,820 of record CM053762.1, on the reverse strand, counting down.
CTTGTTTGGAAGTATTTTCAACTGGAAAATTCAGAACAGCTGTATGTTAAGAAGAAAATAAGACTCTCAGGGGAGGAAACATTGAACAGTTGCAAATGTATGTGGTAATTCTAATATTAATGTAGAAATAGTTTTTAAACTTTTCTTTTCAGTTTTTCATTCTGTAGTCAAGTGCAGTACATGTTTATAGAGTATGAAACTGGCCTCAAACTAGGTATGTCCAGAACTGTGATGTGATCAATTCCACTTCTGCATTGCTATTTCATCTTAAGAATAATGCACGAGATGCTGCCATTAACAGAAAATACTGCAGCAATGTGTTTTCCATAACTGTTTACAACTTGTGCTATTTCACAACCTATATATCTGAATAGTAATACATTCATTTGATTAAACATAAGTTGAATAGGTAAAATGTGAAGGTAGAAAATAAATATATTTATTTCCTAACAAATGTTTGCTTTATGTATTTTATAAATACCACCAATAGAAACAGTAGTATATGCATATTTTATGTAAGTAGAAGGTGACATATAGTATTTATAGTGTATACACACACACATTTTCTATAACATGGTATTTTTCACTTGTATAGACACAAAATCTGATTTCCCTGTAAGTGTAGGTGAATGTGCACCACTTTCTTATCTCTTAGATAAATGTATCTTAGTGTGAATTAAGAAATACTTGGGTTGTCAATATTAATAGAAAAGGATAAATCAGTCATAAAGAATAAGAGTGGGTATCTAAAGTTTTCTCCATCAACCTTTACTATCTTTGACCACTAGGTGGCAATCTGTAGATATGTGTAAATTCAAGATTTTTTTTTTTTTTTTTTTTTTTTTTTTTTAATGATGCTTCAAAATAAACTCCTTCCCTGACCAACCTCCTTGGTTAACAGCCATCCTAAGAAGCCATGTGAGCTTATAGATGCATCTTGGAAATTTGGTCAATTTGTCACACAGATCACTAACAAGGCGTCACTGTTTGTATTCTAAATGCATAAAGTTCTTGATTCTGGTTCAGTCAATTTAGGTCTAATTGTGCCCCCAGGTATCTGCCGGAGAGCAGATTGTTCACAGAGAGTCTGATTAGTCTCCAAGTGCAGTTCCTCTGCTCAGGATTTTTTCCTAGGACTCCCATGCCTGTGTTTGTTCACAGGGAAAAGTTAACCTGCAACAGGACTGCTGCAACCAAGTCTCTCAAATTGGTCTTAAATAACTATAAATAAGCTACTTATAACATTATCCTCAAGACCCTGTTGCAATTTTTGGAGAAGAAACTTGTATTTGAAGACAATTGCTGCTTATCTGACATCCAAGTGTGTGCCTCATTTGCCACACTGTACGGTGTTCCATCTCTAAGGTCAGCATTGACCCTGGCAACTTCTTATCCATTTCGTGGATTAGAGGATAAGACGAAGTTACGGCTCTAGCAGCTGGATCTTAAAACACATCACCCAACATCTTCTGCTGCTGCCTTTTTTGCTATTTAGGGAAAGTGGATAGACGTCTTGGACAAGACGTTTCCATTGAAATCTCAAAAATACAGTCCCGTAAGTATTTGGGTTCTTCCAGAAGGAATTTTATAAATTCTCTTTTCGTGCAGGGTAACCGTTCTTAACCTATGGGTCACAACCCCTTTGGGAGTTTCGTATTGTGTCTCCTGTATGTCAGATATTTATATTTCAATTCATAACAAAAGCAAAATTATAGCTATGAAGTAGCAACAAAATAATTTTATGGTTGGAGGCTACCACAACATAAGGAACTTTACTAGAGACCACAACATTAGGAAGGTTGAGAACCACTGCTCTACAGAACTGAACAGTGTTTCCTAATGAAGGTAAGTTTACATGTACACACACACACACACATTCTCGCATACACATGCACATACACACATATACATACATGCACACACATACACACATGCACATAATAATGCAACTGGCAGAGTGGATATTAATCTTTGAGTAATGTCTACAAATAGGCTTGCTGAAATTTTAGCCCTCTCTCAACTGCTATGTTCATAATAGAGAAATAATGGATGGTCACTGTGGCAGGCAAGTATAAGGTAGAGTCGATGATTGCATGCTTTGCCTTTTATTTAAGTACAGATAAAGCTGCAATAAAGTCTTGTATTAATATGGATGACACAGCTTGCTCGTAATTTAAAACATTCTCTCAGCATGTGGATCCACTGATTAAAATGTCCATACAGAGCCCATGTGTAAAACAAATGAGCTGCACCTAGAAGAAGAGGAGCCTATAGACATTCCAGATACAGAAGAGTGTGGGAATGAGTGTGGATGGCACAGCCTAGCAAAAATATCAAATAAAATGTAACAATTAACTTAAAATATAGTAGACAGAAAATAAGGCTGTAAAATTATCAGACAACCATTTGCTCCCCTTGATGTTAGTATAGAATGGTGGCTGGGAGGGATTATAAGCTTGCAAAGTTGAAGAGATGCAATAGAAGGGGAAAAATTTCTCTGGGAAGCATCTTTAGTACATGTGCTATTGTGAAAAGCATTACGGCCCTAGCATAAATAATCCAAGTACAGGTACACTGATAGACATTTGCAGGCAGTAATGTAAGTGGAAAGCAAACAGAGGGACTTGATTTGATTTAAAATGAAGAACGAATTTGATAAAATAAAACATACACTATGATGGAAAGGTCAAATTGGAGAAGAGGGGTTACAAAGCACAAGGAAATGAGAACGAAGAGATGGAGACGAGCATAGAGAGTAGTAAAACAAAACTAGATACTAATGCATTACCAGCCCAGTTCCTGCTGTGCATAAGGAATGTGTGCTACATGATCTCAGGGGATAGGGAACAGCATAATGCACAGCTGTCCTTTACCAAGGATCTTAGGCACTTCCCAGGGAGAAAAAGCAGAGGCATATCAAACAGTAAGATTTACTGGAAATACTAACAGGAAAAGACAACACAACAAAACGATCAAGATAGATCTGATTGTGGTAACTAAGAATCCACACAGATATTAAAAAGAAACAAATAATCCACCTAAATTTCTTGGATAAATGTTTATATTTATATAACTCTCTGACTTCTGATAGTAAGACATGAATTAACACAATTTAAAATAAGATGACATGGACCTACACTTATGGAGTTGATGGACAGCTACATCTTCATGGGGTCCCTTAGCAACTGGAGTGGGAGCTATCCCTGGCATGGACTCCCTTCCCTGCTGTTGAATAACTTTACCCTACTAAACTGCCTTGTCTGGCCTCACTGGAAGAGAATGTGCTTAGTTCTGATATGACATGAAGTGTTGGGATGGGGTCAGGTGGTGGGGCTCCCTTCCCTGAGAAAAAGGGGAGGGATAATGTAGGAAGAGGGTGGGCTGGGAGAAGAGGAGGGCAGAGACTAAGATAGGGATGTAAAGTGAATAAATAATTTAGTTGAAGAGAAAAAACAACTATTTTATGGTAAAATAAAATAAAATGGCATGGACATAGAAGTGACTTAGTCTTAGGAACTGTAGTTTTCCAAAAGTTAAGCTTCAGTCTCTGAGCTCAGAGATTGAAAATACAGTCGCTATGTTTAATGGCTCAGCCAATTAAGCTTTCTCAGTCCTTTACTTGTAAATGTTTCCTTGCTGATTAGCAAAGAAGAAAGTCACTACAGGACAAAACCAGTCTTTACCCATTAATGAATTTGGCTTAAATAGCAAAGTATTTTAAATTGATCTTTGTATTACATGTAAAAAGCAGTCATTAGGTTAAAAAATATTTCTCTCCAGTTGTCATTAGATATGTAAAATAATTTGTGACATTTAAAATCTTTTTAAAAATCTCTTCACAAATTATCCCTTCAATCTATTTATTAACTTAGGCTGTGGAGATATTCTTTTTTCAAAAATACAATTTCTTAAAACCAATTTATTAAAGAATTCTAACATCTTGTAAAGTAGTTATGATGAGGATGAAGAGGATGATGATGAGAGTAATTATTTTATCTGAGTACCAAGGGCATGTATATTATTTGATTAACTTGCCATTTAAAGTCATTCAAACTATGACATCTTTCAAGTTCTGAAACCATCTGTCAAATGATTGAAGCACCCCCAAATCTCCATAATTTCAAAACTATTGCTCTTTCTTCTAGATTATGTAACATCTTTAGAGAACTATGTAGTAATGTTTTCATATTATTGATGCTTGCGTGTATGTGCATACATATGTGCAATATATGTTCAGAAGCCTTCCTAAAAATGTTTACTTACTGGAAAACCAGAATCTGTTTCAAGATTTTATGAAAAACTTAAATAAAATTTAGAATTAGATTTTTTTTTCTTTCTTGGTCCCAACTAACCTCAACTCCAACCAAGTACCATGCATGGAACCTAGAACCCCTAGAACCCCTGCACAGATGTAGCCCATGGCAGTTCAGTATCCAAGTGAGTTCCATAATAATGGGAACAGGGACAGCCTCTGACATGAACTGATTGGCCTGCTCTTTGATCACCTCACCCTGATGGGGGAGCAGCCTTACCAGGCCACAGAGGAAGACAATGCAACCACTCCTGATGAGAGCTGAGAGACTAGGATCAGAAGGAAGGAAAGGAAGACCTCCCCTATCAGTGGACTTTGGGAGGGGCATATGTGGAGAAGGGAGAGGGAAGGTGGGATTGGGAGGGGAGGAGGGAAGCGTTTATGTGGGGATACAAAGTGAATAAAATGTAATTCAAAAAAAAAGAAAAAAGTTTGGTGCTTTGTGATTTATTGTTCTCTATACGGGGTGTTTTCATTTTCTTGTTTTAATGGTTACAACATTTGATCTAGATCCAATAGTCAAAAACAATATATAAAAAATGCATTGTAAAAATTCTCAGTGGGTTCCCTAATAAGGGGAGCAGGGGCTTCCTCTGGCATAAACTCAGTGACAGGCTTTCTGACCAACTCCCCCTGGGGGAAGCAGCCTTGCCAGACCACAGAGGAAGACAAGGCAACCAGTTCTGATGAGACCTGATAGGATAGGGTCAAATAGAAGGGAATCAAGACCTCACTTATCAGTGGAATAGGGGAGGGGCACAGGGGGAGAAGACAGAGGGAGGGTGGGATTGGGAGAAGATGAGGGAGGGGGCCACAGCCAGGACAGAAACTGAATAAATTCTAATCAATGATAATAATAATTCTTTTAATTCTCAAAGAACTAATAAACATGAGAAAAGGATATTTGAGATACTTAATACTGTAAATATATATGTAAGATATATATAGCTCTGTATGTATATATATCTATATATACACATATAGAGTATATACATGTATATATATATATATATATATATATAGAGAGAGAGAGAGAGAGAGAGAGCTAATTATTCATACTTGTTTTCTCCCATGTGCTGCAGTATGTTTTGACCCAGATGCTATAGAGTTTAATTAAAGATGTCCCCTTTATCAAATTGTTTTATATACCAGTAACATCAAATCACATTCACCACATTTAAAGTGGCTGTGACAGTAAAAGCATTTAATTGCCTCAGACAAAGAAAATTTCTGAAAGTCAGATTCAGTTTCACAGAAATCTTGCTCCCCAGGTTGTTGCTGTGCCCCGTAGATCTGAATTCCCTCCATCAGGCTGTCTGGCTTTCCAAATGTATCAGTTTCCTTTCAGGGGTGATTTCCCTCATTCCCTAAACATAACTCCTGGAAGCTTACTGGTATTTATATGTGCTATGAGAGAAGCAACATGTTCACTCAAGATTGTTTTTGACAAATTAAGCATCACCCGGATTTGATCAGCTATGTTCTATGTCCATGTCTGTAACAATCATGGTGACATGATAAATTAAAAATAAGGATGAGATTAGATTTGGTTGTGGATTGTCACCCTACACCTGTTAATAGAATCATATTCTTTGCATATAGATATTTTCTTCATCAAAAAGTTAAAGCTATTTGGAAGGAGAAACATAGAGGTAATTATAAGATAGCAAGTAAAACTAGTGCTTTAGCGCATATACCGGTGCTAACACACTGGGACAGTCCCCCTCTCCCTCGCCCTCACCTTTTTTCTCCCTTCCCTCTCCCTTCCCCTATCTCTCTTCTTCTCCTTCTTCTCCCTTTTCTCTCCCTCTCCCTCTTCCTTCTCTCTCTCCCCTCTTCTGTCTCTTCCTCTCTTTTCTCTCCCTCTCCACACAAGTGCCAATGTCTGTATTATTACCCCTTTTCCTTGAGAAGAGCATCTCATGAGGTTCCTCCTCTCATTATTGAACAAAGAAAAAGATCCCCTATGCAAAAAATCCCCGAAGGCAAGTTTTCTTTCCCTTGGTGCTCAGTTTTAGTCATGCCTTTTTGCTCTGGCAGATGTGCATGGTATGGAAGCTAAGAGAGACTCCTATACACACGTCCATAGAAAGAACAGTTCAAGAGTCCTTCTGTTTGAAATTTGGTGTTTACTGAAATAACTGTGGTTTCTCAGCCACTGCACATGTTAAAGGGAAGATAATTTTCTTTGAACCGATATAGGTAGACGCTCAATCAAATTTTAGTTTAGAAAAACAAAACAAAAACAAAAATTCCACCACTACCAATCCCAGATGGGACCTTCTGCAATCTCTGAGGCTTATCAATTGTGTTCCCCATAAAAGAACAAAGGATTCCATAGACAAACATGGAAAACGGTGTAGTCCAAGAGAAAAACAGTGTACACTTTGCTGCTATCAGTCAGTGCACAGCCCTGGCCATCAGTGATAGTGTTTTTAAGACCTTGGTTTCAGCAGCCACTTTCAAAGTAGAAAAACAATTTCAAAGTAGAAAACAGTATTTGAACAAATTTGTCACAAATGTTTCAGTAAGTGTCTTTACAAATAAGACTGCAGACTTCAAATGTAGAAAAGTTAAGGCAGGAAGCAAGAGTAGAATCCATGAAATGGAAGCATTTAAGAAAATGCTGTATGGTAACCAACCAATATCTGATTTGACTTAAGGTCCAATGGAACCCAAACTCCACACAGTTTGAGTAAACAAGAACTAGAGAATAGATAGCCCAGGGTGGTAGTGTAAAACCAAATACTATTTTGTTTTGTTTTGTGTTGTTTTTTAATGCAGTAAAAACTACCTCTAATACCATTCCACACTACCCATAGACCAATTCCTTGTTCAGCCAACAACAGAGAAGCTTCCACCTTCAGCAGATGGGAACAGATACGGAAATCCACAGCCAGACATGCAGAGGATGAGAGGCGCTGGAACACTCAGCTCTAAGTGGAATGTCTCTATCAAATCATCCCCTTTAGGGATCAGGGAACCCTAGAAGGAAGCAGACGAGTATAAGAGCCAGAAGGGATGAGCACACCAAGAAAACAAGGCCCTCTAAATCAATCTGCTCATGTATATGAACCCACAGAGACTGAGGCAGCATGCTCTGGTCCTGCTCAAGTCTGCATGAGGTCCTTGGTATTATGTCAGGGCGTTTGGTTTAGGTTTTTGTTGTTGTTGTTGTTGTTTTGCTTTTTTAAAAAATGTGCCAACCAGTGGGTCTCTGTTTCCTCTACCTTTTCTTGGACTACTCTTCTCTTCGTTTGAGCTGTCCAATTCCAATTTATTTAAATTTGTCTTATTTTATTATTTTATCTTAGAAGACTGTTTGTTTTCTAATGTGAGAGAAAAATGGAGTGGGTCCTGATGGAAGGGGAGGTGGCAAGGAATTGGGAGGAGTAGAGAGACATGAATCTGTAAACAGGATATATTATGTGAAAAAATATTTCCACTAAAAGGGAAAAATACAAAATACAGTGGATTTTTCCAATGTATGCCACCCCACCCTGCAATAACAGAATATAGAGTTTGTGTTCTGAAGCAAAAATAGGAAGGAAAATGCACAAACCTAGGAAATCTAGGTAGGTCAGTGACAATTCCATCCTTGCTTTATAGCAGTGAATGTGTTTTCTAAATGACTAATTTAATACACAACAAAAGACATTCCTAGAAATAACTAGCAACTGAAAACATATCACTGATGTGCAGAAACCAAGGCTCATTGTTACTTAATACTGAGCACAGAGGCCAACCAGCAGAGGAAGGGTGAGTAAGACACAGTGATCACTTGGGCCACTGGGAAAGGCTGGGAAAGGCTTCATTCTCCAAACAATGGACTCAGAGCTTCGAGAATTTAATACTTTTTATTTTTTTACAAGTAACTCTGTATAATAAATATCTGCTTGAATGACATATCATGATTATATCAGGTTATAGTAGCTACTTAAATGGAGTCAGGAAAGATAATGTAAGAAAGCATTTGAGCTGGTGGTATGTATTGGTGGTATATTTGTATACATAAACCCTCAGTCTTTCTGTGTTACTTGATTCATAGCCTATCACAGGTATGGTATCGTGGCATCCTCAGTGAGTTAGTGAATTGTAAATTTCAGAGAAAGATTTTAAATTGCCACAACATAAAAGATGTCTAGTTATGTGCAATATTGAGATATAGAACAATTACTAAAATATCTCAGATCAGGAGACATCAGATAATTCTTTAGAACCTCAAGCACATATTTGAAACTACATGTGAACAGTAACCAGGGAAATAAATGCAGCCCACTGCAAAGAAAAACATCTTACCAATGTAAAGGGTCCAGACAGGAAGGTCTCATCAGAAACTGTGTGACTATGGTCACGCTGACCCCATCCATCCAAAGAGATCCTTAACCGTCTAATTCACAGTTGAACCAAATAACCCAGTGAGAAAGAACGTTTTGGAGAGAATGGGTTTCTCTTTTACCTATTGCAAATATTTCTTTGGAAATTTGGAAATTAGGGAGGAATTTTTGGAACATTTGAGAAGCATGTGCAATATGGGAAATCTGGAAGCAAGGAGATCCCCTGTTGTTACCGGTATTACTGAATTATGGGGTTGATTGCTTTAATATATTTGGAAATACATTTCCTCCAAAATGAGGTATTGGGTAGGGGGGTCAGGAGTGAATACCTCTGAATATGTATATGGTGTGTCATATGTGTATGTGATATGTGTGCATATGTGTGTCTATGCACGCATGTGCATGCCAGGGGGTTGTCTGTGTTTTTGTGTAGGTAAAACCTGAGAAACAAAAGAAATAGTATGCTAGTAGAAGAAAGTTGAATCAGACGTTGGTATTGCAGAACTGCTCTAAGGCTGATGAGATTGCACATATTAAAGGTATAGCCTGAAACATTGGTTACTCTTCTCTCCACATAAAAATTCTCTGTGCTCGCGGGTGGAGCCTAGTTCAGAGATGGCGGCTCGTGCCTGCCATTCTGCAGGACCTTTTCCTGGGGAGGGCTGGGTCACCTAGGTCAGTCCTGTTTCCTTCCTTCCCTGTGGGTTTTTCTCTCGACTGGGACTCCCAGTCTCTGGTGTTTTGGGGCCCACCGTTCAGCCTGGGAAGGTGATCAGGACACGCAGGCATGTGGCTCTAGTCTGGCAACCTACTGCCTGCGCAACCCAGGATCTCTTCCAGGTTCTGGCTGGGTGACCTGGAAATGGACCCTACCAGTTCCCTCACCGCGGAGTTATCCCTCACCTGGGAAACACAATTGTTGTTGTTTTAGGGCCCAGAGGTCGGGCTCTTGGTTGCTGTATCAAAAATGTTGTTCTGCAGCTCAGAAGCAGTGTCCTCCTGGCGCTGTCATCTTCTCCCGATTCATGTGGAACTCTCATGTACAGGTAGTGGGAAGTATAATTTCTAAAACCCTCTAACTTTAACTAATATCCTAGAGTTCTGAAAACCATGAACCGTTTGTCCCAAGGTAACAGTCCTTTCTTTTTTGTTGTTGTTGTTGTTGTTGTTGTTGTTGCTTGTATGTGTTGTTTGTTTGTTTGTTTGTTTTGTTTTGTTTTGTTTTTTCTCAGGGGCCCATATTATTTATGAGCCTCTACAAACAAGTGGCCAAAGAAGTTCAGAAATGTGGCACATTTGAGTCTCCCAGCCAGAAAATGTGAACTTTCTGAAATATATGCTGGAGACAAATCTTACTGTTAAATGACTTGAACTAAAGAAGAAAATGTGTCTACCATCAGGGTAGCCGCCTCTAGGGTAGTAAAATGGCCAAGTCTGCATTCTTTCTGGGTCTATGAAATCTAGGGTTGTCAGAAATCCTTCAGGTTTCCTCGGGTGGTTAAAGAGTTTCAGCATTACCCTAGTAAGGGGAACCGGGACTATTTCGGTCATGAACTCAATGGTTGGCTGGTCGACTGCCCCCACACCCGCCCGCTGCGAAGAAGGAGCAGCCTAAATAGATCCCAGAAGAGGACATTGCAGCCAGCCCTGAAGAAACACAATAAGCTAGGGTCAGATGGAAGGGGGAGAGGTCCTCCCCTATCAGTGGACTTGGAGGGGGGCAGGGAGAAGATGAGGGAGGGATGGGGCGAGTGGGAGGGAATGCAGGAGGGGGCTACAGCTGGGATACAAAATATATAACCTGTGATTAATATAAAAATAAATAAACTACTTTAAAAAAAAGAGTTTCAGCATGTTGCTCTTGCTCAGTCACCAGGCCCACAGTTTCCAAGTCTCAGCTGTTGCACAGCCATTGATGCAAGAAAAGCTACTACTCAGTAACTCGGCTCTTTCCTCTCTTTCATTCCTATCAATACTACATCTCATATTATACCGCCAATATATATTATACCCAGCATTATATTATAATAATTAATATTTTAAATATTTTATGAATATTAACCTGGACAAAAGAAAAAAGTATGAATTTATACTTTGCCATGTAATCATTCCATCTTTCTCATCTTTTAAATTTTCCATTGTTCATATGGATTCAAATTGTACTCATTTCATTTTCAGTACAGTTTCTCCATCACCTCCCAGTTTTGTGCTGTTATTGTGAAAATAATTCATATCAAGTTTCTGAATCTTATACATTGATGGTAAATAATGCAATTTTATATATGTTGTATTATATAATTACTTTTTAATCAAGAGGGAAAATGGGATAAATGTGCATTAGTATTATCTTATAATTACCTTTACTAGTGCTCACAATTTTTCATATAAATTGAAGCTAATGTCTGGATCCCTTGATTTCAACCCAAAGAAATTACTTTAGTATTTCTTGCAAGATGGGTCTAGTAGCAATAAATTCTCATTATTTGTCATATGAGACTACATTCATTTCACTTCTAGCTTGCCAAGAGAGTCTGCTATGTACAAAATTCTTGGTTGGCATTATCTCTATTTTCAAATTTTCTGACCTACCATATGCCAATTTAAGTAAGCTACCACTTCATGATTTTATGACTTGCAGTTCTTACATATCAACACATATTGTGCTGTAACCATATTTTGAACTTGCAGTTTTGATGTTTTTCTGTATAACTATTATGTAATGTGATTGTCTTTGAGCCCCAGCTCACTGCCATATGGCTATGAGAGTAAACAGCCAAAATTTGCATGGACTTGTTGCTAAGCTACAATGATTGCCAGGTGACGTGAATTAAGTGCATTGTAAATGTAGAGTATTTTCCATTTACTCTGAGTTCATCAGAACTCTATTTAATCATAAATCAAGGAATATCTACAGATTATTGAGTTTCCTTGATTAATTTTATAAATCAGTGGTTGAACTTTTCACTCCTAAATTTCCATGTGGGTCTAATTGAGTTTAATCTCTATCTCTTTACAATTTCTTCCTGTTGAAATATTGTCACCATAGCTTCCTTTTATACATTTAAATCTGGTTCCCTTTAGCTAGTTGAATGTCTCTATAATGAATTCTTTGAACTTTTATTCACTCCTAAATCTGACATGTGATGTCTCTCAGGCAGATTTTCTTTTTTTCATATTATTCTTGTATGTAAGTGACACATTTCTGATTTTTTCTTTTGCATTCTTTCTAAGTTTTCATCAAACTGAGAATTGTAGGTAAAGAGTTGTAGAAACTCATCCATTTTTCCCTTTGGAACTTGTGACTTTCATGTTGATTTGATGACATGTCTGGGTTAATTCAAGAAACCTGTTTTCCCTAGAGTGAGGCTGCTGATGACATTTGTTGGGATGTGCAGCTCAAGCATCGGGGATTGTCTGCCTCTGTTGTTATATCTAGCTGTTAATGTCTACTAATTGCAGCATTCTTATTTTATTTTCTTTAAATAGAACCCTGAAGAATAGATTATTCAGTGCTGGGATCAAATTAAATTAAGGGTCGGTCATGTTTCATCAACTTTGGCAGATCCTCTGATCCTAGGAAAAAGCTTCTTTGTGGTGTCCCTAGTTCTCTACTATTGGACTTCTATGCCATATATGGGTTTCTTTTCTTTTCTTTTTATTTAATGTCATACCTTCAATTCTCCTCTTAAATGTGTTTTGGTAATTTCCATTATGCTAAACAATATCCTTAGATGTTAATTTAAGTTAAGCAATAGGAGAGATATGAATTTTTTATTCATATGGATTGTGTTTTCCTTACACAGAACCTCTATGATACAGCATCTGGGATAAATTATGGAAGAAGTTGGTTCATTTTCTTAGAGTGACATTACTGTTAACTCAGTGAGGCAATGGAAGGGATGGTTTTTGATCTTACGAAGTTACCCATTTTGAACTAAACATCTATTAGACACAAGACATACATGTTTGCGTTTGGGATTTCTTGGTCTATTTTACTTAGGATAGCTTCTTTGTTTGTGTGAATGGCTAGATGATGGAAGGAAGACCAGTCTTCTTGACTGTGGCTTCTGAGAACACAGTTTCTGTGATACCAAGCTCAGGAGGTATGGTAAATATTGGCACGTCTCCTGGAATTAATCTGTAGCCCTAGATTAAGATAATAGATGTAAAGGAAGATCATCTGTTAGGTTTGAAGTACAACTATAGTAATTCTTTTGTCACACTGATCTGGAGAAAAAGATAGTGTGTCATCATTTAAATGTCAAAATAACTTTTCTTTTCATACCTAGATTAAACTTTTTCTTTTTTTTCTTTTTTAATAAATTTATTTATTTTTATATCAATCACAGGTTAGGTTTTTTGCATCCCATGCGTAGCCCCCTCCAAGTCCACCAACAGGGGAGGATCTCCTCCCCTTCCATCTGAATATCTTGTCTCCTCAGGGCTGGCTGCAATGTCCTCCCCTGGGATCTAGTCAGGCTGTTACTCCCTGGCGTGTATAGGGGAGGTCAAAGAGCCAGCCATCAAGTTCATGACTGAAACAGTCCCTGTTTCCTTTACTAGGGTCTTCAGTTCGACAATGAGTTATCATGGGCCACATATGAGCAGGGGTTCTAGGCCATATTCCTATATGGTCCTTGGTTGGAGAAACTGTCTCATATAAGACCCCTGTGCCCTGCTCAGTTTGATCTTTGTGGAGCTCTTATTCTCCCCAAGTCTTACTAATTTCCCGTATTTTTATTATTACTTCCCGCCCTCTGCCAAGGGCTTAATTGTGAGTCTTAATATCTGCTTTGATACATTGCTATACTGATTCTTTCATATG
>CM053762.1:59896668-59913246 GCA_028658305.1 Pachyuromys duprasi | reverse complement strand
ATGACCTTCCTATCCTCTAGGTCTATATAAGTGAGTATATACCATATGTTTCTTTCTGCTTTGGGGATACCTCACTTAGGATGATCGTTTCCAGGTCCCACCATTTGCCTGCGAATTTCATGATTTCCTCCTTTTTAATTGCTGAGTAGTATTCCATTGTGTAAAAGTACCACAATTACTGTATCCATTCCTCAAGTGAGGGACATCTGGGTTGTTTCCAGGTTCTGGCTATTACAAATAAAGCAGCTACGAACATAGTTGAGCAAATGTCCTTGTTGTGTACTTGAGCATCTTTTGGATATATGCCTAAGAGTGGTATAGCTAAGATCAAAACTCTAGTGACAATGCATGCTGGAAAGGTTGTGGAGAAAGAGGAACCCTCCTCCATTTCTGATGGGAATGCAAACTTGTACAACCACTCTGGAAATCAATTTGGCGCTTACTTAGACAATTAGGAATAGTGATTCCTCAAGACCCAGCTAAACTTTTTCTTAAAGAGATAGCTGCACATTTTATGGAGCTACTTTGGCACAATTTATAAAGTCTTTTAAAATGATGATTAACTTTTAAATTACATTCATTAGTAAAATGGATTTGGGTTTTTATTGAAGAGAGACTCTACCACACTTCATCCTTACAATGCCATTTCAATAGTTAAGCTAACTGGTTGTCTTGTATATAATATAACATGTTTAAGAAATGCAGTTTTGTCTCTGATATGAACTCAGTTGCCTGCCCTTTCTTCACTTCTCCCTGGTGGAGAGACCTAGCCAGCCCACAGAGGAAGAGGATCCTGGCAGTCCTGATGACACCTGATAGGCTAGGGTCAGACAATAGGGGAGGAGGACTAGGGAAGAGGGATAGGGGAAGAAGACAGAGGGAAGGTGGGACTGGGATGAGGGAGGAAGCTACAACCAGGATATAACGTGAATAAATTGTAAAAAGTAATAATAATAATAATAATTTTTAAAAAGCAGTTTTACAGAGCACAGTGGTGCACACCTATAACCCCAACACCCAAGAGGCAGAGGCAGGCGGATCTCTCTGAGTTCGAGACCAGCGTGATCTACAAAGTGAGTCGAGGACAGCCAAGGCTACAGAGAGGAACCCTGTCTTGAAAAACAAACAAACAAAAGAAACACAGTTTCATCATGAAATGTATAATTGCACTTGTTTTCATTTATCTGATTAGTGTAAATTTCTTTCTTAACATGAAAGTTCTCTTTTGTTTTCAATTTGCTGTTCCTAGTCAGTATTGTTGACAATATTGTTTGATCTAAATAATTGCTATTTATTTCTTCTTGAACTTTTGAAACATGTTATTCAACTCATGTGTCTACCTCTATCTCAGTATATTTTTCCTATTCATGAGTTCCCCTCTTTTCACATTTATTAGATGTGGTAATTTGAATGAAAAGTGTCTCCCATAGGCTCATATCTTTGACTTCTTTGTGTTGGGTTGTTGCTGTGTTTGAGAGGTTACCGAATATTTAGGAAGTAGAGTCTTGCTGCAGTAAGTATACCATTGGGTCTGGTCTTTTAGCGTTTATGATATAATTTGTCTTCTAGTGCACTCTCAGTTTTGTGTTTGCATTGAAAATGCACCTTGTAAGTTTCCTGTTCCTGCTGCCTGCTGCCATGCCTATCACCATTATGAACTCTCTATCTTATGAAGTTTCTATCCCTGTCAGTTTATAACATAAACTGTCCCTTCTAAAAGTTGCCTTTGGCCATAGTGATATATTAGAGAAGCAAAAAGTAACTAATCCTTGAATTAATAACAGAAGTGGTTTTTGTTTTTTTGTTTTGTTTTTCTGTGTAGAACCTAGGGAACATTGTTTTGTTTGAGGAACATGGAAGACTTTGAAACCTATGGCAAAATAACAGCTGAGAGTAATTGGACATCGTAGTAACAGCTTGTAAAGCAGTAATGCTCAGAGTATTGTAAACAATTGAATCCTGCTTCATGATGTTTCAGAGGTCCCTATTCACAGCTGGACTTAAGATCGTTCATGTGGTATTTTGGCAATGTATCTGGCTGCTTTCTACCCTTGTTCTGAAAATTTATGTGAAATGCAATGGGCAGAGGGTATTCCAAGCCATCAAAGTGTTGAGTATGTGACTGGCAATTACTAACAACTCTTATGCAGGTCTACAATGAAGAGGAACAAACTGTAAGGAAAGGAATTCACATTGCACGGTTTGGAAGAACATCAGGGATTTTAATGCCATAGCCAATCTACATTCTGAAACAGGAGCAGTTATAGTTAAGATTTTTCCCATTTAGAGTTCACCTGTAAGCTTCATATAAACTCTAACACCCTTCCACAACATCACCTGAAGCCTTTGCGTGTCAGTCCCATTCCTTTTACAAGCTGGAAGCTTATGTCAATGAGCTCCTTCCCCAGGGTGCCCTTCCCATTGTTCCAATGAGGAGTAGAAGGCCTTTCCTAAATGGGAGACATTAAAGAGTTACAGAGTCCTGCATTCTTCCTCAGCAATTTCAGAGAGCCACTGAGGCCAGGCAACCATGGAAGGACCAACATTACATGAAGGCCCTAAGAGGTCAATATGGTCCTATTGACCATTGAGGAAAGCTGTGAAGGTTGAGCTAGAGCCCTTAAGTGTGAAAGATATCAAGCCATGAGACATCTAGAAAGCAGCATGGGATACAGGAATGGAACCATCCCAAAGAGAGATGTAAGTCAGAGAAACTGGAAAAAGGAGCCATACATGTTCTTTGAAATGAAAGACATTAGCTGTGGAGAGAGAGTATTTGATGTTTTGCTTCTCAGTTTTGTCTTGCTTTGATCCAGTACCTCCTCGCTATTCTCCATTCTTTTATTTTAGAATGGTAATGTACATTTTGTACCATTCTGTTGGAAGTATGTAACTTGCTTTCTGGTTTTATAGATTACAATTAAAGATTCCTTATGTTTCAAAAAGACTGTGGACTTTTAAGTAATGGTAAATATCTAAAAGACTTAAAGTTGGGCTAATGAAATTTTCATTCTGATAACAGCCATGTACTTTTAGACACTGATAGGGGATTGCGGTGTCCTGAATGAAAAGTCTTCCTGTAGTGTTACATGCTTATTTGAGCACTGGGTCCACAATTATTGACACTTCTGAGGGATGTGGTAGAACCGTAGGAGATGCAACTTTGCTGGAGACAAATCTGTTCCAAGTTTACTCTCTGCTTTGAGTTGGTGGTTGAAGATGTGATAGCCCCTCTTTTGCTCCAGTATATCCTGCTGCCATGCTTCCTCTGTCATCGTGGATGCTCTTTCTTGACCTATAAGCCAAAATATGTCACTTTTGCTCATACGAGAGTAACTGCTAAATAATATTAAAGTGCATTGCTAGAGTGCCAGTTTATTGGCTTCTGGATCATTCACAGAATTCTTCTGTTTTGTTACCTTGACATTTTCTTGGTATTTTTCTTTTAAATATGGAGTTAATTAATACAAAGTTACATTTATTGTTTTTTATGTATGAAATATTAGAAACATGTATAATCTCAGTGTACTAACTCTTGAAAGTGAAATCATAAAACAGTTAAAAACATAGCATTGATCTTTATAATATAAACTTATGGTATGTTGGTATATTATATATTATATTTGCAAGTATAACATATGGTATAAACATATATAATATGCTTACATGTGAATAATATATAAGCACATATGTGGTATGCATTTAAGTAGCTGTACAGTTACTATTTTCAAAGGTAAACACCCTGTATTTGAACTCTTCTACTTATATTAACTTCTTCTATTCCTTCCATTTGTATTGTTGGAAAAATAATCAATTCCAAACTTTTCTGTTTCCTGCAGGCCAAACAAGAGTTAAATTCTCTGTTAATTCTAAGGCACAGCAGAATTGACATACAATTATCTGACAAGTTAGGGATCTGGTTCTAATATGATGAACACTTTCCCATTTCTACAGAAACAATTGGAACACTGGAAACCCATGTTATTTAGTAATATATTTTATCATAAGGTAGGTGTTCAGCCAATAATTGTTGTACAATAACATGATCCTGTTTAACTACCTTAAACCAAGGACTTGGCTATACTTTCTGGAATCAGCATGCAACATTCCATATGTCTGCCTGTAGAACAATTCTCAACCCTTGACTCTTTCCTCCTGACTGAAACCGAAATACTAATTTCTTCTTCCTGTGAGAATTAGAGGGAATGGAAAGGATGAAGATATTCTGTAGGACCGTGCTTATCTGTAAAATTTACCACCACCAAAACCTTTTATTGACTGAGATTTATGTCCTTTATAGTTCAGCAAATGCCTTGCACATTAAAATTAATAAATACCCCATTGTTTAAGTGTCAAGTAGTTAGATAATTGTTTTAACGAACCCATAAAAAAGGTAAATTTATGCATAGGGATTGATTAATTTGCTAATTACTGAGCTCATGACCAATGCTGGTAACAGGATAAGAGCCAGTACTGTAAAATATCTACTCAGAGCCACAGGCATCCCTATTTCCCTTCTATTTGCCTCATAGGGAAATGAACAAAGACCTGCCTCAAGGAAAATTCGCTCTATTGCAGTGTTATCTGCATATTCTGTTATAAGGCCATATGTAGACTTTGATCAAGGAAAATTCTCTATCGCATTTTAGAAGTTTTTAATGAGTATGCCTGGAATGTAATCATTTCTATTACTTTCACACGTTGTTCAATGGACAATGAGGCAGGGCTAGATCAGACATTGTCAGTTATCTACTAACTTAAAATCAAAGCTTTCAGATCTTCAGCATTCTTTAATTGAAAGGGTTCTCCTTACTAGTCTGTTCACCAAGCATATCAGTACCTCAGGGATAACATTTTCTTTATCCCTAGTGAAATTTAAACAGCATTTCTTGGAATAAAATAGCCCCTAAAATACACTTAACTACATTGCAGGGCTGTAGTTACTGTAATAATTAACAACTCAGTTTTCTTCATCTAGAGTATATGCTGCTGGTGAAAAGGGTCTAAACATATTTTCAGATGTTCAGTAATTGTTATGATGCTGGCACAAAACTTACTCCATATATGTTTGTTAAATGAGACTGCTGGTCATCACAATAGCATCTGAGGAGCCATCCAGTGATACCAGCAAACATTTTTCTCTTGAGATCTTCCAAGCCCATTCTATGGAAAGCCTTTGGTACATCTCTGTGTGTGAGCTGGATCAATTCAAATTTCTAAAGACTAGAATGAAAATATAATGTAGTTAATAGAAAGCAAAAGTTTAAATACCAAAAGGAAACTAACTCCCCACCAAAACAATCACATTCATTTTGTTATTTAAAATACTAAAGTGCTCAACTAAAGACTAAATACTGGAGCACTCAGTGTGGAATTTTCTACTAATCAGGTTTTTCTTGCTTCAATTTTCCTCCAAGGGGTGACACAGAGAAAAGTAAATATGCTATGTTAAAATCAGTTTTAATCAGTTAATGATGTTGACTCAACTCCCTTTAATCCAATAGGGTCGCGGCTTAGTCACATCTTCCCTCCTACTTTCTGGTTGTCTTGACTAGTGACCCAGAGTTCCAGAGAGCTGAGAAAGGCTAGGCTGTGTGTGTGAGGTGTACAGAAACAGAAGCCATGAACCCTGAAAGGCTTTGATCTGGTCAGGCGCATATCTCAGTTTCACTGTCTTTCAGTGATCAATAAGAGCTTAGTCAGGAAAGTCTATTCAGTGTTGCCTTTTATTCTCTTTGAATTGTGACACAGTTCTTCCCATTTTCATATCACTAGCATCAAAAATGATTGCAGGAATTCTGACTATGTGCACTCACTGTGCCTAGGGTGCTGGAGGTTCAGAGACAGGCATAAATGCCCTATATCTTGTTTCGTTGGGATCCTTCCTTTCTTCCTTCCTTCCTTTCTTTAAGCTTTTCGGGTTGTTTTTTCTTTTTATAAATTTTAGGAATTCTATAGGTGATAACAGTAAAGATTTATGATTTTTTGTGTGTTTTACTTTTTTTGTAATTTTTTATTGTCACATATTACAATTTATTCGGTTTGTATCCCTGCTATGGCCCCATCTGTCATCTCCACCCAAATCCACCCTCCCTCCCTTTCCTTAGCATAAAACTCCTGTCCCCTACAGGTCTTTGTAGCTTCCCCTTCTTTCATAAGATTCCTTGCACTCTGCCCAAAGTTTGTCTATGAGTCTCAGCCTCTGCTTCCATCAGTAGAGCCTTTCAGAGGCTGTCCAACAGAGCCATAAAAACTGAGCTCTGGAGGTCCTGAAGAAAATGATACCCCAAACAAGGACAATGCATGGAAAGGACCTAAAACCTCTGCTCAGATGTAGCCCATAGACTCAGTCTCCAAGTGGGATGCCTAGTAAGAAGAGCAGGGACTTTCACTGGCATGAACTCAGTGACAGGCTCTCTAATCACCTCTCCCTAGGGAGTGCAGCCTTGCCAGGCCACAATGAAAGACAATACAGCCAGTCCTGATGAGACCTGATACACTAGGGTCAGATAGAAGAGGACCTCCCCTATCAGGGAACTGAAGGGCTTAGGAGGAGAAAAGGGAGGGAGGGTGAAATTTTCAGGCAAATGGTGGGAGCTAGAAAAGATTTTCCCAAATGAGGTATCCCAAAAGCAGAAAGACACACATCATATATACTCACATATAAGTGGATATTAGACATAATATAGGATAAACATACTAAAATCTGTACACCTAAAGAAGATAAGCAAGAAGGAGGACCAGGGTAAGATGATCAATCCTCATCCAGAAAGGCAAAGAGGATGGACATCAGAAGAAAGAGTAAACAGGGAACAAGGTGGGAGCCTGCCACAAAGGGCCTATGAAAGACTCTACCCAGCAGTGAATCCAAGCAGATGCTGAGACTAATAACCAAACTTTGGTCAGAGTTTAGAGATTCTTATAAAAGAAGGGAGAGATAGAAAGACCTGGAGGGGACAGGAACTCCACAAGGAGAGTAACGGAAAAATTGGGGCACAGGAGTCTTTTCTGAGACTGATACTCCAACCAAGGACTATGCATGGAGATAATCTAGAACCCCTGCACAGATGTTAGTCCATAACAGCTCAGTGTTCAAGTGGAATCCCTACTAAGGAGAAGAGGGACTGTCTCTGACAGGAATTCAGTTGCTGGCTCTTTGAACACCTCTCCCTGTGGAGGGAACAGCCTTACCAGACCACAGAGGAAGACAATGCAACCAGTCCTGATGAAACCTGATTGGCTAGTGTCAGATGGAAGGGAAGGAAGACCTCCCCTATCAGTGAACTCAGGGGAGGGCAAGGGAGGAGAAGAGGGAGGGAAAGTGGGTTGGAAGGGGATGGGGAAGGGGTCTATAGCAGGAATGTAAAATGGATATATTGTAATTAATAAAATGCATTTTTATTCTTTTTTCTTTTTCAGAAAATATTCTTTTCTCACACAACATATCCTGATTTTAGTTACCCCTTCCCCCACTCTTCCTAGATGCACCCCACTTCTCCTTCTTTCCACATTCACTCCCTTTCTCTCATTAGAAAAGGACAGGTTACCAAGTGACAACAACCAAATATGACAAAATAAAATATAATAAGATGAAGCACAAAACTATCAAAGTTGGACACAGCAATGTGACAGGAGGAAAAGAGTTCCAAAGCAGGTCCAAGAGTCATAGGCACGTGTTCTCACATAAGAATACTAAGCTAATAGTTATAATACATACACAGAGGACATGGTGCAAGCCCATGAACACTGCTCTTGCTGCTTCAGTCTCTCTGAGCTCATATGCATGTTTGTTGAGCCAGAGGGTTTTGTTTTCCTGGTTCTCCACTTGATCTGGCTCTTACAATCCTTCTGCCTCATCTTTCATGGGATTCCTTGAGCTCTGAGGGGAAGGATTTGATGAAGACCTCCTATTTTAATTCTCTCTCCACTGTGGGCTGTGGATATCTGACTCTGTTCCTATCAGATTCCTTGCCTACGGAAGCATCTCTGACGATGATATGATAAAGCACTGGAGATTCTGTTTCTGTGTGATTTAAGAGAATTTAGGACTTTTAATACCAGCATATTTTTGGAGTATGATTGTTCAGAGTGGAAGTTGCTATGAAGTGGGGAATAGAGAAGTCAATGTGTGGAATGTAGAGTGGTAATGTTATGAGTACTACTTAATGATAACTATAATTAATGATGAGTAAGTAACCAAGAGTGATATAAGGTTATACCTCAAAATATAATTTTTAAGATAAATCTATTCATTGAGTAATTATTTTTATCCATTGTAAATGTGAAAAAATTGGAACAGGAGAAGGTCATCAAGTTGCCAGTATAAACATATTTCAGGTGATGTGGGTAGCAGGCTTAGTCTGATTTGAGGGCCCACATTTATAATCACCGACTTCACTACCTGTAGAGTTTCTAGCTTTGTCAATTTAAAGACAAATAAGCAAGTAGTGGTATGAGGTTGTCTGAAACATTTTCACATTTTTCTTTTCTTTTTTTAAAATTTTCATCTTGAGAACAAGTCTCACTCCAAAGCCCCAATTGACCTAGGATTTATTCTGTATAGTAGGCCTTCCCTGGACTCGGAGAAAGGGAGTTCTGCCTGCAGCAGCCTCTTGAATACTAGAATTGAAGGCAAAAATACTATTCTTTACTGATGTGAGCAGAAATACTGAGTCTGAGAGGAGCCTTTAATTCCATGTTACTTGCTGTATTATCTCTACCTCAAAGGTGTCCCAGATGCTGCATCTTTGCACATTATTTGGTAGCTTTTGGCCTTTTGACAATGAGCATTATGACAAATATGAGCTGGTCTTCTTGTGGCTCTGATTTGAGTTTTCCTGATAGTGACATGGGACATTTTTTATATACCTACTGGTAACTTACATGACTTCTTTAGAAAATACTGACTAAGGTTATTTGCCTATTTTTGTTAAGGTATGTGTTAATTGTTGAGTTAGTTAAGTTCTTATATAACAGATATTAAAATATTGAACATTAAAATTTGTAGCTTAAAAACAATGCTTTCCATTTATAATGTACCTTTCAATTTAATGATCACTTCTTTTGTTAAGCCCCTGCTTTCATTTTGACATATTTTACTTACTGTTTCTTTAATGTTGGTGCTTTTGATGTCCTATCAAAAACTATCATATTTAAAACCAATATCAAGCAGATGATAGAAGGTACTTAAGAATTGTTATAAGGATTTTATATGTTCAACCTTGTGTGTGTGTGCATGTGGGTGTGCACACATCTGTGTATATGCATGTGTGTGTGTGTGTGTGTGTGTGTGTGTGTGTGTGTGTGTGCAGTGCAATGCCCACATAGGTTCACAGAAGGTGCTGGATCTACTGGATCTGGAATTACATTTGAGATCAAGTTGATCCAAAACCATCTTCAGAAAAACAAATTCAAATATTCTGGAAGAACAGCAAGTGCTTCTAACCACTAAATTATCTCTTTCCCTGCACTGTAGCTCAGGCTATCCTCAAAGTAGTAATCCCCTTTGGTATCCTGTTGTTGTACTCTAATAAAACGGACCATTTTACACTTTTATATTTAAGATTTCATATATTTTAAGTTAATTTTATGTATGATACTTAAAAGGTCAAACATCATTTGTATGCATGTGAACAGTATTTATTGAAGATTATCATTTTCCCATTTTCTAACCCATAATAAGCAAAAGGCTTATTCTACTCATTTTTATTGATCTCTATGTCTTTTTTCCTGCCACTGTCATTTTTCTTTGCTATAGCTTTGTAATAAATTGTGAAATGAGAGAGAACGATACATCTAGTTTTGTTTCTGCCCAAGTGTGAGTTTGGTGTTGTTTATGGATCTGAAAGGAAAGGTCTGTGCAAGAGGCCTGATTCTAAGAAATTCAATATATAATGTCCATCCATTCATTATAAGCAAGGTAATACATGTGAAGGTGAAAAGTTAAGAAATGATTTCAACTAATGTGTCTGTTAGGAAAATGGAAAATAAGTGTGCCAGCCCACCCACAGAGTACTAACAGAAACTATAGTTCTAAGCAGAAGACAGAGGTGGGCAACCAAGCTCAGAGTATGACCAAGGTATTTATTAACTTAGTTCTTGTTCTGCAAGATGACACAGAGACAGCCTTATCATTTCAGGGAACCACCAGTCCCCATGAGATGAGATGACTAATGATTTCTTCTTTACTTAATCTCATTTCTGAATCTCTTGTCTATGGAACTTCAGAATCTCTGGACTCCAAGGAAATTGCAGGTTTAAGACAATGACTGAAGACTTTCAAGAACCTTCTTAGGAGTCTGGAGCAGAGCATTTAAAATGCTGTTAAACAGTTCAGCTAGTCTCTTGTGCCTTCATCCTTGAAAGATCCATGAGAGATCACATGCCTTTGAATTGATACTTCTTAAGTGTTTATCATGTGTCTAGAGTAAAGCAAGAGGTCCGATCTGATGTAAATGAAATATATCCAAAATGAAGGCAGGTATATCAGCTTATGTGCCTTGTGCACATATGTCTATGTATGTGTGAGCATGAGAAAATATATGTGAGTACAGGGGTGCTCACCTGTAGAGACCATTGGTCAACACTGGGTGTCTTCCTGTATCTCTCCACCAAGACAAAGTATCAAATGCAATCAGGAGCTCATCATTTAGTCCAGACTTGTTCGCCAACATTCTCCCCAACTCCTCCTGCCCCTAGTTCTGTGGTCCCAGAAGTGCACCACTCATCCCAGCTTTTATATGGGTGTTGAATACTCATACTTAGTTTTCAGGACTGCGCGGCAAGCTTCTTACCCTAGGAGCACTCCCCTTACTGTCAATACTATTCATTCGGAATATAGCACCACAACCAGCCAGAGCGGTTCATGCTTGCAATCCCAATACATAGGAGCCCGAAGCAGGTGGATCTCCAGTCTTAAGCCAATCTGGTATATAGAGCAACTTCCAAGCTAGCATAGGTTTCAGGGTGAGGCCTTCTATTTACAGAAAATAGCATTGCATGTCATGAAAATTCATATCAACCTGGAGATAATAAGTTTGGAAATAAAGTGATGAAGTAGGGTCTTGGCCTCTGAAAGATTGCCCATGCCCCGTTGAACGCCTCATACCCATGTTCATGTTACAGAACTAATTGGACTCAGTGGTTTATTAATAGAAATAAGACATGTAGTTCAAAGGGACAAAGAGTGCAAGAGGAACTGGAAAGAGGTGGCAGCAATCAATATGATCAAAACACCTTATAGAAACTGGGCTTGGTGGCACACACCTCTAATCCCAGTACTTAGGAGGCAGAGGCAAGTGGATCTCTGTGAGTTTATGGCCAGCCTAGTCTGCAAAGAGAGTTGCAGAACATCGAGGGCTATTACACAGAGAAACTTTTCCTAAAACCAAACCAAAACAAAACAAAGCAATAAAACAAAAAACATACAAACAAAAAATGCCTTTTATAAATGCCTAAATTTTTCAAAAAATAAATTACTGTTATCACTTAAAGAAAAGAACAAAAAGAAAAATAAATTGTTTTTGAGCTGCCAAAACAAAGTACCGAAAAGCGTGCCATTTAATGCAATAGAAATTTACTCTCAAAATCTTCAAGATTTGTAGCTTAGAGTAATGATATACCCAGTCCATGAGCATGTCTCTTGATTGTAGAAGTAGTCTTTGCAAACCCATGGGAATCTTTGAATGTCATCTGCAACTTTCTAACATTTATTTCATTGTCACTTTCTTTGTGTTTCTGTCTGTTTCTATTACCTTCTAGTGAATCTAACAGTCATTGACTGCAAGGTTCCCTGTAGAACTGTATACCATTGCATGGATAAACATTGCATCTCCATGTGTAGTCACATTTATAGGGAACAGAAGTGTAGATTTTAGCTTTTTTTAAAAACGTAACTCATAATACTGATTTCCCAATTTCCTGTTTATCCTTGATTCTTGCAAGTTATGTTTAGATTAGTTCTCCAGACAGATTGTTATGTTTTACCAGAGATATAAACTTGGCTAACATAAATCTCTTACCACCTAATCCAAGGATTTTAAATAAATTACTTGATAGAATAAAATCTTCCATTGCTACATACTTCCCCAAGGCAATTCTTTGCACAAATATAAGATCTATTCATTAAACAAGTTCTGAGAGCTGGGAGAGGTTCATTATGTATAAAACTACTCTGGTGAATAAAGAAAGTGAATTTGACCACCTTAAGGTATACAGAATTTTGAAGGGATGAGGTTCTGTCATGCTTCCTAAGAGAAAACGTGCTGGAAATTCTTAATGATTGTTAGATGAGTAAGTACCAGCCTGTCTTTCCAAAGTCTCAGCATGATTTGAAGGGACCCTAGAAATATCTCCCATTCACTATTCATATCAGTATTAATTTATTTTTAGTTTTCTTTCTAAGAGAATGATATAAGTGAGATAATTTTTAGACAATAAGCTATAAATAAATGTAAACAAGGAACAAAAGCCAAGTCATGTCAATATTAACAGTTGGCAGAAAGATCTTTCAGAACAAACACTGTACACAATAATTCTGTGTCTTATTAGGTAATTGAAATTTTCATGCTTTGAATATGCAGTGATAGCATATATATAACTTGAATATCTTCTGGTATTTGGATTCAGGTACAACTATTTATGAATTAAGGGATGTGAATAAATTGAGAAATGTTGATGGGCTATTTTACCTTAGATTATTTTACTCGATTCCTTAACTGTGTGCGGCCTGAAATAATATCTGGTCCTCATACAGGAAAGGAGTCCTGCTCATCTTCCTAGTCAACAGATTATGCAAATAGCCATTCATCTGCTGGAATCTGCCATCAGAACTACTGTTCATGTTGTGATTTCACAAGTTATGACCCATTTTGCTCACTGACCAAGAGCAGAAATGACTCTAGCTTTCTCTCTGTGTTGTCACTATTGCCCACACCTGTTCCAGGATGGTAAACAGCTGCTGGTTGAAGATTCTTTTATATGTGCCTAGTTATTGTAAAGAAAATAAAGGAGTACCTTGAAATTTGGCCATTCTTTCTTTCTTCTATGGATTTGTTTATAAACAGAAATTTTAAATTGCTTAGGTTATCTCCCTTTATAGTGTCCAAAGAAGCATTACCAATCATCATTCTGAGATCACAGGCGTAACACTAAATTGCTCTTGACAGGTCAGGGCAACTGGACACACTGTATGAAAGGAACTGAAGCTTAAGCTCACAACATCATCAGACTATAAGAACCTAGTGCTAAGATAAGCAGGTGCATCTTAGAAGGTTGATTCTCTGTAAGCTTGGAGGCTTGGAGAGGCAGATTTCAAGGAGTCCGTTGGCTTAAGAAGCACTGCAGCCTTCCCATGGTCTCCATCTGTATCTTCTCTCTTCCTTGATTTGAATGATGAACCTCTGAGAGAATGAGATTACATATCTTGGAAACTTATTTGAATTGAGGCTGTTTGAAACACACAATTAATTGAAGTGCCTTATTTTTAATGATCACATATTGCAATTTAAAAGTTAACATTATAAAAAGAAAAAAAAAGTGAAATCTGCAGACACTGACACTGAGATAGAACACAGTTTTATAAACTCTCAGGTGAAGCATGTTTGATCTTGTTAGTTTCGTTTTTGTTGTTGTTGTTGTTGGGATATTCGTACAATGTACCCCATTCCTCTCTACCCTCTCACCCTGAACGCTACCCCTAAAAGGAAAACAAAAAAAATAATATTTCCAATTTGTGTTGCTCATATAGTCATTAGAGCATGGTCAAATTCCCAATGGTCAGACTCTTAAAGATAACTGAGTCTGTCCCCACACCCACACCTGAAGTCATCAACTGTGAAGAACCATAACTCAGCATTTTGATCACAATTTTAAAGGACTGTCTCCAGTTGCTTTCTTTTTAGGCTCAGGGTTGTCTCATCTTGTTTTAAACACTTGAATGCCTTTGGTTTCTTGGGGGTTGTTTTCCCTTTAAATGTTATCAGTGCCTTTGCCAGTGAGTAATCTGTCTGGGAAGAATGGTATGCATTCCATAAGGCATGCGAGAGAACTGCTAGAATTATAATCAAAATGTTCTGGCAGCTGAGACTCTTAATGATCACTGAAAATTTATCTTCTGGAGTTCCTACACTTTTGTTGCCATTGGCTGCCTCTGCTGTGATTTTCAAAGACTGGTGATAATATTAGAATCCATTTCAGTTATAATGTCATCAGTTTTCTGTGAGTTCATGAAGTTCACAACTTCTTCATTTTTCAAAAATAAAGAAGTTATGAAAATTGGAGTGCTGAGGTCATGAGCTTTTATTAGTAAAGCCTGAAATAGAATCTAAACATCTTGGTTTCTTCTTTATCTTCTGCTTCTGTGAATTCGAGGGTCTCCCTTAAAATTTTTTTAAAGCAATTGATTTATGTGTCTTTCTTATTTCAGCATCTTTTTATGAGTTATTGTCTTTTGTTGAGGAAAAAAAAAACCTTTTCATATACATCCAAATGTATCAATTTAGGCAAGTTCAAATGAGATTTTGTTTTGTTTTGTTTTTTTAACTGAGTCTAATAAACAGGAATTATCCAAATAGGTCTGATTTCACTTGAGATACTATAGCACTAAAAATTTAGAATGCATTAAGGTATGAAAAATAGTACAGATAAAGAGAACACTGCCTCAGAGTTTGTTTAATTTTACACTTCTTTTGTCTGAGGACCATGGTGACAAACCTAGGCTGTTTTTTGCTTTTTACTAATGAGTGAAGGGAGGCTGTAGTTGGGATGTAATTTATGAGAGAAAAAGAAATAAAAAGAAGTTGTGTTGATTTGTTGCTAACTCCATATGTCAGGGTAGAGTTACATAGATTTAAAAGAGAATAATTGGCCTTCACAGCTTTCAGCGTTTATAATCTGACCCATTGGGAAAGAGTTCACCAAGTCTTGCTGTAGAGACTATAAAAGGTGCTTCTTAAAGACTCAGTAAGTTGGAGCCTATTCCTTTGCTAATGTTCACAAGGAAAGGTAATTTAAGATTCATGCTAAGATTTTTAAATAGACAGCTTATTCAATACCTTCCAGAACAATCAATGATGTTTTTCTTGTTGTTTTTGTTGTATGGATGATTCTTCCTATGTCTTTGAATATTCATCTTTCCTGAAAGCTGACAAGTAATTATAAATCAAAATGACTCATCCCACATAAGCATGGATGCACTTCTCCTTTTAAATGTGGGAACCTGAAGATACAAATGTGCCTTTGATTTGCAAATTGACATTTGCAAGCCTTTAATGAATTATCTATGAGAAAAATAAGAGAGGAATCAACATCTGCTCTGAAATTACTCTTGAGTTTTGTGCTGACTCTTCTGACTGAAGATGCCAAGGCAATAAATTTGCTTCCTCTTTGTGAGTATGCTCATAGAATACTTTTGTCATGAATTGTTAAATTCTAAGAGTATTTTGAGACATTTTCAAAAAATCATAAACAATGTCAATGGATTATACTTGGCCCATTTCTTACCAATTCCAAAAACTCTGATTAGTATTTCATTGACTTTGTTCATGCAATTTTGTTTGTCAGTAATCATCTGTTTATGAATTATCCAGTGTCTAATAACTGTCAGGATGAAACAATCCTTCCTCTGTCTCATTAGAATGTCTACATATTATAATCACTTGTTTAAACAACCATCTCTCCACTTGACTATACATCCCATAAAACTGGCTTAATGGTGATATACTTTTCACAGCTGCTCCTCCTCACCCTAACATGTATGCTTATTTCTTTAACCTTGCTAAAGTTTGGGACTTTACAGTGATAGTTTTCTAATCCCCAAAGGGGAGTAGTGTGAAACACATATTGCAACTCTTCCTAGAGTTCAGAGTATAGTCCCTAGTGTAGACATAGACATTTAGAAATCATTTTCAATAAATCACTGGGTAAAGAAATAACTGGAGGATATTAGCACTAAATCAGCTGTAATTACAGTTAATATTTTCTAATTCCATAGGTAAAAAAAACCTTGACATTGAAAAGAATTAAATGAGACAGAGTAGATAGTTCAGCATTCAGTTGTTATTCAAATAATAATAGTAAATACGAAAGACTGAAATGTAATCTCCTGTCATATTGTGGTATTCAAAAGTAAAAATAAATAAATGCATTGAGCCTACATGACAAGATCTTTCCAGTGGTTTATCAAAGTCAATGCAATCTTTCTGCTCTAGAATTAGGATCCACACACTCTGTTTCCTCTCTTCAATCACAGACAGGTTTTTTTATAGCCCTTGGAACATTATGTGGTTTTTTTGTTGTTGTTTTGTTTTGTTTTTTTGCCAAAGAGAAAAAAAGTTACTTTCTCTGGAAACCATACACCTCTTCTTCTTTATGGAGAACTTACTTCCCTTGGTACTATTTCAGAGACGTTTTCTCTTATACTACCAACACCCAAAAACTCTGTTTGTTTTCTGTATGCTTTATTTATAAATCCATTAATGTATTTATTTTAGTTTTATTAATTCATCTGTACACTAATTTGCTAAATAACATGCGTGCTATTTTCTATCTTTTTAAACAAGTTATTTAAGAAGAGATATT
>CM053762.1:59867515-59896568 GCA_028658305.1 Pachyuromys duprasi | reverse complement strand
AGAGTCAGCCATCAAGATCATGACTGAAACAGTCCCTGTTTCCCTGAATAGGGTCTTCAGCCCTACACCAAGTTATCATGGGCCCCATCCGTGCGGGGGTTCCAGTCCACATCCACACATGGTCCTTGATTGTAGAAACCGTCTCATACAAGACCCCTGTGCCCGGCTCAGTTTGGTCTTTGTGGAGCTCTTGTTCTCCTTTGCAGCCAGCCCTGAGGAGACATGATAAGTTGGGGTTGGATGGAAGGGAAGGAGGTCCTCCCCTGTTGGTGGACTTGGAGGGGGCGGGGAAGAAGGAGATGAGGGAGGGAATGGGAGGGTGGGAGGGAATGGGGGAGGGGGATACGCCTGGGATTCAAAGTACCCAACCTGTGATTGAGATAAAAATAAATAAATTAAAAAAAAATTTGAAAAAAAAAGAAGAGATATTCTCATGTTATATGAGAAGCTGTAATCTTTCAAAATGAGAAAAAAATCAGTGGAGAATGCTTTAAAATGCTAATTTAATGTTACTAATATTTGAAAACTATGAATATCACAGAATGTTTCCATGAGATCAAACAAGTAATCTTTGTTTTTTTGTTGAAGATCTACTTTTAAGGGAAGCTGATTTTTTTCTTTTTTTAATTTTTTTATTAATTACACTTTATTCACTTTGTATCCCCCCTTACAGCGCCCTTCTTTCTCCCCTCCCAAACCCTCCTCCCCATTCTCCATGCATGCCCCTCCCAAAGTCCGCTTAGAGGGGATGTCTTCTTTTCCTTCCTCCTTATCCTAGTCTATTAGGGCTCATCAAGAGTGGCTACATTGTCTTCCTCTGTGGCCTGGTAAGGCTGCTCCCCCCTCAGGGGGCGGTGATCAAAGAGCAGGCCAATCAGTTCATGTCAGAGGCAATCCCTGTTCCCATTATTATGGAACCCACTTTAACACTGAACTGCTACAGGCTACATCTGTGCAGGGGTTCTAGGTTATCTCTATACATGCTATTTGGTTGGAGTATCAGTCTCATGAAAGAGCTCTGTGCTCAGAGTTTTTGGTTCTGTTGCTCTCCTTATGAAGTTCCTGTCCTCTACAGATCTTACTATTACCCACTTCTTTCATAAGATTCCCTGCACCCCGCCCAACAGTTGTCCATAGTCTCAGCATCTGCTTTGATACTTATATGGGAAGCTGTTTTAAATGTCCGTACAATCATTGCTAAAATTCCTATGAATGATTTCTTTGTCAAATTGAAAGATGCAATGAAAAATTATTCAGGTTTAGAATTCACAAAGCCCTAAGGAATGACTTTTTCTCATAATCCAAGAAGTTAAAGTGACTGTGCTCAGTACAATCCTATGTAAGTATTGTTAAAACCAAAAATAACTAATGAGTTCCTGTCTAATTGCAGAAGAAACTCCAAGTACCAAGATTCTTACCTTTGCCCTTGAGTGTTGCCTGGTTTCATGTTAATGCAACACAAGCTGGAGTTAACTGAAAAAGAAGGAACAATAATTGAAAGAATGCTTCCTTAAGATTCTGCTATAGGACATTTTCATATTTAGTGATTGACGGGGGAGGACCCAGCCTGTTTTGAGTTGTACCATCCTTGGGCTGATAGTCCTGGGTTTTATAAGAAAGAAGCCTGAACAAGCCGTAATGAACAAGCCAGTAAGCAATACCTCTCCATGGCTTCTGCATCAGCTGTTCCAAATTGTTGCCTTGTGTGAATTCCTGTCCTGGCTTCTTTCAACGATGAACCACATTGTGGAAGTATAAGCCAAATAAACCCTCACTCCTCAAATAGCTTTTGATCGTGATGCTTCATCACAGCATGAGCAATCCTGAGACACCTTGGAAAATACTCTGGAAACAATTAACTCAAAGTACAATCTTTGTGAAACATGAAACTATCAAGTCAGTCATGGAAGTATAAGACAGTGTCAAGGATGCTGTTCACATAGGGATTTATAGGAGATAAGCACACTCTTTCACATAAATCTCATCTCTGTGGAACAGGGTGCATTATGTTGTGTTTAAAAGGGCCTCAGGCTCAAACCTGAAGCTCACTACTTTGACAATGGAAGAAACTGAGTCAGATGAGTCAAACTGACATTCATCAAGAACTGTCTGAAATCTGCAAACTAGAGCATCAACGTGGTTTTCAGTAGATAAGAATACATGACATTCAGCTACCGAAGGGAAATTGGACTTTATTGTTAGAAATTAATCATTCGGAAAAGTACTGATAGCACATATTTTACAAGGCCAAAGTATTTGTCCAGAACCATATTGTGAATAAAACAAAAATTAGTTTTTGTTCCTAAGTGAAATAGTCAAAATCACTGAAAAGGTTATGGGAGAGCTTCTCTAGGGGAGAAAATAATTTCTTTTTTCGTCTTTTATTTTCATCCTTTCTTTATTCTCTATGAAACTCTTGAAAAATATGTGGAAAATCATGTGTATATATGCATGCATATGTATATATAAATATGTTCACATATATTCCACATATTTCAAATTACCTTCTGGGTATATGTATACATTATATGTATGTGTGTGCCTATGTGTTATTAAATTTATTCTTACATTTCTGGCCATAAAAAAAAAGTTTTGAGTGCTCTTTCTGGATGTACACCTGTGTGCCAGAAGAGGGCATCCGATCCCAGTATAGATGGTTGTGAGCCACCATTTGGTTGCCGAAAATTAAACATTAAGACCTCTGGAAGAGCAGACAGTGCTCTTAACCACTGAGCCATCTTTCCAGGCCCTGGAGGAGAGAATGAAACTACCAATTTCTTTGAATTTAATCTTATCTTTGAAGATCTGAGTTTTTTTATACGTAGACACAGGTTTCATTTATAGTGAATACACAAACTTATAGCAATATTCATAACTACTTACCATTGTTTATTTGCATTGTTTGCCATACCATATATTTCTGAAAATGCTATCAAAATATTTTCTTGTTCAACCCCACTGTTAACATTTACATTTTCCCTTACTTAGTCATGTGTCCTCAGTTTGCTGTTGGAGCCTCAGGTTGATGCTTAAGTTCAATAATCCTATTTCCTGAGAAGATTCGTGGTATGTTTGCCTTCCAAGACTACCGTTTGCAAGTAAACTTATTGGCATTCTTCATAAACTTCTTATACAGTTTCATTGGAGGCAAGAATTCATGAATAGAATTCATAAAGCTTCCTGTGACTTTTAGATCCTAGCCTGGTTCTGAAAGTAAATCAACTAGAGAAGACACAGGTATCTACTTGCTCTTTTTAAGGTAGAATTTTGCCACAGCCATGAGCTTTGCACAAAGAGTTTAAGAATTTGTTTTTCCATCATTACCATTTCCCCTCTATGAAAAATCAACTGAATACTCTGTTTTATAACTTGAGTCTAGAGCTCTCTTATCAAATAAATATGGCGATTTGATAGAAGCTTTGAACTGCAATGTGTCATGGATTCTAGAACTAGAAATTGGGGAGACTGTTTTTAAAAGTGTACTAGAGCTGTTTTGCAACTCCTTTTCCTACCAGCTTCCAATTAAACCAAGACTTTGGATTCATTTATGTCAATGGACTTTTATCTTATTAAAAGTAAGGTCAGGAGGGTAAGGTTGGGAGGGAATGAGGGAGGAGGCTACAGCTGGGATACAAAGTGAATAAACTGTAATTAATATAAAATTAAAATTAAAAGAAAAACCAATCTCCCCTCCCCCCCCAAAAAAGTAAGGTCAGTTCTCATCTTTAAACTGAATCTGGGAATCAGCCCACTGCCTTTGCTTCATAGAAGCCATTGATATTTTACATATTTCCTGTCATTCATGAAAGTCTATTTTGCTTTTTATACGGGGACACAGATATTCCTCAC
Organism: Pachyuromys duprasi; assembly: GCA_028658305.1. Classification (NCBI taxonomy): domain Eukaryota; kingdom Metazoa; phylum Chordata; class Mammalia; order Rodentia; family Muridae; genus Pachyuromys; species Pachyuromys duprasi. The sequence goes on along the minus strand of CM053762.1, from coordinate 59,892,719 downwards.
TCTATATTATGTTTACAGATTTACATGTGGAATTATGTAATTGTGGGTGGAAAACATGGCATCCATTTTTGAATAAAATTATTAACAAGAACTTAAAATCTTGGACCTGGTATTTAAAGATTCTACATGAAGGTTGATGCTGAACCTTCATTAGCTGAGCGACCTTCCTAAAAGTTCATCTGTGCTTCTGCCTAAAGAAGTCAGAGATAGGCTAGACACCACTCTAAATTCCTGTGCCTACAACCAAGAGCAGAAACACAAGGAAACTGCAGATTAATAGTAATGAGTAAAAACAAGGAGTCTCCACTTGTGTTCTTGTGTTTGTTGAGTCTGAATGATGATATGTGATATAATAAATAAACAACTAGGATTATGTTTGCCAAAAGTACTGTGAAGGAAAAAGAACAGGGTCAGGACAATCATGATTAAAGCAAAGAGATGTGTTATATCTCAATGTAGAATGTCATTAATTTCTAAAAAAAAATAGGGAATTAAAAACAACAACATTACTTCTCATCAGAGAAAGAGTATATCATACTCTTGATTGTTCTGAGTAAAATTGAACAACTATAAAATATTAAAATATGGCAATCAGTATGGTAGACACTCAGGGTTTCCATATCATCCAGAAGCATGACATAGGTCTGGAAGAAATATGTGTAGGACACAGAGGACACTTCAATAAGTGTCCAATAAGATTTCTAAGCTCTTTAAGAAGATGGTTCTTTAGCTCAAGATATATGGTATTTCTGGTCTTCTATGTACATCATAATAAAAAGATAAATTTAAACTCATCCATGTAGGTATTAACTTGTATGGTTTATAGTAAATAACTGACTGCTTTAGGTTTGTTGTCTTTATTTGGTGCAGAGGCAGGTGGAGTGTGTTATTGTTGGTGTGGCCAGAAGATGATATTAGCTAGACTGAATTTTCCTCTCCCTCCATCCCCAGCGCTGGGACTACAGGCATATAAAGTGCTACCTGGTTTTACTTTTGTCATATGTGGGTGTGAGGGTTCCTAGCTCAGATTCTCCTGCATTCAAATCTTGTGAGATCAGTGTGACTTGAAGAAACATATACAAACTTCCCATTTAACATGGAAAGATATTCAAGCCAGCTCATAGATTCACAGATTTAGTGCTCACTTCACTTCATTTGAAATTACTTATATGTTATCAGTGGAAGGGAAGTATTAAAACAGAGCTAAGTTCCCAATGTTTCCCTAGTCCCTTCTGAAGAAGGGTTTTTGACAGTTTTTAAATTGAATGGTAGTTGGTGGCAGGTCGGACACATCAGGCAGGGAGTAGATCCACTACTGCTCTGTTTCTTTGTCTCATGCTATTAGAAAATGAATGAATCCTGCCCTCTGCCATTTTAATTTCTTCCTCTTCTTGGTTTTGGGAAAAGAAAAGGAAAAAGAAAGAAAGAAGAAAGAAAGAAAGAAAGAAAGAAAGAAAGAAAGAAAGAAAGAAAGAAAGAAAGAAAGAAAGAAAGAAAGAAAGAGAAAGAAAGACAGGCTTTTTTCCCTCTCACTCCAGTTAGGAGGGAATTGTAAGTAAAACACCTTTCCTTTCTGGAGAACTTTCTCTCGTTTTCTTCCAAATCTGCCCATGTATCCAGGTGGGCAGCTGTGTAGGCAGCCTCCATGGACATCTGTAGATACTTATCCTGTGCAGTTCCCCAGGGGAACTGCCTTTGTTTTAAAGCAACTGCATATGAGTTAGACATTCCATCATATCATCCTATAGTGTGGAATTCTTATGTTTCAATAATCCCATACAAAAATCAGAATTTTGGTCTTTCTGTCTTTATTTTACTTCATCCTTCTAATCAGGCAACCTTAAAAAGAAAAATATTTACTACATGGTTTAATACTTGTGAAACACTGTCCTTTGGCATTTGAAAACCAAAGCCACAATTTTTAATTAAATTCCTTTCTGGGATTTGCATGTGTGTACATGTGTGTTTATAGAGACGTGTTGCATGCTTCTTCATTAAAATCTAGTTACTTCCTGGTGGATGCATCCATTGTTTGTAAAGATCACTTAGGGAAACTTCATTTTTATATACCAAGGCAGCACAGAGGCAGCATTCCATAGAACATCAGTTGTTTGTGGTTGTTACTAGGAGGCTTACCAGCAGTGGCAGCTCATGCCGCTGTCCAGCGTCACAAAAAAATACCAGCAGCAAGCATGTCGTGGGTCAGAAAAGTCAAACATCAAAATTCTAAGTACGGTTTCCACTGACTGCATTATCACAGAACCAGAACGAACAATATTGTTAGCCAAACCAACTAACCATCCAACCATCGGATGCTGTCATTATTTCTGTAGATTAGTGTTAGTTAGCATGCCTGAGGGGAAAAAAAAGGAACAAGTTCTGAAGAATAAAGCAATTTCCAATTAAAATGTTATTTATGTAGTTTATAAGGTTGCCAGTCAGTTTTTAAAATCTCAGATGTTCACAACAAACCATTGACAATCAAAAGGCCGTGAAATGGTCAACCAGCAAACAACTATGATTAACTTTTTACTGTAAAGAGCTACAAGAAGATGAGTGCACAGATTTAAAGGAAACAAATACATTAGGAAAATCAATACATATAGTTTAAGAGTTTTCTATCAAACACTGAAACATTTTCTGTAAGTATTCTATCAATATGTGGAAAATAATGTCTTGAGATTTATGCACAGATTTTTTTCTTAAATCAGTATTCTGTTGTTTGAAATTATGCTTTAAGAATGTAATTGCTAGGTATAATATCTATTGTGTTTCCCATGTTTTAATTTTCAAAATGTTAGACATCACTGGTGAAGGGAAGATGGAAATAGATTAAGTGCTTGCCACCCAAGTATAAGGACCTGTGTCTGGATCCTCAGCACCCGAGTGAAAAAAACACGGTGATGCTTGCTGCCTTAAATCCAGCAGCAAAGAAGAGGCCTGAGAAGGATGCCTGAAGCTTGCAGTATAACTAGTCTTGCCTAAAGAGTGATCTTCAGGCTCAGTGAAAGACTCTGTCTCAGAAAACAGGTGGATAGTCTATGAGATGTCACATTAAGTAGTGACACTTGCCGCCAAGCCTGACAGTCTGGATTTGATTCCCAATACCCAAACAGTAAAAGTTGAGAACTGATTCCTGAAGGTTGTCTTCTGACCTCCATACACACGTTAGAGCAAACATCCTTACACACACACACACACACGACACAGTAAGTAGATGTGATAAAAGGTAAATAGTGTAGAATTACAGAATAAGTCATCTGACATAGAGCCCTATGCTCCACACATGCACACTGTAACTCCACACACAGACATACAACATGCATGCACATACATGCAGACAAATACACTAAGCTATTGGAGAACACATAGATAGAGATGAAAGGAACTGACTATTAGCTGAGGAAAGAACACACAAAATTTATATTTTAGTTAATGTTATTTATTTTGATACCAACTATGTTACATAGGTGTATGTAAATTTTTTGTGAATTAGTCTGTGCTTTGAAATTATGTTTTAAAGAAAAAACTTTTAGGTGTAGCATCTACTATATTTTCCATGTTATTTTCTGTATATGTTACACATACACACACACAATTTTTGATCCATTCTTTGATTTCTGTCATTATAAAGTTTTCCCAGGTATCTTGACTATTTCCTGTTCCATGCTGAGAAACAGGCTCTTTCTCATAAAGGAAAATTTTCTCACCTTAGATGATAAAGTTAGAAATCAAGACTGAAGCATTAATAACCTCTTCCTGTGATAGAAAGTAAAGCAATCATAGGAACCAGACAAAAACAAAACTCAAAGAGACCCCAGAGCTTTTTAGGTAGGAACAGTGCACACCTCCTCACCTTGAGCATTTTCCAAATTTAGCCATGGTGAGGATAGATAAGAAATGAGAGAACAGAGTTTCTGCTCCCAGCATATGGTCCTGAACTAACTTTTTCAAGGACCAAATACAAATCATGTGTTTCTGGCTGCTGCTTTGATTCTCCGCAAGTGTTGATATTTCTATTTTCACAGAAGATGATGTCAGCAGAAAATTCAGAGAATTTTACAAGCATCATGGCTATAAATTGAACAACTGTAATGAAGTCACTATTTGAATTGCAAATAAAATATAATGAAAGTGATAGGAAAAAAGTTTAGAAAACTGATGTACAACTGCTAAAAAATAAACCCATAATATGGCACAAAAAATGTATACTCACAAACATACACACACATACAAGCCTACACACACTCAGTTCACATGCTTGCATACACATGTATGGGTACGCACGTGCACACACACACACACACACGCACATAGAATAATATTGAAGCTCTAATGGCTTGTTGGTAAATTTTACCAAACATTTTAACCACAGAGGAGGTTTCCAAACAATAGGGAAAATAAAATCATTTTTCACTATATAAATCCACTGTAATTGAGCAGAAAATAATCTTAAAAAGACAGAAAAATATTATCACTAGTGAGCATAAACACAAAATCACAAAGATAAGCTGAATTCTGTACCACACTATATAATCAAGTAGAGTTTATCCCTGCAGGAGAACTTAGTTTAATATTCAAAATATATTAAAGTGATTTTTTTCTTGATAGAGAAAAAGGCACAAAATGGGATTTCTAAAACATAGGTGACAATCATTCCTAAACTTCTTGATAAAAATCATAGATTAAGGAACAAATGTTTTGAGAAAAACCTGGCAAATAGCAAAACTATGGGTAAGTAAGGTTTTCTTACACTCGCCCTACTTCCCAGGAAGTTTCTTTTAGCATTTGTTTACTTTCTGACACTTTTTAGAATACTGTCTCAATGTAGTAAAATTTCAACTCAAAGGCATTTGATAGCATAAGTCTTTGTGGTCAAATACATACTGAACTGTCCCTTACTTTCATTTTTATGAGGAGTCTGGCTTCTTTAATTTGTGTAACACCCTGAGATTTATCCACACTGCTTCATGTGTTAGAAATCCATTACTTGTGTTTTGTGGACATGGTATAACTAGCTTAGATACTGCCAGTTGACAGGCATTTATAGTTTGTAACTCTTACATGCATTTATAGCTGTTTTCATATGGACATTTTTCATTTCTTTGAGGTAAATACTTAGGAATGGAACTGAGCAATGCGATACAATGTTCCTCCAAATATGTAGGAAACTGAGAACACTTCCAAAATGTGTCCTCCATTTTTAATATAGAGGTTTCTTTTTCTTTTATAATGAAATGTCTATTCCTGTGCCTTTTCTACTACAGATTTTCTTAATGGTATTCCAGAAAATCTGATTGTATCTTCATTTTATTCCTGTCTTTTGACTGTATCTTCATTTTATCCATGGTAGAAACATCTATTTTCTCTTGAACCTTTCCCCTTCAAGTCTCATGAAGTACTCAAAAGTTTCCATCGCCTATTTAAGAGAATATTGTTTAATTTGCCAGATTTACCTTTTGTCTCTCTGCTGTTGATTTATAGTTAATTAAATTATGGTTAGACAACATGCTTTTGTATGCTGACAATTTCTTTTTTATTGCTAAGGCTTCTTTTATGAAACTAGTTCTTGATGAACACTGTATGTGCACATAACAATAATGAGCACATTTCTGTCTGGTGTGAAGAATTCTATAAATACCAGGAAACAACTCATTGTTTGATGATGTGTTTACTTCTTTCATGTCTTTGCTGATTTCCTGTTTGTTAGTTCTAAGTGGCTGATCAGGAAACTCACCATTTTTGTAATCATAGGATTTATTTCCATTCTCCACTTCCTTCAATTTTTCTCAGTGTTCTGACATTTTCTTTTTCACGTTCATATGTAATTACCATCATTATGGCTTCTGGCAAGCTCACAATTCTCTTGATGACAATGTAAGTTATTCTTATAAATTTTGACCAAAATGATATCAACAAAAGCCAGCTTTTGTGCTCTTGTGCATTCACGGAGGAGTTTGTTTGGGGCATGTAATGAGAAATAGGATGAAACGCTGGTTATCTCATCGTCAAGTTTGGTTAGGTGCATATTTTTTTGTTAATGTCCTTACTGGATGGACAAATCTACACACGGGCAATTTTAAGGGAAGAGTAGATTACATTTTTTTAAAACTCATAAAAGAATAAATAGAACTCTTTATTTTAAAACCTATCAAGAACATTTTATGGTTAATTTGAATTATAAATCTCCAAGAAAGATGTGAAATGTGAAAATTTCAAGTTATTGCATATGTGACAACGATTAATGAACAAAGCCATGAATTTGAAAGAGAGAAAGGAAAGATATTTGAGAAGCTTTGAAGAGAGGAAAGGGAAGGAGAAAGGCAGTAATTATATTATAATCTGAAGACATAAAATAAATTTAAAGAAATTAATAGCTGTAGTCTAAATATTTCTTTGGGCAAAAGTTTCATACAGTGCTTGATTCTGTTTTGTTCCGTGCAATGCTGTAGGCAGACAAATAACTTTCTCTTCGATGGTGTCGAGTCTGAGCCTTTCAGAACATTTTCACTTACAAGAAAATGCAGCCTGAAACAGTATCCTCCTCTCTCCCCAAAGGCAGCAGTGGAGAATTCCTCATCTCTTGCTACTGTTGGATAGTTCCCTGCTTGAACCTGTTATGTTCACCTGAGTCAAAAGCAGCTTGACTGTTGCCAGGTGGCTCCAACCTTTAGATGGGAGTGAGTCAGGAAAAGAGAACTAGATGTTTTGCTAACCTTTCAAAAAGCATTGACAGTGTTAATTTGTTTTCATTTTGTTTTGTTTTGTTTTTAATATTTATGTCATGTTTATTGAAGTCTATCTTGCACCGAATAAAATTCACGCATCTGAACTATAGGAGTCAATGAATTTTGACAGATTTACATACTCAGTAAGAACTGCCATGCTCAAGATTCAAAGTATTTTCATTAATCTAAAAAGTTACCACATAACCTTGAAGCCAAATACCCTCACCCTCAGTATCTAGCATTCTGTGATGTATTTTCTATCCCTATGGCTTTGTTATTCCTTAACTGTCACATAAAGACAATTATAGTGTAAAGGTTTGGGGTTCAGATGCTACTATTTCATTCGAAATCCTTTTCAGATATATCTTTTTCTCACACATAGTAATATTTTCAACCTTTGATTTGAAAATGCTTCCATACACCAAAGTTAAAATATTTATAACTTTTGATTTTATTTTTAATTTTTTTGTAATTAAAATATTATTCTCTTTACTTCATTTAACCCCTTCTGTGTCCTCTCCCTTCACCTCCTCCCATGAGTCCCCTTAATATATATACGTACACACAAATATACACATAAAAACACATAATATATAAACACAACCTGCTGAGTTTGGTTAGTACGGTTTGTTCAAAGCTAATTCCAGCACTAACCATTTGGATAATCAATTAAGCAGACTACCCTAAGGTTAATTCTTCCTTTTTGAAAGGTCCTTGATTGCCTGTAGGTCTTCATCTGAGGTAGGGGGCCATGAGAGATTTTTTTCCCTTCTATATTAACAAAGTCAGATCCAAGGTCAGGTCTCCTTAAGGCAGCAACATTGTTGTGACTTCACAGGTGGTTTCCTTGTCATTTCTAGACACAGCAGGTTTCTGGTTCCTCTGACTCTTACAGTCTTCCCTCCTCCTCTTCCTCTATGTTCCCTGAGTCTTAGGTGCAATGTTAATTTTTAAAAAGCATAGTTAAAGAAAGTATTTTTAAAAAGGCATGGGCTATATTTTCATATTGTTTCATGGTTAAGAAAATTGGCTAATTTAGGTCAAGACTGTGTTGTGAATGGAGACTTTTTTGTCATTCTTTTTTTTTTTTCTTTTGTAGAGATCCAGTGTTTGTCTACTCCAAATTTATTCAGGGAATAATCCATAGTCAAGTCATGTGCTTTGTATGTGACAAGTACAATCTTATCTGAAATGATTCAGCTGTAATAACATATGAGCTACTAAAAACACACAATTGCATCATTAAATTTGGGGAAATCATCTGTCCCCTCAGAATAGTTTTTACAGAGCAGAAGGAAAAACCATTAAAAAACTTTACAATTAATATTATTATCTTTCTTCCAAATTGTGAAGGCATCTGCTTTTTACTGTCTCAGCCTCGTTTCTACATTATGCATCAGTTTTGTCGTTGTTAGTACTGCAGATAGCAGAGTTGCTATTAAGTATTAGTAAATGGAAGGGATGCTTCTGAATATATCCCATGTGTTATCTTACTTAATCATAATCATTACCGTTCTGAGGTTAGCAGGAATGTTTCTTCTGTAATTCACCACTGAAAGTAAGATAACTGACACGACAGGGAAATTAGCTCCTATGTTCAAGGTCACCAAGGTAAGAGAAGTTCAAGATGGAATTAGAAATCTTTGTTCAGAACCCTAGAGTTCCCCTATGCTATACAGCAATATGCTGTGCAATTTTAAAATATACACTCTGAACTTAAATGTTCGCCGGGCTCTGCCGGGTCGATATCCTGCAGGTGGAGCTGAGAGGAGGGTGGCCAGTCCAGTTGGACTCGCTCCGTGGCTGAGCGGATAATGAGTGTTGACTGCTTGGACCTTTCTGGATACCCCAAGGAATAAAACACCACCGAGCCGGGAGATCTGTCCAAGCAGGAACTCGGTTTATTCAATAAAGCAGTCCTTTTTATAGGTTTGGGTCAGGGTTAGTGAGGTAAGATGACGTAGAGGGCAAGGTTGGGTAGTGCCAGGAGAGGCGGGCCAGCGACAAAGCTCCACCTAACAGTTAGCAGGCAGGGTTAATTTTAAGGTGGATATGCTGAATCACTTTTGCCCGGAAGTGGCGCCTCTTAAATCAGAAGCTAAAGACAGGTCTCCAAACTCGAGTCAGGCTCACGTAGATGCAACAGGCCTTATCAGATCCAACAGGGCTCTAAGCTGTGTTCGGTGTCAGTTGTGTGCCTTAGACAAATTAGTTATGCCTCAGTGTGCTAAGCTGAAAGTTAAGATGAGAAAGGTGTTTAAAAGTATTCGTGAATATTAAAGATGTTTATTCGTGGGCATGAAGGACAGGATGAATGATCAGTAATTGTAACCTGTTACCATGACACCATCACTATTAGTCTGAGTATGTGATAAATGTTTCTACAAATAAACTCATTGAGCTGCCTTAAGAAGTTCTGCCACAGTCTTATGTGAAACAAAAAGCATACTTAGGGTAACTGTAAAAGTATAGTAAAAGTGTAGCCAAAGACAAGAGTTCCTGCAAGAAAACATGGTTTTAAATCAATTTAAATACAATTTTAAATACTGTCTTGTTTTGTTTTATTTATTTTTTAATACCGTCAATATAATCCATGTGTGGTCAATAAAAGACATGTTGACCCGATCAGCAAAAGGACAGCAACCTGTCCCTCACACACTGCCACTGACCCCACACACAACCTCAGAACTGCCCTCTTCAGAGACCCACGTTTGTCCCAATCACATTCATAATCTGTATTACAAAATGGAGGGATTTACTTACGCAAAAGATGTTAGAATTATTTTTTTAGAAGAGAATATATGGATTTACTTAATCTCAGTAACAACAGAAAGCAGTTTTAACCTCTGTGGGAGACTCAAGAAACAATCCAGCTTTAAGGAATTTGGGGATCTGAAAAAGGATTCCCTACGTGGATGCCTGTTGTTTGACCTAGAACCCCAGAAATGGCAAACTCTTCCCTGGATGGGTGATGCTCTGAGGGATGACAGAGCCTTCCTGTGTTTGCTGTGTAAATGCTGGCAGCTTATGCAAGTCTGAGTCTTTAGGGACAACTGATCTGTGTATGTAAAAATCAGCCACCATGTCTTCCTCCTCCCAGATGTTTACTGCCTGAAGCAGCTGACAGCCCACAACTCCTCCTTCAGTGCTGTGCAGAATAAAAGGTCCAAGGCTCTGGATTGTTGCTTGTTTGCTACAGCTCCATCACAGTCATCACAACCCATTTGTCCCCAGCTTTTGTGTACAGGTGTCCCATGTCTGCATTTTTCTCATGTCATCTCCCACAGCCAGGTTTCCAGGACCATGCCAAGAAGGGCTTGATAAAGAAATATTCACCTAACTTTGAAATATTTTTTTAACTTCTCTTGTTTTTGAGATTGTAACATAATTACATCATTCCCCCTTCTCTTCACCCCCCTTCCCCAGAAGGCTCCCTTTATGCTAATCTTTTAAATTCACAGTTGATTTTTTCATTCTTTGTTTTATGTAGTTACTGTACTAAAAAGGCCCTCCCATTTCTAAAAGGTTCACAAATCCAAATTGTTTCTCATTATTTTATAATTTTTAAGTAAATGCATTTCTTCTTTAAAAAATTATTTTGTGGATAGTCTACTCAAATTCTTACTGCAAATCACATTGTTCAGTGGTCATTGTTAGTTTCACATTTGAGTTTCCCAGGGCAGCATCCTGTAGAACACATGATATTGTAGTCATAGCATGGTGCCTTTTCTCCTACAGTACTTTTCATAGTTCTTGAGTCTCTTAATTTGCATCGTGTTGGCTCTGCTCTAAATATATCATTATATTATATATCAACAAGTGGATTATATTTTTAAATTATACCCTTTGTTTTTTTTCTATTTCTATTTTTATTAGTTCATTGAGAATTTTGAAATACAATTTCATTAAATTTACCCTCCATCTCTTTCCATATCTATCCCACTTTCTGAACCAGCCAACCTTTTGTCCTCTTTTATACTTATTATTATTATGAAATGTATCAAGTTCAGTTTATACTGCCCATATACTCATTCTTGGGGGTGTGGCCTTTCACTGAGGCATGGTTAACCCACCATGGATTGCACTTATAAAAACAGTGACTCAGCAAAAAAAAGATACTGAGACTCATAACCAAACTTTGGGCAAAGCACAGGGAATCTTATGAAAGAAGGGAGAGATAGTAAGACCTGGAGAGGACAGGAACTCCACAAGGAGAACAACAGAACCAAAAAAATCTGGGCACAAGGTTCTTTTCTGAGACTGATACTCCAACCAAGGACCAATCATGGATATAACCTAGAATCACTGCTCAGATGTAGCCCATGGCAGCCCAGTATCCAAGTTGGTTCCCTAGTAAGGGGAACAGGGACATGAACTCAGTGGCTGGCTCTTTGATCACCTCCCCATGCCAGGCCACAGAGGAGGACAATGCAGACAGTCCTGATGAGGCCTGATAGACTAGGTTCAGATGGAAGGGGATGAGGACCTCTCCTATCAGTGGACTTCGGTTGGGGCATGGGAGGAGATGAGGGGGGGGTAGGATTGGGCAGGATTGAGAGAGATGGCTACAGATGGGATACAAAATGAATGAACTGTGATTAATATAAACATTTTAAAAAATCAAAGAAACAAAGAAACAGTGACTCTCCTCTTCCAAAAACTGTCAGTTATGAAAGCTCCTTAGCTAGGGGAGAGGGTTGGTGCCCACCTTCCCTCACTACACTAGGAGTCTGTCTAGCTGGAGCTTAGACAAGTATTATTCACACTATCATAACTGCTCTGAATTCATACATGCAATTTCCGTGCTGTGTTGGCAGAACTTGTTTCTTTGTTTCATCTAGTGCAAACTCTAGGTTTTCAGCATAGAAGCTTTGAATCTGGATTCTTATAGCTTTAAACCTTCAAAGCAAGGAATTCATAGCTACAATTTTTTTTCAGTGATTCATCATCTAGCAGTTAGTATCAGAGCTCTTTTGCTTTGGGCATTGGGATCCTTGGCTCTGTGATTTTAAGTTCTCTGGAATTCTACCAGTAAGAAACAGAGGTTTGTAGGTTTTGCCATCCCAGCTCTTTGCAGCTTCTTTGTTCCACAGTGCTAGTATTCCCAGCTTTCTTTTACTGGCCACTTTCTGGAGTTCTTCAAAGACCTTACTGTGAATGCTGTTGTCATGGCTGTTTATGTCCCTGCTGCAGGAACCATAATTTCAGGGGTTTGTTTGCTCTTCATAAAGTAGCGAGCAAATTCAACTAGTGATAAAGACAAAGAGGCAAAGACATGTTCACTCAGGAAATACTTTTATGAAGGCTGAATATTTCCTTACCAGGAACATGTTACATAGGAAGGAAGCCATCAGACTATGGAAAAGACTAAGAAATAGCTGCTTCTATAGCCAAGAAAATGATGTGACTTTTCTGAACATAACTTCATGTTCCACCTAACACAAATGTTGAGTGTACACCAATCATGATCATTTTACTGAGTTAAAGGAACTTTCCTGCTTGGAGTAAATGAAGACAAAAGACAGGAGTCATCCCAAGGACACTGAAGTCTGTCCTCACTGACATGTCTCCTAAGCCTGTGCCAGCTGCCTAGGACAGTCAATAACCGAGAAAGTCCTCCAGAAGCACAAGCATGGGCCTCCTCAGTAGCTTAGCTTTTTGTGTTTCTTAAACAAGAGTTTCCTTGAGCAGTGTTCAACAAGGCTGCTATGATAATGGTTTGGCCAGCTGTCAAGGACTTGTCTGACTGACAGCTCTCCATTTAAGTCAACCAGGCGCAAAAGAGAGGTCTGACAGCTGTCTATCAAGTGGCTAAGCAGTTCAACCATGAAAGCATTAATTATTTATGTGGGAGAAAGAAAGACTTCCCATCGTATTAATACTCTCAAACATACTTCAGAATGCATAGCCAAAAACATCTTAGGGGTATCTAGCACTCCTTTTATGGTACCTTATTTCTTTTCTTCTTCTTCTCCTCCTCCTCTTCCTTCTTATTCATTTTATTTTATTTTTTCTTGAGACTCTGGACTCAAGATGTTCTGTAGACCATGTTGATCTTAAACCCATGAAGAGCTTCTGACTCAGACTCTAAAAGACTATGCCACAAACCAGCTTCTTACTGATCTGTCTTTATTCCTTGGGAAAATTTACATAATCATCTTTATTTGCTACATTTTTGTCTTCATGACTGCCTTCTGTTTGCAAACCTCCCTTGGATGGTAGAAGATCAAGCTCCGTTCTTGTGTAAGCATGTCTTCCTTTTCCCTTCTGTTTTCTATCACAAGCATTCCATCTCTAGCATCCTTGTGGATCCTGGAATGTTAGGTCTTCTTATTTAGAAATAACTAAATCTTAAATATCTCATATAACTCCTATGTTCTGATGATTCTCAGATTTTAATACAGAACAGTGACTCTGGAAATCAATCTGATCTTTTCCAGTTCAGACCATTTACCTGCAAATTTCATGATGTCCTTGTTTTTATTGCTTAGTAATATGTGCAGATATGCCACAATTTCTGTATCTATTCCTCAGTTGAGGAACACCTGCGTTGGTTCCAGCTTCTGGCTATTACAAATAAAGCTTCTACAAATATGGTTGAGCAAATGTCCTTATTGTGTACTTGAGCCTCTTTTGGCTATATGCCTAGGAGTGGTATAGCTGAATCTTGAGGAAGTGCTATTCCTAGTTGTCTGAGGAAGCATCAGATTGATTTCCAGAGTGGTTGTACAAGTTTGCATTCCCACCAGCAGTGGAGGAGGGTTCTCATTTTTCTACAACCTCTCCAGCATGCGTTGTCACTTGAGATTTTGATCTTGGCCATTTTGATGGGTGTAAGGTGAAATCTCAGGGCCGTTTTGATTTGCATTTCCCTGATAGCTAATGACATTGAGCATTTCTTTTTTCTTTCTTTCTTTCTTTTTTTTTTTTGAGTTTAGAAAGACTTTTTAAATTTTTTTTATTAATTACACTTTATTCACTTTGTATCACCTTCCCCCCCTTGTAGCTCTCTCCCAATTCCCCTCCCACTCTCCCCCTTCCTCCAACTTCTCCAAGCATGCTCCTCCCCAAGTCCACTGATAGGGGAGGTCTTCCTTTCCTTCATTTTGATTCTAGTCTATTAGTATTTCTTTAAACGCTTCTCTGCTATTTGATATTCCTCTATTGAGAATTATCTGTTTAGCTCTGTACCACATTTTAAAAATTGGATTACTTCATTTGTTGCTTTTCAACTTCTTTAGTTCTTTATATATACTGGATATTAGCCCTTGGTCAGAAAAAGGGTTGGTGAAGATCCTTTCCCAGTCTGTAGGCTGTTGTTTGGTTTTGACAAGTGTCCTTTGCTTTACAAAAGCTTTTCCGTTTCATGAGGTCCCATTTATTGATTGTTGATCTTAGAGCCTGTACTGTTGGTGTTCTGTTCAGGAAGTTGCCTCCTATGCCAATGAGTTCAAGGTTCTTCCCCACTTTTTCTTCTACCCGATTTAATGTGTCGTTTTATGTTGAAGTCTTTGATCTACTTGTACTTTAATTTTGTACAGGGTGATAAGTATGGATCTATTTGCATTTTTCTACATGTAGACATCCAGTTAGACCAGCACCATTTGTTGAAAATTCTATCTTTTTTCCATTGTATGGTTTTGGCATCTTTGTCAAAAATCAGGTGTCCATAGGAATGTGGGTTTATTTCTGGGTCTTCTATTCAGTTCCATTCATCCACCATTATGTTTCTATGCCAGTACCATGCACTTTTTAGTATTGTTGCTCTATAGTACATCTTGAGATCAGAGATGGAGATTCCTCCAGAAGATCTTTTATTATAGAGGATTGTTTTAGCAATTCTGGGTTTCTTGTTATTCCATATGAAGTTGAGAATTTTTCTTTCAAGGTCTATAAAGAATTGTGTTGGTAATTTGATAGGAATTGAATTGAATCTGTAGATTGTTTTTGGTAAGATGGCCACTTTTACTATGTTAATCCTGCCAAGCCATGATCTTGGGAGATCTTTCCATCTTCTGAAATCTTCTAATTCTTTCTTCAGAGACTTGAAATTTTTTTCTCTTAATCTTTTTCTAAATGATGAAATATATCAATGCTAAAATAGTAGGAAAATCTAAACCATAGGTACATGGTAGTGAGGGGGCAAAGAAAGAGAAGAGAGAGACAAACACAGAGAGAAAGGCATACAATGAATGAATAAGGATGAATAACGACGATGCTGGTTGCTCAATTAAGATTTCAAGAAACTGGTCTGAGATACACATAGATATTTCATATAGAAATTAGCTGTAATTAGTGGTACATGTTTTAATTCCTATGTATCTTTAGGACTGCAGTAAATAAAGACACTCTGCCCTTTTCTTGCTTATCTACAAAAGTGGTTTGGTACCAAGTTCTTTTTAAGTGGAAGTTGAGATATGAGTGAAATGTTCAAAAGACCAAAAGTCAGTTACCATGGAACAACAAATGTTGACCAAAATCTCAAGTTTGCAAAGACATGTCTCTTTACTGCTTAATATTTTCCTCATTTTAAAATTAATATTCAACTATATTTGTTAGCTTTTGTGTCAATTTGATAAAAGCTAAAGTAATCTGAGAGGAGGGACCCTGAATAAAAAAAAATGCCCCTATAAAATTAGGCTGTGGATGAGTGTGTTTATAGCTTTCTGTTTGTTTGATTTTTTGTTTGTTTGTTTGTTTTGTTAGCAATTGATGGAGGAAGTCTGGTCTTTTGTAGGTGAGGACATTCCTCGGATGGATGGTGGTCCTGAGCTCTGTAACAATGCAGGCTAAGTAAGCCATGAAAAACAAAACAGTAAGAAGTACGCTTTCAAGGTCTCTGCATAAGTTCCTGCCTCCGGATTTCTACCCTGTTTGAGTACCAGCCCTAACTTCCTTCAATGACAACTGTGAAATGGAAGAACAAATGTAATTAATCTTTTCCTCTACAACTTTCTGTTGGCAGTGATGTTTTGTCACAGTAGTAAAAACCGTAACAAGGACACCTACAGAGGAAGATTCTGGATTCTTATAACTATCTTTTTTGTTGCATGGATGATGATGGGATCATGAACAAAAGAGGATAATATCTCAATGATATTCTAAAAATGTGATTCATATGTAATTTTGGTGGAAATAAAAGTATAAATGTTAAGACCTTAAGAATTTTGATACAGTATCTCTTCCTTTTTCTATGTATACTTTTCCTCTTAAGAACACGCTAATGGTTACAATTTTTACTTTAGGATATTTGACTCCATGGATGTACTATTAATACTAGTCATGACCTCAAAGAGGGGAAGGTCAAAGGTAACATTCATGTTTTAGTGTATACATGGGCTCAGAGAGTTAGCATCTTTTTCACAACTTGTTACATCTTCAGGTTTTTTTGTTTTTGTTTTTGTTTTTGTTTTTTTACTATAAAATGGATTAGTTCTCCTATAATAACAGAATGTGGTGGTGTAGAATGTCACCTCTGCTTATAAATGAAATAAGGTGTTTTTAGTCGTGAAAATTCATGAATATGATTGAGCAATTAATCTCTAGTTTAAAAATATCACACTAAGCATAAATTTGGAACAAAAGTGGGTAGAGAGGAGGAATGCAAGTGTTTGAAAAGTCAAAATTTTATAAAATTAAAATTTTAGAAAAACATATCCAAGGATACATGAAGTCATATAGTTTTGAATGACAAGTATTCTGCCTTGAGCAACGTATGTTTCAAACAGTAACATGTGAAGAGGAGAAATCAGAGAAGGGTATTAGACAAGCATCACATGACTCAGGAAGAACTTGTGAGGTAAGGAGCAAATCATAGTACTAAATATTGTCTAAGTAGTTGAGCTCACATAAAAATGTGAGGGAAGTTATTCTGACATTGCATAAAGAATTTTATGGAACACTGTAAACCCGACTTTGTTAAAAAGAGAAGTACTACATGAAGCTTCCAGTACCAGAACTGGGTTAAATCTAATTAAGTTGTTGGCTAAGGGTTCCCATAGGAGTTTTCAGACGGTACAAGCTGTTGCCAAGACTGTAAGTTGCTCTCCACATACTGAAAGCAAGGCCCCATTGCTAAAGACAATATCCACACAACTCACTGAATATGAAGAAGTTGAGATGGTGCCTATGTACAGCCTTCACCTCTATGTGCTAGCATCTTCGGTACTACACTTTGCCAAAGGAGAAATGTAAACACCAGCCCAGCCACAAAACCTTCAATGTACAACAGTACCTTGTCTGCAAGATATGCTAGTGCATGATAGAGCAAGGCTTGTGGGAGTAACCAATCAATCTGCTCTGACTACTTTAGTGGAGGGAGATGGATCCCATACCTGACACAGCTTGGGTGACCGAAAACCTGAGACTAGATGGCAAGGAAACTATAATAAAACCAAAAATAATTATAAATGTTCTAAAAAAACAAATATGAACAAAATACACAAAAAACCCAACATAGTAATAAAATCACTCCTAATGGCATTAGGCTATACTTGTAGATGAGAGTCTTGCTAAGCCATCATCAGAGAATCTTCCTCCTGCAGCAGACAGGGACAAACACAGAGACCCATAGGCAGACATCATACAGAGGATGAGAGACCTTACAGCATTTAGCCCTAAATTAGATGTCTTTATCAAATCTCTCCCCTCAGGACTCAGAGAGAGAAGGGAAAAGATTGTAAAAGTCAGAGGGGATGGAGGGTACCAAGAGAACAAGGCTTTCTAAATGAACAAGACCAGTGCTCTTATGAACTCACAGAGACAGAGACAGCATGCTCAGGGCCTACTGCATGGGTCTGTACCAGATGCTGTCCTAGAGATGAAATGGAGAGTGGACAGAAGCAATTTCCAAATGATTAGCACTTGCAAACGAACATTTAGTTTCTTCCAAGGGAGTGTAACTACGGAAAGGACTACTGTAAGAAGTAGGCTGCATGCCCACAGTAGATGGCCAACAGAAAAAGAGCTCAAGGACATGTTTGGAACACTTTATCTCATAATGCCATGTCAGGGCTTTTCTTTTAAAAATATTATATATCTTTCTTTTCCTTTTTTACCGTACACATCCTTTGCATATATATGTGGCATTGAATTTAGCGTTTTAATGGGATTCCTAAGTGTGTGAAAAAGTGGATCTGTTTATTGTGCCTTCTCTTAGGCTCTTTTAATTATGTTTGTTAGGTTTTTTTCCCCATTCTGGTATGTCATTTTGTTTTATCTTATTTTATTAGTATCCCCTGGGATCCTGTTTGTGTGACTTGCCATTGGACTGGAGGTTGGGAGGAACTGGAAGGAGTACAGGGAAGGAAAACTGCAATCATGTTAGATTCTGTGAGAAGAAAAATCTATTTTCAATAAAAGAAAAAAATTTTATAATGAGGAAAGTCTGTGTGTGAGGCAACAGAGGACCATTACTTCCCTCTTTTCCTCTTTTCTGATAGAAATCCCTTACTTTTTCTCTGCATTAACAATAACAAGATGCTCCTGATAGGAAGCTCTCATTTCCTTTAAACAGTTCACCTGATCTGATGATGTCAAAGTCATTTATTGGAAAGAAAAGGACAGTTTGACAACAAGCATTCTTACTTGGAAGTTACAGGAATTGGCACACATTTTCTGTTTGAGCCTGGTAGGAAACATTTTCGGCTGCCTGGGCATTTGGCTTTTCTGCAGTTATGTGACTTTTCTATTCCAGGAAGAATGAACAGGGGACATTAATGGGAGCAAATGGGCAACCTTGAATTCCAGTAAGCTTTTGTCTGCCACCAAGGTACATGGAGAGCCAGATACAGTCTCCAGGCTCCTGTTTATAACTTTGGAAGAACATTGACTCAAAGAACCTTCATTTACAAAAATTAAGTAAACCCAGAAAATAAAAGAAACATCCTCAGTGCAAAGTTTATTAGATATGTTTTTAAAAATGAGATTCAATGCAATTTATTCACTTAAAAATATCCACAAATGCCATGCACCATGCACACAGTATACATATACACATATGTAAACACCCAAACATTTCAAATAAAAATAAATATATGTTTAAATTTTAATGTATAAGAAATCATTTTTCCAAATTTTAATATCCAGGTTAACATACTTACCAAAGCATAAACAAATTAAAACTGGGTTACATGATTTGAAAGACTAGTAAACAGATATCTACAGTCTGATCTAATGCTTTTAGAGCAGTAATGAAATGAACTAAAAAGAACTTAATACCTCAGTTCATTATCTTCTTTTTGGAAAACATTGACAATGTGACAGATTTCAGTCAGTCTACTATTAGGACAATAGAGGTTTGTCTTTAAACTTATTGAAAGTTCTCAACTTAGGTCTAATAACTTAAAACTGTGACTACAATATTTATTTTTAAAAGGGGTGAAATAGGAGCAGCTTTAATTTTTGTTGGTCTGCACATGTGTGTATGTGGTATGAGGTGTGTATGTGTGTGTGTGCCCCCTGGTCTAAGTGTGTCTTGGATAGGATTTCCATTTCTATGAAGAGACACCTTAGCTATGACAATTACTGTAAAGAAAATAATTTAATTGGGCAGAGGTTTAGTCTGTTATATTCCTGTAGAAAGCATGTGGCACACAGCAGACATGGTGCTGGAAAAGGAGCAGAAAGTTCTACATCCAGATCTGCAAGAAGCAGAGAGAAAGATACTGGGCATGGCTTGAGTATCTGAAATCCCAAAGCCCAAGCCCACTCTCACACTTTCTCCAACAAGGCCACACCTACTTCAACAAGGGCCTATTTCCTAATCCCTGTCAAGTAGCTGAACACCCTGATGACCAAGCGTTCAAATCTATGACTATATGGGGCCATTGCTATTTAAACCACCACAATATGTGATGAGGCCTTCAAAGGGCAATCCAATCCTAACTAACCTTCTGTTCCATTTGAGATGGCCTCTCTTGTTTATAGTATGCAGTCTAGCTAGCTCAGGAGTTTTGAGTGATTCCCTCATTCTTTGCTTCCCCTCTGTAACAGGTGCTCTGTGATTAGAGATACAAACTATCACATCTGGCTCCTTACATGAGTCCTGAGAATTCTAACTCTTGTTCTCGGGCTTGCCTGGTATAATGCTGTTATAAGTATTTCTGTCAAAAACAACTTGGGGAAGAAAATGTTTATTTCATCTTACAGCTTATAGTGTGTCACTGAGGGGACTCAAGAAGGAACTCTCAAAGAAAGAATCTAGAAGCAGAAATTTACTTACAGACTCCCTTACAATGGGGTCTTCAGCTTGCTTTTTATACAATGCAGGACCACCTGCCTAAGGTGAGACTGCCCACAGTGGACTGGACTCTCTCACATCAATTAATTATTTTAATTAATTATTTTATTTTTTACTTTAATTATATTTTATTCACTTTATATCCTAGCTATTGCCCCCTTCCTCATTCCCTCCCAATCCCACCCTGCTTCCCTCAACTCTTCCCATGCTCCTCTCCAAGTCCACTGATAGGGGAGGTCTTCCTCTCCTTCCATATGACCCTAGCCTATCAGGTCTCATCAGAATTGGCTGCAATGTCCTCTCTTGTGGCCTGGCAAGGCTGCTCCCCCATCAGAGAGGTGGCTGTCAGTTGTTAATCAAGAAAGTACCCCAAGGACTTGTGTACAGGCTAACCTTATGAGGGCATACTCTCAATTTATGTTCGGTCATTCCAATGACTCTAGTTTGTGACTCGTTGACAGAAACCTAATCAACACACCTGGCCAGGGCTTTACCCATCTCCCTAGCCTCCTTAACTCTTTCAAACAAGATAATTACATTTAATTGATACTATTTCTTAAGTATCTTTTACTGATGGATCAATTTGTGATTATTGTGAGTTGGAAAGGGGAAGATATGTGAAGCAAGTTAGTACTCTAATGCAAGTATTAAAGAAAAATTAGAAAGAAGCTATGTCTTATGGGTGGCAACTGCTCTAATTGGGGGGGAATTGAAAAAAAGAATTGTGTGTCACCAATGTGAGTCACATTTTATGAGCTGCTTAGATTTTAATTTAAAGATGATTCATAAGATAAACAATGGAGGAGTAACTGTCTCCTTAGATTCTAGCGACAAGGAACAGACTGCAAAGCAAGTGCGTTAGGCCAACCATAACAAGACCATCATGCACTTATGAAGAGCTTACAGATAAAGGTTGTTTGTTCATTTATTGTTTTATTTGTTTGTTTTAGCTAAAAGATGGAGGATGCTTTTTTCCTTGAGGACTGAAGGGGGGAAAGCTCTTTAGTTTTAAAATTCAGTGTACAAACTGATATAATAAAAGCACCCATTAAGCCATTTAAAATGAAGATTTACAAAGATATACTAGAAAACAGTTTTGTTTTGTTGGTTTAAGGTTTATTTTTCCACTGTAGAAATAGAAACCTGGGTGGTCTCCTAAGTAAAAATTAATCTCAAGATTATAAAAACAAATTACCTTCTCCTTAGGGTTTGAAGAAAGAATGGAAACACAGCAGAATTTATTTTTTCAGCTATAGTAAGGCAGCTTTTGTGTTCATCTGGAGTCTATAGAATTGCTTCAGTTAGTCACAGAATGCTAGCACCAAGCCTCTTGCCAACTATCTAACAAACACACAGGCCTGGAGCAGCTGTGCATACTCCTGAATTATGCACTGAGGCTTTAAAATCTTTGGCATCTTTCTTTCCGTAGCACCTTTGTGAGGATTAAAAAAATACACTTTTTTAACCTACAACCTGTTGTGAATGCTTTCTCTCTATTTCTTCCGTCATAAAGAGTGGATTTTATATGACATAGAGCATGCAATGTAAATTAACAGTGAAGTAACAAATTAAAAAGCTTTTATAGAAAGCCCTAATCACTATTTATTGTTCCCTCTGGTATTATCTAAACTTGCTACTGCAGAAATAATTGGAAGTTCCTTTATGAGCATGTAGTGCACATGACTGACTAACAGCAGATACGTTGAGCGGTGTGTTGCATTCTAAATTCTGAGCCATCAAGGTAGCAATGCCCTTTCACTCTGCCAGACAAATCATGAGGAAAGAAGAAGGAAATTTTCTAAACATTTTCCTGGCATCTGTTCTTGGAGATACACCTTCTCCACCCTGTGAGTTTATTAGTGTATAATATAGATATCATTTAAAAAATGAATAGCAATGCCTATCCAGATGTTATACAACAACTAAATTTGATAGATACTATTGACTTTCAGCCTGACAGGATCTAGAATCAATGAAGACATAAACAAACCCCTGCATGTGTTTGTAGGAGACATTTTTAATTAGATTAATGAGATAGGATGACTTACCGTAATATGGGTGGTACCTTTCCATTGATTGGTGTCCCAAACTGGACTTAAAAAAAGGAGAAGCAAGCTGAGCATAGGCATTCATCACTCTGTTCCTGACTGCACAAGCTGACCTGCCATCATTACCTCCTGCTTCCATAACTTCTCCACATTAACATATGTTGTCAAGAGCCATTCTGTTCTTGGATGGGGTATCAGGATATCAGTCTCTGCAAGGCCCCAAGGCTCAGATTTTTTGGCACTGTTGGTCTCCTTTTGGAGCTCCTGTCAACTTCAGGTAAGAGAGGAAGACAATGCAACTAGTCCTGATGAGACCTAATAGGCAAGGATCAAATAAGAGGACCTCTGCTATTAGTAAACTAAAGGAGGGACAGAAGGGGAGAAGGGGAGAGAAGGTGTGATTGGGAGGAAACAAGGGAGGGGGCCACGGCCAGGATACAAATTTAATAAATTGTAATAAATGATAATAATAAAAAATTAAAAAAGAGCCATTCTGTTAAAGGAGCTCAATAGGCAGGTGGGCTTTCTGGAAGGATCTGATATTTTGTAAGCTCTGTTCCATGATACACCACCTGAATTGCTTCCAACCTCTAACCTCCAAATCAATGTCAAGAGCCATTGATTTGGGAAAATACAATAGATATGAAAGCTCTCTGGAAGGAATCTGGTATTTTGTGAGATCTGTACTATGATGCACCCAGAATCTCTGACAACCCCATCATCTGTGAACTGCTACATCTCTCTAAAATCTGTCAAGGTATGAATGATCACTTCCTGGGTATTTGTTTGCTCTGATTGAGTAAACTTCTTACAGGATCTTATTGAAGATGTACTGCTGTTCAGATGAATTAATTCCGTATTATGAATTTTTTCTTTTATTTAAACACTTTTAAAATTAAGTTGTTTTAGAACTTCTAAAACAATTTTAGAATATTTATGGCTACAATAAATACCTTTGTGGACCTTTAAATACCTCACTAGGAGAAAGGCTTGAAGCAGATTTGTGGCCACAGATAAGCTCTCACTATATATGATACCATGAATCCTGATATACACCATAAATATAGGCAAGTTGGTTTTAACATTACATGAACCCAAAATAAAATGGGGTTTATCTAGAAATGTCTAAGTAAAAATCTTGAGGACATTAAATATCAATCATTTTGTTTTAATTCCTTATACCTTGTCACCTTATGCCATTATAGACTGTTATTTTAAATTTTATTTTGTTTCTTGGAATGAGAGACATAAAATTATTGTCCTGTACTCTACACACTATAAAACTAAGAAATAGCTGAAAAATGTGTAGCCAGGTCGGTCCTAATTGAAAAGAGATATATTCGTGTAACTTTTAGACTCTATTAACCTTTAGTCCTTGTCAACCTTTATCACTCTGAATTCACTATGAACTTACTTAAAGGATACATAGATAAGAAATGTTTAATTTTAAAATATATGTTTTAGAATTCATTTATTTTTGTGATTAATTGCCTTTTTGAGGTAATTCCTTTGTTTCAGAAATATAAAAGCTGTGGCCAGGAAGTACATGGTGGTGAAATCCTGTTGAAGTGCAATCCCATTGTGGTAGAAGCCCCTGTGGTAGAAGCCTGTTGGGTTGAAGCCCATGAGGGCTGAAGCCCCGTGAAATTCCCTTTATCCATGAGTTATAAATATGTACATAGATATGTGTTTACATGTGAATATGTCCATCTGTCTGGTTTTTTTACATATGTTATATGATTGTATGTCAATTGTCTGTATGTAAGGATCCCATTTTATATCAATCATTGAATGTGTGTATGAATGTGCACAGGTCTATATGTCTAACTGTCTGTCTATATGTAGGTATGGGCTGATAGTATGGAGCCAGCAGCGCAAACTTTCTGCAGTTTCTGCAGAGGAGATGCTAGCAAAAATCAACATCATTGTCATATGCAAGCTTGTGGGAATTTGCTAAAGTTGAAGTTAAAGTTTTTAACTTTACCTACCCTTTATCCTTGAGTATGTATCATGAATAGTCTTTCCTTTCTTTTTTCTGTCCTTTTTATTATCAATGCACAAATAAGTTAGTAGATTCATGATCTAACTATCAGCCTTATAAAATAACCAGGCCCAAGTTTACTTTAGCCTGAAGAGGTCTCCCCAGCAGCCTGCTCCTGACCAGGATCTAATCTCAGATCAAAGAGTCACCTTTTACCACCCCCTGTAGTTTTGGCTAGAATCTTCTACAATCCTGGCTGCAGAGAAAAAAAAAAAGGTGGTCAGTTTAAATTTTCCTATTTGGCTTCAGTGTAGCCAGTCCCTAGTCCCAGGGAAGGAATCCTGGGCTCCCTCCTCTCTTTCTTCTTTCAATCCTGATTAGTTGCCTGGAGCCATCAGCTCAGAGGTGAAGAGAGAAAGCAAACCCGAATTCTTCATACTGTCCCACACCCTACCTTGAACCCTGGAACTTTGCTAAAGCAGAGAGAGACAGAAGCAGAGAGACTTTTGCAGCAGACTTTGGCATTATGTGTTTGGAACTATAAGCCAAATAAAACCTTTTTCCTTATTCTGCTTTTCTTGGGGATTTTAACAAAGTTAAAAAAAAAGTGAGTAACAGAGTAGCTCAGAAAAGATTGCAATGTATCTGTTATTACATGCTTAATAAGTTTAACAAACTACATATAGGTAAGTCACTTGTTTTTGCTAGAACCACGAAAAAAGAGTCTTTTTTCAACATAAAAAGAATTCTTTCTTTAGTATATGACAGTATTTGAAAACGGACCACATAGAAAGAATTTGCTTTACTATTTATTGAGCATATACTATCTTTGCTGGTTAGCTTGTTTTGTTTTGACAGTTTGATACAAGCTAGAGTCCTTTTGGAAGGGGAAACCTAAAAATGTTGTCATCGGATTACCCTGAATGTTAGTCTATGTGACATTTCTTGATTAAAGATTGATGCGAGAGGGCACATCTCACCGTTGGTTCGCAATACTATACTGAGGCAGCAGGTTTGGTGTTCAATTAAAAACAAACAAACAAACAAACTCCTGAGGAACAAGCCAGGAAGCAGTGTCCCTCAGCCTCTCCTCGGGTTCCCCGACCCAGGTTTCTTCCTTGAGTTCCTGCCCTGACTTTCCTTCATGAAGCAATAAAGCAACAAGAGAAAATAAGCCTTTCCTTTCTAGTTTGCTTTTTTTTTAATG
>CM053762.1:59826928-59859402 GCA_028658305.1 Pachyuromys duprasi | reverse complement strand
TCTGCTGGCGGGCTGCGGCAAATCAGGGAGCAGTTGGAGGGGGGGTGTCTATGACAAAATTATACAAAAAGTTCTCAAAGAACTAACAAAATGAGAAAATATAAAATAAATATTTTTCCTTAGCCAATGAGACAGACAGAAAAAATAATGCAAGGAAAGATGGTGAAGGACAGAAGAAGAGAGATGGACAGAAGAAAAAGAATCACCTTTGTATTTCAGGAGATGCTCTTCTGAAAATGTCTCCAATAAAACAGGGAGACAGGAACATAGAAACTTCAGGAGATTCTGATGTCTCTGGTGTGAGCCTGTATCAATAAAGATAATATCACTAATCACATATTGCCACGCAAGCATCACAGATATTTCTGGATCATAAGGAGCCTAAGAGCAGCATTACTGGTCAATCTGTAGACCAGCGACTATGGTAATAAGAATTCTCTTTGTCAATGCCTCATCACGACATCTCTCTCCTGCTCACCTCAAAGTCCATAAATACTCTTCAAAGACCTTTCTCCAATTCTCCATCATTCTCTATTTACTCACTCCTAACAGGTTAACAAGATTTGAGATTTAAATAAACTTGCTCACATGGTGCTCAGCAAAATGGCCGCTGTCTACCTGGGGACACAAATTGCTGATCTCAAATTTGTTGAGCTTGGTTCCAAGCGATGCATTTTCTCAGATCGGTTCCCTATGAAAATGGAGTCTGAGGCAGTGACAAATCTGCAGGCAGTTTATTTTGGAAGTCATCCCAAAAAGACAGAGTGAAAAAGAAGTGTAAGTGAGACAGAGATGGAAGGAAGAAAAAAATGAAATATGTGTTATAGAGGTCCCTGCACTGTAGAGGAGGGTCTGGGGCTCCTCAGATTCCAAGACATGTGTTAAAAGCCTCCCATCCTTTTGTACCTGACCCCTGAGCAGCTCAGAGCGTCTCTAGAATCACCAGCTCTCCTGTGGACATTATATCTTTCTTGAACTGACCAGTGTTCTGGGACTTTGTAAAGCTCTCTAAAGCAGAGAAACAGAGCAAAAACCTTAGCATGTCTTTACCTGTTTACTGTCAGAATTAAATGTTCACCACTGTGCATCAGCAATCAGATTTAGGCCAAATAGAGAGTATAAGCAATACAGAAAGCATGTGTTGACTATAGCTCTGAACTTGTGGAGCTCAGCACTACACATTTCTCTTGAAAATTTGTATCAGATATGGGCTAAAGAAGGTGTTAAAACACTTGCTCTAGACCCCACTGTTACAGGTGCTGTGAGACCATGCGTTTCCACAGTCTTCTCTTCTACCTTAAGCATATTTTGCTTGTTTTTAAAGACATAATAGCCAACAAAAATCACTAAGTCCTCCCAATGAATTCTTTCAGTTTTAGAAATGTGCTAGCTTGGGGCACTCCCTTCCATTGTGTAAATGTCAGTAGATATTGATCTTATAAAATTTAAGGGAATCACCCAAAATTCCAGCAGAGTAAAGGAGAAGTGAACATAAAGTTCCACTACTATTCTACTACTATTACAAATGATACCTGTTAGGAAGAAAAAAAAATCAATTTCCTCCAATAGAGAGTCACTCAGTGTGTATCACCCATCTCCAGGATCTGTCCCAGTTCTGCCTGGTCAGTAAAAATGGATTCCCTGTTTGTTTGTTGTTGTGGGTATGATTTTTGCATTTTTAGTATATTTTTTTGGATTTTTGTATATTTATTTTTATTAAATATAGTTTTTTCATTTATATCCCCTCCTGTACCTCCCTCCCTCTTTCCCTTCCAGCCCCACTCTCCTTCCCCATTCTCCACCCATGCCCCTCCCCAAGTCCACTGATAGGGGGGGGTCTTCTTTTCCTTCCCTCTGATCCTAGTCTATCAGGTCTCATCAGGAGTTGGTTGCATTGTCTTCCTCTTTGGCCTGGTAAGGCTGCTCCCCCATCAGCGTGAGGTGATCAAAGAGCAGGCCAATCAGTTCATGTGTCAGAGACAGTACCTGCTTTTTTAGTACTTTTTATTGTTTTTTGTTTTGTTTTGCTTTTGTTTGTCTGTTTGTTTTACCTTTTTTAATGAGAGCAAGGGAGAGAGAAAAAGAAAGAATATGAGTTCAGTGAGTGGGGAGATGGACAGTTGAGGGAGAAGAATGAATATGATCAAAATGTATTTTCTAAAATCATTTTGTAGCTTTTGTTTTTTGTTTGCTTGTTTGTTTTTTATTTTGTTTTGTTTTGTTCTTCAGGACAGGGTTTCTCTGTGTAACTCTGTCCTGGAATACTATGTAGATTAGGTTGGACTTGAACTCACAGACATCCACTACAGTCTGCCTCCTAAGTGTTGGGATTAAAGGCTTGCCCCACAACCTCCTGGTGTGGTTTTTTAATTAAGGTAAAAATTTTTGAATAGTACAAGCTGACCAGGCTTAAGGAGAATTTTTGTACAGCAATTAGTGAAAGATTACCAATACGAAAGAGATTAAGATGCTGTAAATTCTGCAAAGTAGTTTACTGTAAATTATGGAGAGAAAAAGTATAGTGAAAGTTTTGGTTTCTTTTATGTGATTTTTGTTTTGTTCCCCAGTGTGGGATGTGGAAATGATTTCAGTTAATCCTAAATTGAAAACAAACTTGTGAGAGGGCACATGATCTTGGTCAGTTGAAAACAGACACATGAAAGTGAGAGTGCGTGTGATCTTTCTCTGGAAGTTGTCTCTTGCAAGGGGCGTGGTTTTGCCAGCTGGAAAAACAGCATTGTGTACTCAGAGAAGGGATAAGTAGAAGCCCATAGACAGAGACAATTCTTTTGCATCTCTAAGCCCTGTAAGGTTGACAGAGCTTCACTGGTCTTTTCTCTGCACCTCACTTCTCAGAGAGAAACTCCCCAGAGGACTTCTTGTGGTAGTCCAGCTGAGTCTCTCTGCCAATTCAGCAGTCTTGCTGTTTCTGCTGAATTGTGCCGGATTCCTGCTGTTGTTTGGTGTTTGTTATTTGACTGGACTGCTGGTATGCAGACAATGAAGAGCAGACAATGAACAGTGGAATCACCCCAAGGAACTAAGTCTAAAAAGGCCCACAACCCCCTTTTCCTAATGATCTTCTTGCTCCCCTACCTCTGGTCAGTGGGTTGGAGGGGAGGTAAAAGAGTTTAAGAACCCTAAATAAAATAGGTGTTTTTTTTTAATTTTAATCTAAACCTAAGAGAGAGAGAGAGAGACAGAAAGAGAGAGATGTGGGTGCTTGAAAAACAGAAACTAAGCCTTAAGAATGCTCTTCTTAAATCTTAGCAGAGCCTTTAGAAGGACATGCTACTAGTTTGTTAGAGTGATTAATTCCATGTCACTCAGTACAGGGGAACTTAAGTTAGTTGTGTCACAATGGAACAATTATTACTTTTCTTTTATTGTATAATACAGCAATGGGTTTAAAGTAATATTGGACAACGTTTCATATTGGGAAATACTCCATGTCAGAAGCTCAGACTTTCAGCACATACTCTGATAGAAAGCCCATAATAATACAAATACTATAAAAAGGACTTTGAAAAATGGTGTTACACATCGACTTAAGTGTCAAAACCAGTAACAATACTTAGCCTCACCTCCATCCAAATTGTATCTAAGACAATGTCTTTAACTTTAAAAAACTAATGAAGGATTCTATAATTAGCATTTTTAGATTTGGTCCATTTTGCCTGTCTTGCTGGCATGCCTTTCATACAGCAGTCTCAGTAGCTGACTCTGCTCATTTACAGCTCCTTATTGTGGGAACATTCATAATTCTATCCCACATATCTTCATCTGTAAAGTGTGTGAGCCTATGGCAGCATCAGAGGTGAATGTCCATTGAATAAATGCTTTTGCATGTTCATTGATAGTCAAGATGACTTTGTGTCCATAGAATAAATTTATGAATACACATTTACTAGAAAACTTCCTGGTTTGGATTTTCCACTTGTTTTTCAGTTAATTTATCAGATGGCGAGACTACTGAAAATTTCAGAAGTTGAGGCACATTCCAATTTTACACCAATTCATTTTCTGTACTAAGTGGACAGTTTTACTTCTTAAAGTTGCCCACTGTGATAAAGAGTCTCTGGTCAGCTTAACACAAACTAGAATTGTTTCACAAGATGGAAGCTCAGCTAAGAAAAGGTTGCCACCATGAATCATCAAATTCTTATTTGATGATTGATGATGGAGGGCCAAGTTCACTGCAAATGGTGGTTACGACTCCTATAAAAAACAGTTTGCAAACCATAAGGCATAAAGCCGGTAACCTCCTCTCTCCACGGCCTTTATTTCAACGTCTCCCTCCTGGTTTTTGCCTTGAGTTCCTGCCCTGACTTTACTTCATGATGGACTGTGTTTGTGGCAAGCATGAGAGTTCAGAGATACTCACACAATGACCAGTTCACCCTTTTGGCCACCTGCTTGTGGTTTAAGGAATAAGCTCCCAGCTTGATGCTCCGGCCACCATGCCTGCCTGCCGTCATACTTACCCACCATGATGGTGATGAACTGTTATTCCTTAGAGGTTTTTTTTTTTTTTTCACAGCAATAGCTATGTAACTAATATTAAACTCTGCTGTCAGCAATGTCAAGTACCAGTGATGGAGATGATTTTATTGCTTCTGCTTTGCTGTAGCTATTATAATATTACTTTGTGGATCATAGAATCAGTGAGAGAATCCTGGCAACTGCTAAAGAAGTCAGTTCCAATTACTTACCAACCTTTCTTAGATACCCATGTTGAAAAGTATTTGAAGACATGGGTAAAGAATTAAAACAAGAGACATTCTTACAAAAAGAGAGATGCACTAAATAGACCATATGTAGCCAATCTGTTCCATCAGGGCCATATGTCAACACAGGGTGGAGAAGAAGAGATATCAGTAGACAGTACAGACAGGGTCATCCTTCAGAGGCCTCGTATGCTTACTTGCATGGGTATCCAAGTAAGAACTAGGAAGTATGTTGATTTCTTAAAAAAAGATTGTATGTTTGGAAAAGAATACTACTACTCATACTAAAAATAATAATACTAATTATAATAAAATAATATATTTAATAGTATATATTTAATAATGAAATATATTAAATAATATATAAAATAAAATAATATTAAAACAAAATACTAATACTAACTACTAATAAAAAATTAGATATTTGGGAAAGAAGACTATTCCCAGGAACAATTTATTAGTTATTCATGTTGAATAAAGATATTTAAATAATTGCTAACATTTTGTTGAAATTGAGAAAAAGATAGTCAGAATAACGGAAACTTAGAATTTCAGAAGAGAGATTATTCTTATAAAATTACAAATCACAAAAACCAAACCAACCAAAAATACTTAGAATGTAAAATAAAAAAAAACAAAGCAAAAATAGAACACTTTGAGTGGAAATAAAGGCAATTTAGCCTTAGTAGAATATATAAGTATTTAATGAAGTAACATTTCAGAAGAAAACATCTAAACTTTAATGGAGAGGAAAATACATGTTAAAACAGAAACAAGATATGCATGAAGGGCCATAAGACTTTCTAACTTTTGTAACAATTACTATAAAGAGAAAAGAGTGAAGGGGAAAGGAACAATAATTAAAACTATAATGGCTTGGAAGGTCTAGAAATTGATAAAACAAAAACTTAAACAAAACAATCATGATTAATAGTCCACAAACAGAAGAAACACACACACAATCACAGCAAGGCACAACATAGTTAATTTCAGAATATCAAATTTGAACAAACAAGCAAACAAAAATAAAAATAACCTCAAAGCTGCGAGAGAAACCTCACATGTTATTTTTTTCTTTTTAAAATTTTTCATTTTTTTAATATTAATTACAGTTTATTCACTTTGTATCCCAGCTGTAGCCCCCTCTCTCATTCCCTCCCAATCTCACCCTCCCTCCCTCATCTCCTCACATGCCCCACTCCAAGTCCACTGATAGGGGAGGTCCCCTTCCATCTGACCCTAGCTTATCTGGTCTCATCAGGACTGGCTACATTGACATCCTCTGTGTCCTAGCAAGGCTGCTCCCTCTTCAGGGAGAGGTGATCAAAGAGCCAGCCACTAAGTTCATGTCAGAAAAAGTCCCTGTTCCTTTTACTAGGCTACCCACATGAAAATTGAGCTGCCATGGGCTACATCTGAGCAGGGGTTCTAGGTTATTTCCATGCATGTTCCTTGGTTAGAGTATCAGTCTCAGAAAAGAACCCTGTGCCCCAATTTTTTGGTTTCTGTTGCTCTCCATGTGGAGCTCCTGTCCTCTCCAGGTCTTACTATCCCTGCCTCCTTTCCTAAGATTCCCTGCACTCTGCTGAAAGTTTGGTTGAGTCTCAACATATGCTTTGATATACTGCTGGGTAGAGAGTATTTCAGAGGCCGTCTGTGGTAGGCTCCTGTCTTGTTTCCTGTGTTCTCCTTCTTCCAATGTCCATCCCATTTGTCTTTCTGGGTGAGGATTGATCATCTTACCCAGGGTTCTCCTTCTTGCTTAGCTTCTTTAGGTGCACAAATTTTAGTATGTTTATCCTATATTATATGTTTAATATCCACTTATAGGCAGTCGTTTAGTTTTGATGACAGTGTCTTTTGCTTTACAGAAGCTTTTCAGCTTCATGAGGTCCCATTTATTGGTTGTTGCTCTTAGAACATGTGCTGTTGGTGTTCTGTTCAGGAAGTTGTCTCCTGTGCCAATGAGTTCAAGGCTCTTCCCCACTTTTTCTTCTAACCTGTTTAATGTGTCTGGTTTTATGTTGAGGTCTTTGATCCACTTGGACTTTAGCTTTGTGCAGGGTGATAAGTATGAATCTATTGGCATTTTTCTACATGTAGACATCCAGTTAGACCACCACCATTTGTTGAAGATGTTATCTTTTTTCCATCGTATGGTTTTGGCATCTTTGTCAAAACTCAGGTGTCCATAAATGTGTGGGTTTATTTCTGGGTCTTCTATTTGGTTCCATTGATCCACCTTTCTGTTTCTATGTCAGTACCATGCAGTTTTTATTACTGTTTCTCTATAGTACAGTTTGAGATCAGGGATGGAGATACCTCCAGAAGATCTTTTATTGTAGAGGATTGTTTAAGTAATTCTGGGTTTCTTGTTATTCAATATGAAGTTGAGAATTTTTCTTTCAAGGTCTATAAAGAATTGTGTTGGTAATTTGATGGGAATTGCATTGAATCTGCAGATTGCTTTTGGTAAGATAGCCATTTTTACTATGTTAATCCTACCAAGCCATGAGCATGGGAGATCTTTCCATCTTCTAATATCTTCTTCTAATTCTTTCTTCAGAGACTTGAACTTTTTTCCTACAAGTCTTTGACTTGCTTGGTTAAGTTCACACCAAGGTACTTTGTGTCTTTTGTGGCTATTGTGAAGGGTGTTGTTTCAGTCCATATGCCCCTCAGATGAGGAATGGATACAGACATTGTGGTATACCTACACAATGGAATATTACTCAGTGATAAAAAATAAAGAAATCATGGAATTTACAGTTAAATGGTGGGAACTGGAAAATATTATTCTGAATGAGGTATCCCAGAAGCAGAAAGACACACATGGTATATATTCATTCATAAGCAGATACTAGACATATAATATAGGATAAACATACAAAAAACTGTACACCTAAGGAAGCTAATCAGGAAGGAGGACTCTGGCTAAAATGCTCAATCCCCATTCAGAAAGGCAAAGAGGATGGGCATCAGAGGAGAAAGAAGACAGAGAACAGGACAGGAGCCTACCACAGAGGGCCTCTGAAAAGTTCTGCCCTACAAGGTATCAAAGCAGATATTGAGACTTATAGACAAACTTTGGGTAGATTACAGGGAATCTTATGAAAGAAGTAGGAGTGGTAAGACCTGGAAAGGACAGGAGCTCCACAAGGACAGCAACAGATTCTAAAAGTCTAGGCACAGGTATCTTTTCTGAAACTAATACTCCAGCCAAGGACCACTCAGGGAGATGGCCTGGAACCCCTGCACAGAGGTAGCCTATGGTAGTTCAGTATCGAAGTCGCCTCCATAGTAATGGGGACAGGGACTGTCTCTAACCAGCCTTACCAGGCAACAGAAGAAGACAATGCAGCCATTCCTGATGAGACCTGATAGACTAAGGTCAGAGGGAAGGGGAGGAGGACCTCCCTTTTCAGTGGACTGAGAGAGGGACAAGGATGGGGAAGAGGGAGGGTAGGATTAAAAGCGAAAGAGGGAGGGAGGAACAGGTGGGATACAAAGTGAATAAACTGTAATTAACAAAAATAAAAATAATTAAAAAATTTAAAAAATCCACTTATAACAATATATACCATGTGTGTCTGTCTGCTTCTGGGATACTACACTCAGAGTGATATTTTCTAGCTCCCACCATTTGCCTACAAATTTCATGATTTAATTGTTTTTAGTTTCTGAGTAGTGTTCCATAGTGTAATTGTACCACAATTTCTGTACATGTTATTTTTAAAGGAACATCAATAGTACTGTTGCTTAGCTTTTCAACAGGACTATGGAATTCAGAGAAAAATAAAATGACATACTTTGTTTTTTTGTTTGTTTATTTGTTTTGTTTTATTTTGTTCCATTTGGTTCTTTGGTTGGTTGGTTTGGTTGGTTTTGGTTTTGATTTTGTTTTTTGAAACACATAGAGAAAAGAGATTTTTCATCTTCATCTCCATACCTTATGAATGTATGCCTCAGCAGTGAAGGCAAAATACTTTTTAGTCAGACAAAAGCTAAGAGAATTCATTACAAAAATGTCTATCTTTGCCTGAAATTCATGCACTATGAAAGGAAGGCTTTTTCAGGCTGAAAAAAAATGATTCCCAATTCAAGCTTTAACCCACATGAAAGAATAAAGGGTGACAGAAAGGAGGAGGATATGGGTGATCATAAATTTATGTTAACTACACAGGGAAATGGTCTACATCTTATGTAGTGTCTAGAAATAGATACTATACTGTAGTACAAACAAAATGCTTTACAAGGGTTAAAGAGGGAGATTTTAACAAGTTTCAATATTCTGGAAATGATAAATATATAACTTGATTATGATAGAGTCAGTGATTAAACAAATATGCATTTACAGTGTATCCGCTAGAAAATAAATACAAAGGCATAAAACACGAAATTCAAAATGCTCATTTAATTCTGTTTGTAGTCAAGTGGGGGAGGGAGAGAGAGCCATAACATGCACATGGTGGTCCTCTGCATCCCCTGAAATAGAAGACCACTATATTGCATGCATCACCTGTCGTTTTCCTCCCTTCTGCTCTTTAACAACCTAGAGGTCTTTTTGATACTTTGAGTACCCTGGCATCCAGTCCAGCTGAGACACTGCATTGAGTTTCTCTTAGAAGTTATCTTATAGAGCATCTTGTAGGTAGACTAAGACAATGAAAATGAAATATTTCATGAAGACACTACATTTACAACAGTGATCAAAATTAAGCTTTTGAGAACTCTACGTATTAACTAAAAATAGCAGAAATTATCCTAAAAGGAGCTCAAGTACTGGACATAGTTTATAAAGATTTTAAATAGATCACCTATAGACATGGTAGAAGGCTTAAGAAAATATTGTCTAAAATATGACAATAATTTTTGGAAATGAATATTGATTAAAGATTTATTGTCTGAAAATAGCTGAATAGAAATTATGGTAAATTAATCAGAAGTATTTTAATGTCTAAGTATTTTCTGGGAAACAATAAAGGAACAAAGCTTAGGTTAACGTGAGGACCTATGAAGTGATTTCAGTAATAGTTATGCAAGAAATAAATCAGAAAAGCATAAATATGGGCAAATAGTGAGTATACCAGGTTAGAAAGTATTTCCTATTGATTGATTCCCAGGAAGAATTAGAGCAAAGTATTCAATAGAACAAATAAACTTTAGCATGATAATAGATATATAACCAGACTTACTAGTGTTATATAACAATATATTATTTATTTAAGAATAAGAGATTATTATAAATGTAAACTCTTAAAATGAGTTTTATGAAGCTCCTAATAAATTAAGTAAACAATTCAAAAGGTTTGAAATAAAATAAATAGAAAAAGAACAATCAAACCACACGGATATTGCCCTGGAAGGAATGATAGACATGAAGTAATACTTGATGTTATAGACTTAGAAAAAAACATGTCATGTGATAAAATAACTTTTAACAAATGATGCTGCAAAGATGTATACACATGTAGAAAAAGGAAATCATGATTCTATCTCTCACCTTATTCAAAAATCAATTCAAAATGGGTGGAAAACTTTACTATAAGTTCTAAAACTTCTGGAGAGAAACACAGAGTAAAGACAAGATATTGGCATCTGCAAGGGCTTCCTAGAAAATACTACAATGTGTCAGGTGATGTTTGAAAGAATTGACAATCAGAATTGCCCAATGTTTCAAAGAACAGGAAATGTAAACATTAGCAGACTGAGGAAACTGGCTACAACAAATTATGGCCAACTATATGTCTGACAGGGGATTTGTAACAAGAATCTATAAAGAACACAGAAAAAAATAGACACCAAAACCATACCATTTAGTCAATAAACGGGCAAATTAATTGAACAGAGTTCTCCAAGAAAGAAATAGGAATGGCCAATATGTCTATGCAAACTTGATCAATGTCCTTAAGCCATCAGGGAAATGCAAATTGAAGCATTTAATACACTTGTATTCTATTTCATCCCAGTCAGAGTAGCTATTATCACACACACACACACACACACACACACACACACACACACACACACGAGAACAAGTGCTGGTGAGGATGAGCAGAAATGGAACTCTGACACACTGCTTGGGAAATGTAAACTAGTGCAGTCAGTGTGTGATTTATAATGAAGGTCCTAAAAATATTAAGAAAATAAATTACCGTACGATCCAGCTATACCACTGCTTGAAACATATACAAAAGAATATAAGGCTGCATGCTGCAGAGACTCATGTACAGTCATACTTATTATTCTTTTGCTCACTGTAGCAAGGCTATGGTGTCAGCCTAACTGACCCTGAACAAAACAGATAAAGGACATATAAAGCTTACATGTGCACAGTGGAGTGTATTTGGCCATAAAAGTGAACAAGATTATGTTGTTTGCAAGAAAATGGATGAAGGTTGCTATAAGCCAGACACAGATAAACAAATACTAGATTTTTTCTCATTGGTTAAAAAATTAAATATGAACATAAATACATGTTAGATGCATGGATATCATATGTATGTCACATGTATATGACATGGAAGTAGAAAGGCAATGTGAGGGAAAGGGAAGATATTTAAAAAGGGAAAGGGAGGACTAGAGAGTGAGAAAAGACAAAAATATGTTTTTTGTTATACAGAATCTAGATCTAGCTGCAAATACATGTATATATGCCTTAATGGCATACATGAAAACAGAAGCAGGCTATTGGGGGAAAGGAAGCAAACCAGTGAGCTAGGGCAGGAGAGACAGGTATGGAGACTACAATATGAGTAAAGCATAATATATATGCAAAATATACTGGGAAAAGGATCTATTAAGGATGGAGAGATGGCTCAGCAGTTAAGAGCATGTGTTCTAATAGAGAACCAGGGTCCAATTCCCATCATCCACATGGTGGTTCACAACTTTATTTGGGAAAAGGCAATTAGATTCAGCATCATAGTTAAAGACAGGAAGATGACAACAAATCACATGCTTTGAAAATGTCTTTTTTGCATGTGGTTTAAGAATATTTTGCTT
Source organism: Pachyuromys duprasi (assembly GCA_028658305.1). NCBI lineage: Eukaryota > Metazoa > Chordata > Mammalia > Rodentia > Muridae > Pachyuromys > Pachyuromys duprasi. Next base: position 59,847,670 of record CM053762.1, on the reverse strand, counting down.
CAGGTGAAGGCCTGAAGTTCAGAATTCAATGGATAGACAGATAAGACACTTGTCTGGTTGCCGCTATTGTGTCTGTGGATGTGTAGAGGGCATTATCATGTTCTTATTGTTTCAGAATGAAAGTCTGAATATATACATGTGCCCTTCTGGAGTCTTGAGCCTTGATAAGCTGCTTATAAACATGAGTAGAACGGCTCAGAATGTTAATAGAGTTGCTATGTTTGTATTTCTACCATTAAAAATCTGAACACGGAGGCTGGCTCATGAAAATTTTCATTTTACTTTACTTCTCACAGTAACAATGAGAAATATTACCATTTCAGATAAAAAATAAAGTAAATGCCACATTATGGAGCTAGTGACCTGGATTGGATATCAGACTCTCGTTTTCTCTAGGTCATTCTCCTTTAATCATGTGTCTCATACTAATGACTCCAAAGTCAAATGTTCCCGTTGTGATTCTAAGGAAAGGATGCCAGTTAACATACATTGTCTACCATATGAAGAGTTCACATGCTCACTCTGTGTCTTATTTCACCGTGGTAATTTTATAGGCCACAGCCATTATTTTCTGCTTCATCTATCAGTAGAACCTTTCTTCAGCCATTTATAAATCATGCTTATTATTAGTCATGTTCTACATCAAGTTTTCAGGTAAAGTTGTACAGATTTCATTTTCAAATGAAAACTTGCTTTTACGTCATATTCTAAATTGGTTAAAGTCAAGTTAATCATAATGGATATGAAAATATTTATGTAAGGGGAAAAGGAACAAACTAGCTATGTTCATTTTGTCACACAGCTTACGAGAATCAAGACAATATTGAAGTCCTGTCAGTCCCTGGTCACACCCTCTCTTCTTTCTCCACAGAGATAATCACCATTCAGAATGTGTATTTATTATTCTGTTACTTGAAAAAATGGTTATAAAGCACAGGAAAGCATCCCCATATGAAATTCCCTTTAGTTTTATGTTTTGGAACTTGATATTAATGGCTTTTGACTGTGTGTATTCTGTTGCAATTTCATTTTATCAAGAAATGTTGGGGATGTGATTTATTCATGTTGAAGCCAAGAGACACATTTCTTTCATTCCCAAAGTTATATCAAAATATATCTAAACTTATTGCCTGTTCTCATGATTGACATTTGATTTGTCTCTAAATTTTGCTACTATGAACAATTTTGCTTCAAACATTTCCACCTTCCATGTCTTTTAAATGCAAACTTCTCTTCTTTTGCCCAAGTAGACATGCTGATCAGCAAAATGTATTCATTTTCACTTTACTAAATAATTCAACACTATTTCCCAAAGCCTTTGTAGTAATTTGCATCTGTCATGTAATCTCATTGCTAATTCTTTATCAGCCCTTGTTATTACTTAGTTGACTGATATTTAAGCAATTTTTCTGCAATATATATATACTGCTTTGGTTGGATGAAGTTTGAGTTTTTGTGTTAGAGGTTCACGTGTTTGCAGCCTGGTCCCAGGGTGGTGATGCTAGGGGTGGGACAGAAGTCCAGGTATAAGACACAGTAGGAGGTCCTTAGATCAATTAGGGTCATGCTCTGGGAGATACTTTGAGTTCCCAGTCTGCAACTGGATTTTCCTGACTGGTATGCAGTCTCTATCTTTCCCAAAATCTTCCTAGATTGTGGTGTCATCTGCCTTGAATATTCCACTGGGGGAGAGTTTGTGCTAGTGAGATGTTTTTGTACCTGGGAGGCAATAATATTCTTTTTTTTTTTTTCAAAAGTTAACCTGGCCAGGTAATGTATTATAGTAATGGAAAACTGGCTAAAACAAGCATCTTTGTATAGGTATGTAACTACCTATTTGTCTATATTTACCTATTTATAGAAAGAATTGTTATTGATTTAACATTGATTTCAACATTTTTGATGTTTGAGACAGAGATTCATTGAGAAAAATTTCACAAATTATGAGTAAATAGGCTAAAACATTTGAAGATTGATCGACTACATGGTCTATCCATACAGGATATACCTCAATTTTAGAAGAAATAAAGTCAAAAATCTCTATGAAAAGGAAAAATATCCTTAAAATTTGATGATCATTCAAATCTAACATGGCTCTTGAAATGTGGTTTTCTTGTCTTGGCAGAAGCAACAAATAATAATTTCTAACATTAGAAGCATTTACAGTTTGCCTGTGGGATTAAGTAAAAAAGTTATCTTGAGAAATACCAAATATCTTGATGTTTAAAGATCTGTGATTCTCATCTCAAACTATGGCGTGCATATATTTTATAATATATATGTACATACATATCTCCCAATTCAAATTCAAGATAGGACACACTGACCCAATTAGTTTATTATTCTAATTATTAAAATGTACCTAGACCTTTATTTAATAATTACTTTATACAAATATAAAATACAAAGATAAATTTCCATTTGTGCCTGTTCTTTGTATTTAGTAGCTTTTTTTGTTTTGAAACCTCAGTAATGGATATTGTTTTAGCAATTAATTTTATTTCTTAAAACTTGCATCCTCATTATATATATTTATATGTACTTTTAGTTCCATGTATTCTATCGTACTTTCTCAGGGCTTGTCTTGGTTACTTCTCCAATGCCATGACAAAACACCATGACCAAGGAAACTTTTAAAAAGAAGCATTTAATTTGAGGCTCACTGCTCTCACTGCTCTTTGGGTTCGAGTCTATGATCACAGTGGCAGGAACGATGGCGGCAGGCACAGGTCTGAGGTAGTAGCTAAAAACTTACATCCTATCCACAAGCATGAACAGAGAGCGTTAACTAGAACTGGAACTGGCCTTGAAACCTCAAAGTCCATCCTTGGTGATACACCTCCTCCAGCGAGACAACACCTTCTAATTTCTCTCATATAGTTTCATCATCTGTGAACCAAGTACTTAAATCTATGAGCCTATAAGAAACACTCGTATTCAAATCACCACTCTATGCACTCTGGCTTTATCAGTAGCTTTGCCTTATTTGTGCTTGGTACCATTTAGGCCTGCCCTCCTCCATTGTTTGATTATGAGGATTTCCATTGTTTTCTCTTATTCCTTCACACCATCCATCAGGACTTATATTTGGCATATTACAGTGTCACCTACAGTGGGGAGTACTATATGCCCTCAGTTTGATATGCTACCTTCCTGTCTGCATTTATATACTGTAACTTCAGAGAGAATCACTTGTGTATAGAAAATGTTGGATTCCTCGGAATATGGCAAGGATGGAGGGATTTCAGGCAATGAAAAGTGGAGTAAAGCCATTTGTCTTTATATAGTTGAAAATAAGGTATACACCCCCCCACACCCCTTAGATTTGAGCCAGCCATTTACGTTGGGCTTTATTTTTTAACAATAGATCAAAGAATTATCACCTAGAAATTTATTCCCTATAATGTACACGGGAAGAAATTTAACCCTGTGTAAAACCCCAAGGAAGGTCATCCCTCTCCTATTGTTTGGATGTCATTGTAGGCTTAGGGTTTGGTGAGGTAAGGGCTTTTGATATTCACATGGTTTTAACTTTCTTTTGTGTAGGTGGGATCTCAATATGTATTTTATATTTTTTTGAGTAAATGTTATAGAATACCTGTGTTTGATCCTCTCTTGAAGGAAAAAAAAATCCTTTAAATTTTGTAAATGTGGTTTTTATGAAACAACCACACTTCATGGGGCTCTTCAATCTTTACTTAGCAGTGAACAGAAAGGCCCCCTGTTCCAAGGCCTTTGTTCTATTCTCTTCATTTTTACTCATATTAATAAGAATCTTAATGGAAAAATGAATTGTGAGGAAAAATATAGATTAACAGCTTTTAGATGATTTGATGAGTCTATTGAAGTTTGGAAACATTTTTATAATGTAATACTTTTATTAATTCTTTATGATTTATTAGAAAATTTCTCGATCCTATTTACCCTTACCCACACCTAACTCTCTACAGATCCACATATTGTCTGCTTACCCTTCCAACATTGAGTGGTTTTCTGTTTGTTTGTTTGTTTGTTTGTTTGTTTGTTTTAAGTAACCCATCTGGTCTAATTTGTTCAGCCCATAAATTCTGGGGTATAGGAAAATTCAAAAGTGTGTGTGTGTGTTTCTGTGTACACGAGCATGTGTATATATGTCTGTATCTGTCTGTTTATTGAAAATGTGTTTTCCATAAAATATATTCTGATCAGGATTTCTTCTCTTCCATCTTCTCATAGAGCTTTCACACCTCCATGTCTATCCAACTCCAGGTTTTTTTTTCTGTTTAGAAACAAATAGGTAAATAAAAACAAACTAACAAAGCAGAATAAACAAAAACATAGGAAACACACGCACAGAGAAAAAAACAAATATATTGCCCTAACCACAACCCATATAAATAAAAAATTAAAAACAATAACATACAAGCAAAAGACCAGTAAGATAAAAATTGCTCAAACAGTGCAATGTGAGACAAACAAACAAACAAAACCAAAAACAAAACAAAACAAAAAACAAACAAAACCTACACAAATACCATTGAGACTGTTTTGTGTTTTCCAGCCACTGCTGAGCATGGAGTCTGCTCTTGAGTGTGGTTTACATACTCAGTGAGAATCTTCTGAAGAAAAATAATTTTTCTGTATACCTAGATGGTCATTGACTTCTGGTGATTAGGAATGAATCCCTATTCTGAATGCAATGGCACTCCTCTGAGTAACTGCTGATCTAAAAACATATACCATTTTCAATCCCAAACTCCTTGATTTTGATTTTTGAACTTGCTAGTAATGCTCTGAAGGATTGAGAAAAATTGTTTGGACCAAAGCTAACCAGATAATTCTGAAAACCACTTGGACTATATTTGTAATTAAGTCAATAGCATTCAGACGTAGCTGTTCCCACTGCAAAAATACTAGGGATATCCACAGCAACATGATGCCTGCTAGCGACTGACTATGTGAGCTGCAAGAACCAGGCTGTTACATTTTCAAATGTCTTTTGGCCCTTAGTCTCTTCTTAGCCTGACTTTTTAAAATTTCTTTTTTTTATTTTTATTTTATATTAATCACAGGTTATGTACTTTGTATCCCAGCCATAACCCCCTTCTGTATTCCCTCCCTATCCCTCCCTTCCTTCCCTCATCTCCTCCCTGCCCCTTTCCAAGTCCACTGATGAGGGAGGACCTCCTCCCCTTCCATCTAACTCTAGCTTATCAGGTCTCTTCAGGAATGGCTTCAATGTCCTCTTCTGTGGCCTAGCAAGGCTGCTCCTCCCTCAGGGGGTGGGGAGGTCGAAGAGCCAGCCATTGAGTTCATGTCCAAAATAGTCCCTGTTCCCCTAACTAGTATACCCACTTGGGTATTGATTAGCCTGACTTTTAAATTGTGTATTTTTGTATATGATTTAATGATAATTATTGGTGATGACTTACCTTACCTTATTTGTTCATATTGTAAATACTGTGGTTTTTAGATAATGAGCATGGAATCTGAAACATTTCTCTGAGTATCACTGTAGAGTCTTTGCATCCCATCATGCAGTATGGATACTGAACATGCAGTTTCCTGGACTATGTATTCTTCACTCATTGTCAGATTCTGGGAAGTTATTTGAGGAAACCATTATTTAATCTGAATTCTTTCAAGGTTATTTTGCTGACAGACATTTCTGGGGCCAGAAAAGTTTACAACTTAGTTTTTTTCTGTTCTGAAATTAAACTGAGTATGAGTGTTAAATTTTTTTAAGGATTTGTCAACTCTTTTCTGCCATTCTTTGCTTATATAACTTAAATAACTGAATGTGCCTGCCATAATAAACTATTCTCAAGTGCATATTCTAAACTGCCACCCAGTTTAGTAAGACTGATAGCCTGCCTTGAACATATGTTTTCCAAAAATTGTCGAAGCCTCAGCCAAAGACAATGGATGAGCTTCAGCTAGTTCCAGGCTGTCAACTGATCTTACTATCTCCTCCCGGTAAAGCAACTGTAGAACCATCATCAAAGCAGGTACTGCTGTAGCTCATGCCCTCTGGTCTTGTAAGCTTCAAGCCCACCTTGCAGAGAGAAGTTCTTGGAACATCTTGTGCTTTTGCATTCTGCTATATAAGTAAGCCTTTGTTTGTTCAATTAGAAAGTCTTTTTATTTGTTGACTTTACATTTTACAGTTTTATATTATGTTGGCTGAGCTGTTTCTTACTACCATTTGAGAAAGGCTGGTTAGCTAGTAACACTAGTTAAAAGCCTTGATTCTATAACAAGTCAATAAGTTCATAAGAAAGACTAACATTTTCCAAACCACAGGTTCCTTCTCTGAAAATAGGCTAATAATAATAATAATAATAATTTGTGTTTATAGTCATTGTTTTGATGTTTTAATACAGAAAAGTTTTACTTTTAAAAGTTTGGAAATATGTAAGGAAAATCAACTAATTCAGCTCATTTTTCTATAGAATCCTTATTTTCTTTCTAATGTGAAAGTGAGGACTAAGAAACATTAAGACTAAGAATATTGTGTGAAGCTTTTCTGTCAGCATTAGATACATTTATACACAATGAATGCCTGGTTCTTTAAAGTAGCAGTGAATGTCTCCACGGTGTCTCCATTTGTTGAATGTCAAGATTTTGTTAATTAATCATAATATAGTTAACAGATGGTAAAATTAAATTTGTGAAGAAATGTTTGTATAAGTCTGTATGGTTACCTGGAACATAATATGAACACTGTCATGATATGAATATTGAAAGAGTTCTTGTACGTATAAATGTTAGGGGTTTGTGATTTCAATGGAAGTAAAAAATATTATTCCAAAGTTGAAATTTAAAACTTGTAAGATATTTTTGTGTTCATAATGAGCAAAATAGTACGCGTGGAATGTACTGTGTTTCAGTACAGTTCAGTGTGTACTGAACTGTGTTTCAGATGTTGAGACAGATGGTTGGATTATTGCTGTTGTTTCTCTACCTGCTTAATCATTGATTCTTATTGTCTATTAGACATATTTCAGTCCAAACCTGGATTAAGCAAATGATCAATGGACACTTTTCAGTTAAGGGTCGTGTTATCTATCAATGTCAAATGACTGCTGAAAGGAACTCTCCCTGTTTTAATTATGTTTTTAAAAGTTACATACAGGATCTTCCTAAACATGTCAGCTTGCTTCATTCTCTCCCATCCCACTTTTCCTCTTGCCTTTATGGATCCTTTTGCTCTAGAAACCCCCCTTCAATTTTGTCCTAGTTTCTGTCTTTTTTTTTATTGTTTTAAGAGTCTAATGACATGGATAGTTTCTAAAACCCATTTTAATTTTAGGGGTTAAACAATCTCAACATAATACGTGGCTGTGTAAACAGTCCCAGCATATCTACCTCTGCGCCGGGAAGAGGACACTAAAAATGTATATTCATGTGAGTTGAAATTAAACAGCTACACTGTACTAAGCAACAGATGCTTAAGACCAACCTCCTAGCAAAAAGGTATTAAAGAAATGTTGTTTTTTATTCTTGACTGGGATTCTGCAGACCTTGGGCTATTCCCATGAAAGTTTGAAGATACCATCTTTTGAGAGTAATGAAAGTATCACACGTTCAAGTTTGTCTCTCAGACAGTGACCACCCGTTTTATGATACACTTTCCTGGGGAAGAAGGAAAAGCATAATTATTATTTCAGGCGCATGGTGCATAGTTCTGAACAGAATATGCATCTATCAGATAATGTATAGTTTTTGGTATCTTTTTTGTTTTGTTTTGTTTTCAGAAGACATGGTTCCTTTTTGCAGCCCTTGTTGTCTTGGAAATGTGTGTAGATCAGGCTGGCTTTGAACTTAAACAGACCTGCCTGCTTCTGCCTCCAGAGTGCTGGGATTACAGGCATGTGCCACCACAGCCCAGATATAATATATATTTCATAACAAGAAAAAGCAACTAAAATTACTTACATGTACAGATGGCCTGTAAGTTTAAATAGGGTTATGTTCCAATAAACCCACAATAAGTTAAAAGCATAATTAGTTAAAACAAATAATAGATTTCTGCCAAACTTCATAGCTGAGGGACACAGCAAATAGTGATGTAACATCTGTCTGTTTTTAAGTGTCTGTGGATAGCTGGAGGGGGCAAAGTAATGCTCAGCTCAGGAGAGTGTCAATCGCATATTATTGGATTGAGGAGAGGGTCAAAATTCAAAGCACAGTTTCTACTAAATACATGTTTTCACACTCCTGAAAAATTCAAAATCTTAAATTGCCATAATAAGTAGAAGAACACTTGTATTTGTGTTTTTCCTTCTCCAAAGGCAGAGGGATGAGGATCAATTAGTAATAAAGACCAAGAAATGTGATTTTTTCTGGAGAAGCAGTGTATGGTACCTTAAGAAATAAAAAATGAAGATGCTCTTGTGATTTCTTGTTTTTGTAGTGGCACCTTTGGAATTTGTCGTCTCTTTCCTGATAGGGCTCTTACTGATTCATTCTCTCTCTCTCTCTCTCTCTCTCTCTCTCTCTCTCTCTCTCTCACCCAGAGGTGTGGACATGGCTACATAAACCATTCCAAGTGCTGATGCCATGGCCACGCTGATGGGAGAGACAAAATTTTTACTGTGTTGTCCAAAATGCAAATAATTTGTGAAGCACTATGAGAATGACAGATCAGTCTCAGTCTCTTGTCATCAGATTTCCACTGTGTCCCTGATTTTAAATGCCAAAGAGGAAGTCCTGGTGACACAGCCAGTACAGGTTGACCTCTCAAGACACAGGAGAAAGGCATAATGTGGTCCCTTTAAAAAAGGAGATATCCCTCCCAATCCCACCCTCTCTCCCTCATCTCCTCTTATGCCCTTCTCCAAGTCCACTGATAGAGGAGGTCCCACTCCCCTGCCCTCTGACCCTAGCCTATCAGGTCTCATCAGAACTGGCTACATTGTCTTCTTCTAGAATAAGGGAGGAGGCTAGAGGTGGGATACAAAGTGAATAAACTGTAGTTAATATTAAAATATAAAGATTAAAATTAAAAAAGATAGATCATCTCTTAAGCCATTTCTAATGAGGCCCAAAAATAAAAGGAACAAAATCAACACCATGTTTTCATGCAAAGTCCTTAACAGCTATTGGTTTCTATATGTTCAAGGAACAAACAGTGAACTGTGGTTAAGCCATATAGAGATAACATCATTTATGCTAAATAGATATGTGATATACTTTGATCATGATGGCTCCTAGTGAATGAGACTTACCCTTCCAATGTTTAAATTGAATCAGGGAAGCTCACACTACATGAGTTGTTTTCTGTGTTAATAGTCATATATGAGTTTCTTTACCTTAATAGCTGCTCTTCTGTTGATATATGTATCATATATATATATATATATATATGAGAGTCAAATGCTTCATTACATTTGCTTCTGACAACTGTGATCCTCTATTTCAGTGTGTGTTGTGACTACTGTTACTAAAAACAAAGGAAGAAAAATTATTAAGCCATTAAAAACCTTTGAATATTCATAACAATATGGCCATGTGTGATTATTTAGAACAGGAAGTTTCTATCAGATGAATAAGTGAAAATCCTTGCATTTTTCTTTCTTTAGCCTTATTCAGTCAGTTCTGAGGCAATGACTTACAGTTAATCTTCATTATTGCCAAATTATTTTTCTTTTGGAATGTCAAATAAGAAAAGCCTGTAGACTATGGGGAGCTTTTCACATCGGAATTAGCACTTGAACAAATAAAAAGCTTGGCTTGTTGCATATCCATCATGGATTAATATGGATGGAAATGCAGTCTGCTCAGTGAGTGCCTGTATTTTTCTTAATCAGAAATATGCTTGAAGAACACTTTTTAAGAAAGAAAGATCAATTAATAGAAAACTTCCTAAATACAATGACAGAGGGATATGCCAGAAGAATTTGTTACAATGTTATGGATTTATCAAATGACAGCTAACTCAACAGTAATACAGTCCATCATTTCTGAAACTTCCAATGGAAATTTCTACAACGGATCCAGGGAAAAAATCTACATGCTCAGAAAACTTTAAAACATACTATATTAGAATGATTTAGTTATATATTTAATATAGATGCAAATAGAGACACATATTGGAGAGAAAATAACCAAGTCAAGATATGTGTTACTAATTATAATGAATTTGTGTTACCTCTTTAGACACTGGGCATGCATATGGTGTAAATACAGAGATTTAGTCAAAACACTCATATACATAAATTAAAATAAATAATAAAAATTAATAGACTAGCTAATTTTAATATGTGTGTATCTTTAACATTTATAGTGTTATAATTTATTTTTGAAAACTTTGTTCTCAATAGTGTGGTTAATATTCAAATATATAAATATATTTTAGCATCAATGGCTTTGTATTTATTGACAGTCATAACACATTCTAAGCATGTATAGTAAATTCTGGATCCTAGAAAATAATTAAAGACCATGAGTAGTAGGGACACTTTCTGCCCAACCTGAAGATCTGGGTTTTATTTTTGAAGCTCATATGTTGAAAGAAGAGAGTGTGCTTCCCTGAGTTATCTCCCGGCCTTCATGAGAGTGCTTTGGCACATGCATGCGAAACCTCTACACTATACTCTCACCACACATAAAAAATGTAAATGGAAAACAAATAAAATAATATTTCAAATCACAGGAGTCATGTACATAACTGAGCATAAGAGGTTGCCAATGAAGAATGATTTTGTACATTTATATCTCCAGTTGTAATTGGAAATATAAGCAGATGGCATGAACCATAGGTGGCCTTTTCCTTTAGAGAACACACTAGCATAATTGGCATTGGTAACTGCAGGATATATCTTCATAGTGTAGTTTCCTTTGGGAAAAGAGAAAACTCAATAGAAACTTTTCTCCTTGTCAATTAGAAATGTGTCTAGATCTTAAACACCACTAATAATAACCCCAACTTAGAATATCACAGTTTAAACAAACTGAAGGTTGTTTATCAACATCACTCAAGTATGTCAGAGATTGAGAGAGCTCCCCATCTACTTCATTCAGCTTGAGGAGTGGCATGGTTCTTCATAGTCACTGTAGAGTTGAAGCAGTACTGGCTCTTCTAAAAATATGAGGAGAAAGAACAACATTAGGTAAACCTTTGAATTTTAGAGCTCAAAAGTTTCTCAGACATCTCTGCATCAAATGTGGCACTTATTACATTTGGATTATCTGAACAAACAGAGGTGAGAATCAAAATGCTGAACAGATGATACACGTTTGGTATTTCAAGCTTAGAAAGAATGATCTATCTCTGTGTTCCAAGTTTATTGGTTTGTTTACTTTATAGTAAACGTTCCCAGTGTTCAGAATTTATTCCAGTTGCCCACTTTTTCAATGTCAGTAGAACTCTAGACTCATTCACTTGTCCAATACTTAAGCCAAGCAAAAAGTTACTGGAACATTCCAAACGATGAGTTAATGTGATGTAATGAACTAGGCACTAGCTCAGAAACCATGGAATCTATGTTATGGTTGTAATTATTTCACTAACCAAAATACAAAAAATCAGACTTCTTTGGGCCTGTTTTTAACAAAGATATACAGTTTTGAAAAAGATTGTGGATATTTAGCCATGTTCTTCAGATCTGGAGTTTCATAGAGCAATCTTGAATTCTACCTGTGTATGTAAGGAAAATACTAAAGGAAGGGCTATGTGTTCTGGTTATAACAGACCAAAATCTGATCCTTCCGGTTTATTTGTTGAGATTCCCTAAGTGTTTTGTTTGTCAAAAATGTACAGTACTATTCAAAGTGATTCAAAAATCAATGAACAAGATACTCTCTTGGAATGCTTTATTTATAAATTGCTTTAAGAGATATTTTAATATATAAAGTGAAAGAGAAATGTTATGATGTTTCTCCCTTGAACATGTGTCTCATTCCAAGTGTTTTTAACATGAAAATGTAAAAAAAAAAACCCATAAAATGAATCCATCATATACATTTGCATGTGCTTTCCTCCTTTGGGGAACATATTAGAATTGCCAGAGATTTGTGAAGGAAGACACATCAAGCTTTTGTAGTTTGATGGCAGTATAAACTAAGGCTCACTTTTATATGTGAAGGAGAGCATATAGAAAATTTCCAGGAGAACAAACTATATTCCACAGGCAATAGATGAGAAAATATATATTTCTCTATCTATGTATCATACCTATTGATCACAAATCTATCATCTGTCTTTATGCAAAGTATAATTGTATGTGTATTAATCTACTCCATCACTCTCTCAGGCAGAGCTTTGGAGAAGATGAAAGAATAGAAAATTGTTTGTCAATGAATGTTAAGTGTCAGAGAAGAGGAATATAATTGTAAGCCAGTTGCACAATGGAGTGACTGCAGTGATATATTCATTTAATTAGGTAAGTTTCTATATAACTAAAATAATAAGTGGCATGGCTGCAGAGAGAGCTTGAATGGTAAAGTGCTTTCCTTGTACTACAACAGGTCATATAAAAAGGGTAGACATGATAAATGCTTGTAAGTCCAACACTAGATAGATAGAACCAGGCAAATGCATCAGGTTTGCTGACCAGGCAACCTAGACTGTGGCCATCACATGTGTAATGAATGACAAGAAGTGACATCTGAAAGGCCTCTCTGGCCTCCAGATACATGTACACCTGCATACCTCCTTCACATAAACAAAGGTACTCCGGCATGCCTATGTGTGAAAACACATGAATAATGATAACCTTTTCCATCTTTTGCTCTTGAATTCTTTACATCCTTTCTTTCACATTGTTTCTGAGTCTTGAAGGAGGTGGTATGAATATCCCACTTAGAGTGAATGAGTCTACAGCCAACTTATTCTTTGCACTTGAGCCAGTCAGGAATCTCTGCATCTAAAGATGCTCATTGCAAAACAAACATTTTTTTTGGATGATTTAAAGAGCAAAACTAGCTATTAGTATAAATGTATTTAAAAAACAGTCCGATGTCATACAAATTAAACAAACAAACAACAAGAAACCAGTAGTTATTCCTTCCATAAGTGCCCATCACCTCTCTAGCATCTCCTGTCTTGTGACCAGGTTATAGCACAGGTCATGGCTTCACTGTTGAATAGGCAGGTTGTTACTGTAGCTTTGGGTTCTACATTTAAATGTTGACTTTTCTCATCCTATGGCTGGCAGAGCACCTTCTGCTTGTATGGAAGCTAGACATCAAGAAATAAACTAGCCCTGATCTAGTTTGATTTCTCATTTTCTTATTAGATAATTGTGTGATATTTTCTGTTGTAGGGTATCTTCTAGAGATGTCATGGTCATTGAACATATGAGCTCATTCCACGTATGGTTACCTGTGTCACACTTGTACAAAGTTGAGCCTGTTACATTTCATCATGCCTAAAGAAAAGGCCTACCCCTCACTTTCTAAATATAGTTAATGATGCTTGGGATCTGATATCCTTTCATTCAGTGGAATTGTCAATGATAAGTAGCCTACCACTCATGCAAACAATCATAATTAAAACCAGTGGTGTGGCTCAGTATCTAAGTGGATTACCCTAGTAAGGGGAACAAGAACTATTTCTGACATAAACTGGTTCCTTTACTTCCCCCCTCCCCCTGAGGAAGGAATAGCCTTGCTAGGCCACAGAAGAGGATATTGAAGCCAGTCCTGAAGATACCTGATAAGCTAGGGTCAGATGGAAGGGGAGGAGGACCTCCCCTAGCATGGACTTGGAAAGGGACAGGGAGGAAATGAGGGAGAGAGAGTGGAATTGGGAGAGAATGAGGGGGGTGGCTATGGCTGGGATACAAAAGTAAATAATCTGTGATTAATATTTAAAAAATAAAAATTAATATAAAAATAGAGATGAAAAATTGTAATAAATAATAATAAAAAAGCTCTTAAAGAAAAAAGAAATCAACTGATACTTTAAAATAAGTATTGCTAGATTTTTATAACATTACTTCCAAATTTAATTAATTTAATGCTCTCTTGTAACGTCCTTTGACCCCCACTGTGCCAGATACACAGAAAGTATAATGAAAAAGTTTTATGTCTCATTCAGACTATAATTTCTTCACTGTTTAAAATTATCAATAGGTTATTACAATTGATTCACAGCTCTGACCATGACTTTCTGAAGATTAAAAACTACTTTTTAAAATTCTATTGTATTTCTTCATTTACTGGACCCAACAATTTTTCTGTGTTCCTAACTCTACTAGCCTTGATCAGACTAGAGTAGTATAGATATATAGAAAGTTTGAGCTATTTTATTTGCCTCCTTTATTCCCTTGTACCTAAAATGTTCTTCACCATTTTTCATCTCATCTCTACAAGTATAATAATCTTTACCTTAAACCTTAAATAAAGTGTTCAAAGGTATACACGATATTTTTACGCAATACCTTTATTGTGGTGATAGAATTGCAAGCATTTAAATATGGGTAAACTTATCATTTGTGTACATTACATATATAAAGATCTTTGCATTTTGATTGTATCTTAACAAATATTCTTAAATGCTTCATGAAAATATTCTTGGCTTGTTTACTCAGAGGCAGTTTAATTCTTCCTCATATCTGTGTCAATATATGCTTACAATCTGATTATTTTATTTCCTTATTTAAAACGTATGTATTGAAAACTAGTTATATGCCAGAAAAACTAAGATTATATTGTAAAAACATAGAGTATTATTTACCTATAGTTTATAACTTAGTTGGAGGCACTGCAACCATCAGAAGTTTTCTGAGGAATACATGCCATTTGGAACATTGGAAAAAATTGGTTTTCAGCAATCATTTTTGTCTTAAGATATCATTGATGAATAAACATGAAAAATTATGCTCATACACTGTCATCTTTTCACTGACAAAGACCCTAATCTTTTTCCCTCAAAGATTCTGACTCTGGTTTTTACGTAGTAAAGCGCAAATATTTGTGGAGTGAAAAAAATTACTCCGGCTCCCATCTACCTACTTTGAAATCATCACTTTGGAGGAGCATTTGAGGGATTTGTGTGGTAGGCCCAAGGAGAAACCTAATTTCCAAAGGGGGATGAAGAGAACTCAGGAGATCGATTATCGATGCAATAGCAAGAGGTTTATTTGAGCCATCAGGCAATGCCCCCCACAAAACCAGCAAGGAACAGCAGGGAGAGACAGAGGCTGAGGTTTTTAAAGGAAGGAGGGCGGGAATCTCAGAAGTTGCAAGCTTGGCAACACTGGATTGGGTAGTCGACCTTTAAAATGATTGGCTCACTTTTGGCTCCAAGTCCATCTGGTTCTGCCCTGATCTGTGTTGGGGAGCTATGACATCTGGACTGGTTACTAGGCAACGTTATTGTACTGCAGATCTGGAAACTCCTCCACAGCATAGCGGGGAGGAGATGTTTCACATTCCTTTGCAATTGCGTGGTGTCTTGCTTCAATTCACCTGCTCTTCCTGTTTTCTGTAAAAATGCTGAGAGAATTAGTTTAACGTGGGGTATAGAATTTATAAAGGAACCTGTAAAGCTAGTCTGTTTCTTTCATTTCCCCCTTCTTCTAGTAACTGCTTTAATCATGAAGCAGCTGTGGGGTGAAGGTTTTTTCTTGGGGTGTCCCCCTTGATTTAGCATTTCAGCATGTAAGGTGGGATTTGGGTCAAAGGTCCACTTTCTGGAGCTTCTTCAGTGCTAACAATTGGACCGTTGGCATCAGGGGCTAGGGAGGCTGAAATGCCAGTCAAAGGCTGGACAATAGCAGTCCCAAGCATCTGGTTAGCTGGTTCAATTGAAGAAACTGGGAGTGACCACATCAGCTTTCAATAAGTCCAAATTTCAGCTCACAGTCCATAGCTGATTCAGGAATAGAGTCAAACAGGTGAAAATCTGCTGAGACAAATTTAGACTAGAGACAGAAGTTAAGATTTGTCTATTAAATGGGGAAATTGAGGAATCCCAAGAGCAGGGAAAAACTCCTCTGGGATCCATTTGAACTATGTCAGATCCAGGTCACATAACTTTTTGATTTCCTGAAACTCATATGACTTTTTGGTAAACAAAAGGAAATATATATTTAAAAAACTCAGATAAGTAATATAACAGCAAATCTAATATAACAACACTCTGAGAGTGACAGGTAAAACTATATCCAATGGAATAGTCACCAGTTAACTGTTTGTTTTGTATTTTTTATGGACAACTTAAGAGTGTCCACAGTCTGAAACTCTCCACTTTAACTGTGGGCCCTGTCAGTAACCAGCCATCAATGGAGCTTGGTCATTTTTGTTCACTTAGCATCTACTTTTAGCTCACATCTCCATGTCACACTGGAAATTTAGGCAGAAATACATTAATGGCTTTAGTTCTAAACCCTGGATGCTTGGGCTTTCCTTAACAAAGCAACTGGAAGGAATAGGTTTAAGATATTTCTGTGTCAAAGTCGGTCTCAGAAATGGCAGATATTAAGAATAACATAGTAAAAGCTATGACTTTTGGGTCAGATATACACATTAAATAGATGTTTTTAGCATGATGAGAAGTACCTTTAAATCCATATTTAGAAAACTACCAAAGGAAATTAAAATCTCAAACTGGTGACTGAATAATAAGCAGTTAGTGTTCCATTAACTTATCAGAACTCTATTGATCAACATTAAAACTCTGAACTTCTGAAATCTTATAACAACATAAGCACAACAATACCACAGAGGAGGGAGAAATCTGAAATATTTCTCATTTTCGATATGCCTTAAATTATTGTTATAGTATTATAACTTATATTTATATACCTTAAAACATTTATTTACACTCTCTAATCTTTTTGCATTGGTGAACTCTGAAACATTTTTCCAGACTAAACAACACTCTCTAGATTTTCACAACCTAAACTCCTATATCCTCAGACCCTACATAAGCTCCTTATCTCTTTATCCAGCTATATATCTTAAGATACAGGCAACTGACATGAATCCTTGTGAGCAAGGCAAACCTATTTTTCTTTCTAAATAAGAGATCTAGTACCTAGTACTTCTAACTACCTAATGAACTGATCAATGAGCTAACAGTGGATCTAATTGTCTGCTCTTTAGCTGCAAAGCTGCCATTAGCTTAGCAAAGCCATCAAAGTGATTAGAGACCTGAGAAGGATAAATTATAAGATAAATAAGTATACCAATCCCTGTGCCAATCAAAATGACAGGGGTTACTAGTTAATCCATCACCTAGGCAGTGTCCCTGGCTCTTGTGGTCTCATGGCATCATGAGCAGAGGCGGTCCAGCCAGGCACAGATGAGAGACTGCTTCTGTGGAAAGAGGAACACAAGAAAGTGACCTCACCTTGCCTTTTACAGTATGAAACAATGGCTCTCCAGGTATCCACGGCTTTGTCCACAGGTTACGCTGGGCCTTAACAGTAAGCCAGTTGAGTCAGTATTGCCTAGTGCTTAGCATACCGCAATCCGGAGTCACCGTCATCAGTCGTGCCCAAATCTTCTCAGAGACCTTGGGGGAGCTACTGCCAGGATTTTGGGACTGTGTCACAATAAGCTTATACATGTTAAAATGCCATATTCATCAAATCTCTGACTAGCTTGAGGGCTAGCAGGTCTGAATTATTCTTTCTTTATCTTTATTATCTGCTCTAAACTGTGTCCTATAAAACAGAATGCTATACTTTCTAATTCTGGCATATTTCTTAAATGCATGTTTTAGAACTATATTTCAAGTAGATCTACATAGGCAAGCTTTATAGTTACCCATCCTAGGCTTAACCTTAAAAAAAAAACAACTACACAAAGACACTAGTTAACTCAACATTTTAACCAACTGCAGTCGTTAGCACAACTTTAAATCTGCACTTTCGGAACTAAAATTATAGCACACCTTTTAATCAGATACAGTTCATAGAGAGGCTATCAACTCTTGCTGGTCCTACCACTTTGCATTAAAATTGAACAGCAAAAAGCTTAAAGGACAAATATACTTAGCACTAATCAGAGAATTGAATATAACTGTGACTGACAATACAAAACATAGCCATTAGGTATTGCTGATGGCATTGTCATCTCCCATGATACAGCAAGCTCTGTGAAACATTTACAGTTTCCCATAACAAAAAGTTCTAACATTGTGATCACATAACTTTTAGAACCAACTGCATAATAGAACAGTACAGAACAATTTTAAACTGTAGGAACTATTCTGACCACACCAAACCAATCAGTCAGAATTTTTCCCCCTTAAAAGAGCATAAGAAAACATTTTGCAATGAAGAATCATCAGGCCTTTAAATGAAGTACAACATATTTTTAAATACAGTTCTTTCTCAAATCATATTAACTTTCTGGCTTTCTATACACACATACACTAACCTTCTGCAATATTCTATATACCTTCAGGTTCTTAGCTTTGTTCTTCTGGCTTAATCAGACATTCTTTTCTTTAATATTTCTTGCTCTCTCTTGCTTTTAAGGCAACATAAAAACTCCCATCAAAATCCTTTCCATCCTGATATGATCCTGCTGGAGCCCAGTGTGGGCTTATTTTATGATTTATTTTTTATAGGCAAAGCAAAAACAAGTCATATTAATACAAAAAGAAGTTCTGAAACTGCTAAACTCTTTTTTAAAAAATTACTTCCCTGGAGCAGATATGGTCCAAGGTCACATCAGCAAACGTTAACACACTTAGAACAAGTTTTAAGGAACTTGGTGATACTTTTTCTTTTCTCTGTCTCAAGGTGAAGACCAGGGTGGGAACGTGTTTTTCGATAAACAAAGCAGCTTAACAAGCAAACAGCTCTCCTTATGATAAACTAAAAACTGCAGTTTTTAAATATTGGCTCAAACAGTATGGCTTGGTTTAATTTAGTAAAATTAACAAAGTAAATATCAAAGTTTTTTTGTTTTCCCCCAAAGGATTGAGACACTGTTTTAAATTCTTTGGTGGACTATCCAAGATCATCATCTAAAATGCCTGATAAACTTTAAATATTTTATAGCCTTAAACATTTAAACATTCTCTAAAACATGTTTTTGCAATATCAAAATAAAGTACCCCCTTTGTAGGAGAGAAGTCACAAAGCATAACCAAAACTAGAAGTCAAATTTTAAAAGTCAAAACTAGATTTTAAAACCAGAATTTACCAGTGCAAACAATTTGATTTTTAAAACAAATACCAATTTAAAGTAAAACTCATCTTTTTAGTATAGAAGGAAACAAAAATTATTTGACTAATGTTTTTTTGAACCATACCATGTGGCTATCAGGATGGCGGTCACATTACATACCACATGGCCATCTCAAGATGGCAGTGAGGCATATCACATATCACGTGACAACTACATTGTTGCCATTTAAACATATGTGTTTATAGACCTTATAAACACATAGGCACATATGTACGTTTTAAACAAGTTTGAATTTAACCTTTAAACACCCAATTACTTTTGATCATATTAACCATTTAAGATCAGATGAAAATAATCATAATGACCATATATTTAAACAGATGGACAAAACTCTTTTTATTGGACTTAGCTGTAATTTTAAACATTACAGTTAAGTGCAGTTACCTCCCTTCACCACTGCATGGTTAGCAAGCAGCAATGAACTTAAGCTCGCTGGATGAGAAAGGGGAAATGGTGGGGTGAGCTCTGACTGGTTCTGTTCTGAGCCATGGCCCCTCTTGTCTGTCATAGGCTTGGCCCTGGTGGAGGGGAGGAGCCAGGCACCTATGCCCATTCTGCGCCTGGTGGCTGCCAGTGCTATGAACCCTGCTGCTCACTCTAGCTTTCTTCCCGCCAAGGCTGATCCTGAACCTGCTTCCCCTGTGCTCCATGGTAGCCAGAAGTGGGCATTTGATCTCAGCAAGGGGCTAAGGAAAGTCCTTGTTACGCCCCAGCTCCCCAGCCCAGAAAGGAGCGCTGCCAGAGAGGCACCGACCCATACTGCTGCCCGAGCTACCTGTAAGCAAGCATTTCCACCCCACCTGCCGTAGTTACGGCTCTCCCAGGAGACCAGTGGCAGTGGCTAGTCTCGGGCCGATAGCGGCATGGAGAGTGCACTGCTAGTGAATGTCCCCCGAGCCTTAGGGCAGTTGGCTCTGTGTCCAAGACCAAACTGTCCCATGTCCCCAAATGTCATCAGTCAGTCCAAGTCCACAGAGAAAAAGGCACACACAAACACACACAAAAATATAGGAATCACCACCTTTATTTAGCCAAGGTTCTCAGGCTCAGATTCAAATTGTTGGTGGAGCAGAATCTCTCTGCTCCTTCCCACTTCAGGGAAGGGGAAGTTGGGGTGTCCATAAAACCATCCCTCAGCCTCCAGCGGTAACGGCACATCTGTCTGCCTCAATAGGCCGATCCAGCTGAGTGGACTCAAACCATCCTTCTGATACTTGAGAGCCAGACTAGAAGCAAAGCTTCAGGAAGACAGAAACCTAATGCTGCCACTGTCGGTCCGGCTCTGCCACTGCCGAAGTAACTAGAATTCAGAACAAACATGTAACAGACAACAGACAAAGACAAACACAACCACGGTACCTGCTTCTGAGCTCAGATGAATCCTCCCATAGCCAGTGCCCAGAAATTCCCTTGAGCATCCCAATATTCCTGGCCAATGCACCAGGATGTTAGGCCCAAGGAGGACCCAAACTTTCAGAGGGGGATGAAGAGAACTAAGGAGATCGATTATCGATGCAATAGCAAGAGGTTTATTTGAGCCATCACGCGATGCCCCTCAAATACCAGCAAGGAACAGCAGGGAGAGACAGAAGGCTGAGGTTTTTTTTT
>CM053762.1:59804225-59826428 GCA_028658305.1 Pachyuromys duprasi | reverse complement strand
ATTCCTCAACTGAGGGACATCTGGGTTGTTTCCAGGTTCTGGCTATTACAAATAAGGCAGCCACGAACATGGTTGAGCAAATGTCCTTGTTGTGTACTTGCGCATCTTTTGGATATATGCCTAAGAGTGGTATAGGCTGAGGTTTTTAAAGGAAGGAGGGCGGGAATCTCAGAGGTTGCAAGCTTGGCAACACTGGATTGGGTAGTTGACCTTTAAAATGATTGGTTCATTTTAGGCTCCAAGTCCATCTGGTCCTGCCCCAATCTGGGTTGGGGAGCTGTGACATCTGGACAATGCCCACAAAACTCACAGCTATTAACCCATGCAAAGAACAGATTCTCAACACTGAAAGCAGCACCTATTTTTAATGAACTGAAATGGTTCCTTTGTCATTGATGGAGCTGATGTAAGCCATGCTCTGTTATGGAAAAGAATATTATCTTAGCTGAAGCCTCAGTGGTGGACTATAACACAGGTGTTGCTTTAGTCATCAATTCAGATGGAACTTACTTCACAAAGCTAAGTTAGTTGGTTCTTTGGTGTCTGAAACACAAACAAGCATGTTTTCATCAGGGACATAAAATGCTGTCAGAATGCAATAAGTTCCCCAAATGTCCCACAGACCAGTCTTGATTTGTGCTGATCTCATGGTAATACTATTTTGTTTTCTCATGTTAGGGGGTGGATGTAGCTATTATCACCTCAGTTCTCAAATGCCTTTACTAGACAGCCATTATTGAGAAATGACTAAATAGAATGCCCTGAGAGGCAGAAACTTATGCATCCTTGAATCTAAACTCAAAAATGGAAACCAAATACAATTTTGTTTTGTTTTGTTTTTTCCCCTCATCTTCACAACATACTTGTATCAATCAGTAGTGGTTGCCTGGAGAACTCTTGGGAACATTGAAATTTGTGCCAGGCTCAAGATAAGAATGATAGTCATCTGTCTTTAAGCTTCCAAGCACTTTGTTTCTTTGAACACAGAAAGACTCTCCATCTCTAACCCTCTGTTTTTTTCAACGTCATTCTGCTATCTCAAATTTTAGTGTTATATGATCCTATATTCTATTCTAGGTTCTGAATATGCCATCGTTCCAACTTTGTTCACACTACTAATTTCATTTCCTCTTTATGTTCTCATCACCCCCTCCCCTCACTCTAAATCACAAAGAAGGTATACAAAGTTATTATTTTCTGTCCCAGCCAACCTCTGGTCATCTATACATTATTAATTTATCTAAAAGGGGAACATTTCCATGACTCTCAGAAAGTTAAAGTCACTTATGATAGGAATCACATGTAAATTCCTTAGTATGTAAACTGTCATTCTCTACGCCCCTGAAAGACATGCATAAATAAAGTAAAGCAGGGTACTTCACTCGGAAACTATAGTTGCTTTATGTTCATATGGATTCCCTATTACATAGTGTATAGCAACACTGATATCGAGGTGTCAATATGATGCAAACTCTAAATTCACCAAAACATGTTTTTCTGAGGCTGGTAAAACATTATAAGAACTTTCAGAGACATGCTTATAATTTAATTCTCCAAATTAGAAAAATTTCTAAACCATCAATATCTCCAAACCATTTAGATTCTGTTTATAAAGAACAAAGGATTGAGTAACACACATTTTCAATTATCTGTGCCCTTAAATGTAACATATGCTGTGATTTCATTTCCCTTGAATGTTAGACATTTTGATCTATACATGTAAGGTTATGTTGAGAGAGAGAGACACACACACACACAGAATGAAAATGAATATTACCATACTTTTGGTACAGTACTGTATACACAGCAAACTGGTGGAAAGGAGGAAAGGACAGATTTGCGGAATTGGTTCTCTCCTACATGTGGGTCTGCAGATTGAACTCAGGCCGTAAAGTTTGTAAGACAGGTGTTTTACCTACAGAATCACCTCTCTGGCCCATGACTAAGTTTGTTTGTTTCCGTTTTTTTACTTAGTATTATTGCCCATGGGTATATCTCGGTTTATTTATTTATTCAAAATTTAGATACCATAATTTTTTTCAAATTAGAGGAAGATAAGCATTTTTACTGTCCAGTATTTTTGACAAGTAAATATTTGTTGAGATATGTCTAATTGACAAATATAATTATTCGTATTTGTGAAGCATAGTGTGATAATTTTCTGCTTACATAAAATATGTAATTCTCAAATTGGGAGAACTAGAATTTTCAGTCTTTCAAACATTTTTATGGGTTGATAAATTCTTATTTCAATTGTTTTGAAATTTATGTGAAAACATTATAAACTGTACTCACCCTGATGTGTTAAAGAAATTCAGTCTTTTTCTCTGATGATGTCCATGAGTTCATACTTTAATTAATTAATCATTGATAGAAATTCACATCAAATATTCCACTAAGAAACTCCAGTTCTGTCTGGGATATTTGCATACTTTCTTTAATTTTTAAAAAGAAAATGATCATTTATATTTTAGTCTAATATAAAGTGTAGAGAAAGCCTTTCAAATTCGTCCTTTTTAATTTAATTTCATTTATATATTGATTTATCACAATTTATTTACATTGTATCCCCACTGTATACCTCTCCCTTGTTTTCTCCCAGTTCCACCGACCATCTCTCTTCTCCCCTTATGCCCTTTCCCTAGTCTCCTGATAGGGGGGAACCTCTTCCCCTTCTACTTGTCCCTAGCCTATCAGGTTTCATCAAGGCTGGCTGGATCATCTGTCCTAGCAAAGCTGTACTCCCCAGGGGGAGGTTATCAAAGAGCCAGCCACTAAGTTCATATCAGAGAGAGCCCCTGTATCCCTTACTAGGGAACCCACTTGGAAACTGAGCAACCAATGGCCTTCTTTTGAATAGGGGGGTCCAGGTCCTCTCCATGCATGGTGCTGGCCCTTTCTCAGAAAATTAGGATTAGTGCTATCTCAAGATCCAGCTATACCTCACCTAGGCATATACCCCCAAAATGTCCCACCAGTCAATAAGGACATTTACGCAACTATGTTCATAGCAGCTTTATTTGTAATATTCAGAATCTGGAAACAAACTAGATGTCTCTCAGTGGAGGAACTGATACAGAAAGTGTGGTGTATTTACACAATTGAATACTATTCAGCAATTATAAAGAAGGAAATCATGAAATTTGCAGAAAAATGGTGAGAACTAGAAAAGATCATCCTGACTAAGGCAACTCATAAGCAGAAAGACACATATGATATATACTCACTTATAAGTGGATATTAGCCATATAACATAGGATAAACATTCTAATATCTATAACCCTAAAGAAGCTCAACAACACGGAGGACCTTTGGGAAGATTCTTACTCCTCATTCAGAAGGGCAAATAGAATAGACATCAGAAGTAGGAAAAGACAAGGAAAAGGACAGGAGCCTTCTACAGAGGACCTCCGAAAGACTCTACCCATCAGGGTATCAAAGGAGATACTGAGACTCATAGCCAAACTTTGGACAGAGTGCCAGAATCCTTATGGAAGAAGAGGTAGATAGAAAGACCTGGAGGGGACAGGAACTCCACAAGGAGAACAACAGAGTCAAAATACCTGGGCTGAAGGGGGCCTGCAGAGACTGATACTCAAATTCTTGTTTAAAAACAGTCTTGCAACAGTTGAAGGAATCAGAGTTTGTATGGTTTACTTTTTGAAAGACTAAGGAAACATTCAGAAACAAGGACACTTTCAGGAGCATCTAAGACCAATATTCTATAAGATTATAGTTTGATACCAAAGCTTACAGATCATAAATGTTATGTAAGAGGTTGTGATGGATGGCATGAAATAATTTACACTTGTTGTTCCCAGTCTGGCAGTAGTCTGGGATGCTGCTGTCTGCTTCTGGACCCCAGGATTGGGGTTCCATTCTCTCAGTAATGCCGAGAGTCCTTTAAAACACAGGCCTGGTGAGGCATAGTCCTAGCAGTCCAGAAGGCAAGTAAGGTGACACATAAACCCTTCCAACACAGGTCAATGGCTGCCCAGGCATTTCAGCATGCTGGTGAACTGCAGATGTATGGCACCACATGGTCGATTGACTTGTCAGTCAAGCCCTGGGAAGTCTAGAAGTTCACTGTGGCTGGGCAGGCTTCATCTGGCCTAGCTGGCAGCCAGGCCCCAAGAGTTCACCAACAAATCTCCAGGGAGGAGAAGAGCCCTCCTTCCCTCAATATATATGATGAATTTCAGCTGGCCATGCTGGAAGCCTGATGTTGTTATGCAGCCCCCAGTATCCAACATGTTGATTTCATGGTAAATCAGAGAAGTATAAGTCCTGGGCAGGGGGGAGGGTATGTAGAGTGAACATGTTTGATTCATTCACTGGGGCTAGAAGTGCTAGGGACACTTGATTTACATGTGGTGGTACAGTACCTCCTTTACACAGTAATTAATTATCCTATGGGTGGGGGGAAATCTCCAAGTATAATTGAAGGTCACTGCTGAAAACTAAGATCTCCTCAGCATAGGGTGGAGGATTTCCAGGATTCCCCAGGTGCCTGCAGAGCAGATTTTCTTACAGGAAAAGATCAAGCTCATAATCTTTCCTGATGGCTATGTGATTGTCCTTAGAGGATTTTAAGATTCAGAGAGTGCACCTCACTGAGAAAGGGAGTCCACTGTAATAGACCAAGCTCAGTTGGCAATCTGAAAATGCCAGACTTCAACCTTAGAAGCAGAGCTCTGCATACATTGGTTGGCCTGAGAGTGCCTAGACATTCTGGGCAAGTGAGGAAACACAAGAAAGGAATTCGAGCAGGTCTGCAGCATCAATGACTCTTTGTCTCAAGGTGAACATGTACCACACACTCATGTTTGCGAGGTGAGCAGATTTGTCATTGCGTTGTCCTGACTCTTGTGATTCTGAATTTAGGAGCTTAAGAGTGGGCAAATAAGTATTCTGATCTGAATTTCACCAGATTTTCAAGTGTTGCAGGATTAAACCAACTATTATCTCAAGTAAATAATTTCCTTTTGTCTCAGGCTCATCATTTCATGAAAGAAAAATGTGGAAAATAAAAGAGTTACAGCTGCCAATATTTGAATGAAAGAAGTTTGGAGACTTTTACGATAAATGTTTCATAGTTGCATAAACAGATTAAATATTGATAAAAATGTTTTTCTAGCTCCACTGATTGTTATTTTAAATATTAAATGTGTTTCTGTACAATACCCTTTATCTATACATACTGAGTGTTTCTACAATCTGTATTTTCCAAACGTTCTAGAAACTAACTTTTTTTTTCCAAATGAGGAAAATGGGGAGGTTAATTGGTGCCTTATTACAGAGAGATTCAATAAGGGCCAGAAATAGACAGAGGGTGTCATCCTTTCTCATCTTGGTTCAGATCATAAAAAGAACGTTTGGCATATAAATATATTTAATGACACAGTTCCTGGAATTGTTAATTAGTAGAATCATTAAAATATGCTCCCTTTCAATGCAAGGGAGAATGTTTCAAAGTTGGGTATGTTTTAGTGAAAAGCTTGTAAAATTGGTATCAATTTGTTAAGATTTATGAATTGGTTTCCCACTTGGGAAAATTTTTAAAATGGCTAACAGCAATTGCATATAGTCATCCTCAGACAGGCTATTGAGTACATTCCATTCTTTTCTAGTGCTGGGGGTTAGTGAAAATTATGTATTCCTCTACAGCTTAAAACCACCTTTATTTAAGGGTAACACATACCTATAAGAGGTACACTTTTGTAAAACAGAGAGAAAACTAGACAGAAAATAAAAGGTCATACTTAGTGAGTCTGATGGACTACTTGGCACCCATTCAGGAGTTGCTATGAACGATCAGTTTATAAGGACTACAAATTCATGGACAAAATATAAGAGCAGTGATGCCAGAATGATAAAAATAAGTCACAATAAGACCAAGACCTTCATGATGTTTTCTTTGAATAATATTAAATGGAATATGCCTCTAGAACCAGTTTAATTTTGGATGCTTAATTTTATTTTTAAAGAGAAGGCATTTTAATATAATAGATATAACAGAGAAAACTTTGAAATTTCTTAATTAAAAATGGACTATGTTTCACCAGAGAAAAACCAGGACTCACAAGGACATTCTACAGTGGGGCTTTAGATTCACTACCTGTGGCATGAATGTGCTGACCTAGAAAAAATAGAAGTCAGAATGGTGTAAATTTTGATTCCCAATAAAGAAGAGATCCTGTCAGAGATGTGCAAAAATATAATATGACTTGGCTACTTCAGCAAACGGACAAGCCTAGACTCTGATGTTGAAGGGATTCGAGCATCAGATAAATCATTGGTTTAATTGGAATTTAAGGTCCTTACAAGCATAAAGATCCCATTATTCTTGCCAAGATATGTAATGAGGCAATAATTTCTATGGAGAAGTCAGGACTCAGAAAAGTAGAAATGACTGTGGGAAAAAAGAACTTTAATGGAGGTTACCATTTTCATAGATAAAACAGAAGAGTGATATCATTCCCTAAGTACACTCTTAATGGATTGGAACACACCCTAAAACCTAACTGTGGATATATCCGGACCAACGAAAGAAAATGTTCTTAAATATTTTAAGTTATTTTGACAAAAAAAAATTGTTTTGAGGGGTAAGAAACACAGAGCTCTGAAGTACAAACCTTAATGTCTATATCCTGATTGGGTCATTGCCATACATTAAATGACATTGAAACACGATGGGACTACCAAGGTATATGACAGAGAAAAGAAGGAGCTGTTTCCTAATAAGTGTAGAGTTTTCTCTGTGAAACTCAATAGGTCTGTAAGTCTTCCAATGTGTGACTGTCCTTGATATTATTGAAATAACTTTTTAAAACTGCTAGCATGAGAAATTTAGCATTTTCCCAAATCATATATATATATATATATATAAAAGAATCATATTACTTAGGCTTTTTGAAAACTCACCTTTCCTCTCTGTAATGACTTACATATTTGTGGAAGAGCACTAAGTGGGCTACAGTGAATAAGATCATTCCTCCATGTACCTTCACAGAGTAGATGATCCTGGAATACTCTTGCTGTTGTTTATTTTCTCCTGCTTAACCTGTCAAGAGAAAATTTTTGAAAATTCCATACATATGTAGAGGGAAATATGATCATTTTTCTGATACAAGTCACACTTTATTATTTTTTCCTAAGTTATATACATGTGTGTTACTGTTCAACTTGTATATTTAATATTATCCTAATTAGTGTAAATAATACTGTTCTAAGGTGTGTACATAATAATACTCTTATAGTTTGTGTCTGAGTAAGCATTAGAATATACTGTAAAAGCTGTTGAAAACAGCTCTCTTTCTCCTAGTCTGATTTTTGTTTGTTTCTTTAAAGAACATTTCATCTATGAAGTAAACAGCTCTAAGGAAAGAACCATGTAGCATGAACATACTAACAAGACAGATAACCTGTGTTCAATCTCTGTAATCTACATGGTGAAGAAGAGGTTAAACTATCAAAAGCTGTGCTCTGTACTTGACACCCTTGGGCACACACACACAAACACACATAAATAGATAAATAAATAAATCTTCAAAAATTAAAAAAATTAACTGATCTTATTGCTAAAGAATAATAGATCACAAATAAAACAAATGTATCATTAACAGATTACATGATTCTAGCTGGCATTGTTTTACGTATGGTAAGGGCCAAGGCAAGGGAAACACAAATTTCAGGCCTACATGGCTGCAGATCAGATTCAAAAACTCCTTGAGCAGCACAATAAGATTCTGTCTTAGCACAAAAGTAAGAAACTAGCTGGAGAAGCAGCACAGGGTAGAGGACTTTCCTGTTGTATCTGAGGGCCTGGGCTCAAAACCAAACTAAAAAGGGGCTTTAAACCATTTTGTTTAGACATCCAGTGGTTCTTTGTTGTCCTTCACAAACAGATAATTGCCTTACCAAAAACCCAAATTAAAATATCTTGCATGGTCACACCGTAAATTTAACTCACTCTCCTGCTGATTTGGAAGGGAAAAGGCTGGAAGGGAAAAGAATAGAATCTATATCAGGCATATCTTCAAAAAATTTAGAAGTCATGGCTCATGCTGGGGTTTACCATTAACATTTCAATACTTTCTGTCATCATCATTCCAATGGACTGAAAAGGTATCTGTGTCCTTTAATGGGCACTCTACTTAGGCCAATATAACATACACACCAGCCTGCTTAGCCCTTAAGAAATATAAAGGAAAACATTGCAATTTACATAGCTCTTCAAACAACAAATCAAAAATTTAAACTACATGTGAAAAGCCTGAATTATCTGGGCTGAAATCTCCAAAACTTTGTGGTAGAACGCCATATTCATTGTTGCTCTCTTTAGTTTGCTTATGTAAAACTTAGAAGTTTCTGATTTAAATTGCTTTTAGTGTACACTGCATCAAACTGTTTACTTGGTTCCATTTAAAGTTATGCTTTTCACCTAAGCCCTTTGATGCTTGTACCCATTATTCCCATTGTTTGCCTAACAGAATCTCCTCCCAGTGGGTTATTGTCAGGTCTCTAATGATGCAGTGAAGGTAGTGTCAAACGTGCACTTGCATAGTAAGGTAGACTGCACTTTTCTAGGGTTTGCTAAAATCGAAGTAATTATTTCTAGTTACAGAGGTAACCTGGCTTTGAGCAGAAACTGAAAAAAATTGAATACATTGGTGGGATGAACTTGGCCTTGGCAGGTAGGCAAGCATGAGAAGAAAAAGCTACATCTCATCTTCATCTCATAGATAACTCTAAAAACACATGAAACAATAGAGACGATTAGAGTTTACATTTGCAGAAAGACATAATGCCTTTCTAACATTTCATGTTTCGTCATTGAAGATAATAATTAATGAGTTCTTCACTGCATCTGGAGTGAAGGACCAAGGAAAAGGATCTAAAGTGGAAGAAGCTACTGATAACTATGACGAGCCAAAAGAACTCAGTCCAAAAGAAGTGCCTATTCTTAAATTCCAATATTTAAAAACAAATTTTGGGCAAAACATAAAAGGTTACACATTTATTGATTAGCATGTAATCTTTAAATTTGTTCCTAAATATTTCCAGTACATGTTCTTTTGACAAGTCTATTAAGTTCTACATACTGGCCTACTCTGTTTTCTTCTACATCAGACACCCTAGTGTTGGAATTACAGGCCCAGCTACCTATGTTCAATTCAGCATTAGTTTATACATTTATTCAAGTATTTGTAGTTTCTTTGTGGTTTACACATTTACAATCCTTGATTTTAGCTTCTATTGAGTATTACAGCAATTATTCATTATACATATTCAACCTACAATTCAACACAACCAGCAATGGTTATTTATTCTATAAAATGAAAACTTAACACCTTTAAATCAAACTTAAATCATCTGCCATTTTCTAGTACTAGGATATTTACCATTCTACAAACAAGTTCTACAGGATCAACTTGTACATTTTCTACATGTGGAAATAATTTGTCTTTCTCTACGTGGCAGATATCACTAATGATAATGTCTGATATTTGTATATGTGTGTGTATGTGTGTATGTGAATGAATGCTGAAGGACACATATGCAATTAAGTTCATATCTCTGTGATACTACTAATACATATCAATATATATTATAGTACACACACCTCTTCAACTGTTTTCAGTTTATTTACATATCACTCAGTGTAAAACCTCTCAGCATGGGGTTTCTATCTCAGGTCTTCAGGAAACTTCCACTATGTGCCATAATGGCAGTTCTGGTTTATTTAGATATTCTCTTTCCTCCACATTTTAGCAGAACTAAGTAGTCTAGGCATTTGGCTTTGGGAAGATTGTAGGTGCTGCTGTCTGGTCTTGTCTTTGTTAGGAGGATGTTCTGTTCTTTGGTTTCTGTTTCATCTCTTGTTTATTAGATGGCTGTGTGTTGCTTGGTAGAAATCCAATGATAGGAGTGGCCACTGGAGGTTCCAGGTAAAATGTATTTCTAGTAGTTCGGAGCTGACATAGGAATAGATACTGGCTATGGATAGGGAGAGGGTGGTGTGCCACAGAAGAGAGGAAATCAGGGTGTTCCATCAGGATCTACTTTGTCCCCTAGAAATAGGGGTAAAGAATGAGAAGAGACCACAACACATGGCCTGATACAGAACTGGGGATGAGACTCAGAGGTGGAGGTAGAGGTGAAGATCTGCAGTTAGTCTTTTTGATTAGCTAACCAGAGTGGCCCATAGGTTCCCGGTGAAGCTGTTGGAGTTGGGGGCAAGGTAGAGTGAGGTGGGGGTTGCAGCAGGTGGTCTGCTGGTCTGCTGGTCTGCTACAGACCTAGGGATGAGACTTGGGAATTAATTTTGGAGGAGCCGAGGGAGAGATGAAGAACTGAAGTCAGCCTACCTGCTTCCCTCTCAGGAGTGGAGTATAGGTTCCCAGGAAATGCCTATTGAAACTGGAGGGATAAAGCAATGAGTTGAGGGAGGGAAGTTTGGAGGAGTAGACCTGTGAGAGCCACTGGAGATATGAGTAGAGAAGAAGGGCCACAGAAGACCATAGAAGATGGCCTGCTACAGATTTAGGGATTAGAATGGGATTGGACTTAGATGAGAGGAGGGATAGTCTCCTGTAAGTCTCCAGTGTTCTTCAAACTATTTAGTCAAAAATATTTTCCTTTTTTCAAAGTGGGCAAATAGCACTTTCGCTTAAGAGCATTTGTTCCAAAGTTTACATCTAGATTAAAATTTCTTGTGTTACAGCAGGACTTCATTTTGATCCCTACAGCTTTATGTTATGAAGTAGTTGGTAGTAAGATGCTTTATTTTGTGCTTTTTGTTCACTGTATTTTTTATAGACCTACATTTTCATATGACGAATTTGGAGAGATTTTATGTGCATCCTGATATATCTCTTTTCTTGGGATTCTGGTAACTTCTATTCGGCTTTATAAGTACTAATACGCATCCTCTAAAGTAGCAGGCTAGTAAGGCTGGGGCTTTCTGCTTCCCCAAGTCATTAATATTCAGAAAAGAATATTAATCTTCTTTAATGAAGATTAAAGAAAACACCCAACTAACTTGAACAGGTAAAATTTTGCCATTCTTGGTTGTTGTTTTGGATAGAGTTCTGTTCACTCCCAAAAGAGTGAACAGAACTCCAAATTTTATGATATAAGGAGGAGGGGCCAGCAGAATGAATTCAGTTTACACAGCATTGTGAATACTGGTACCCAAATAAAGGAACTCATTTCTATATGAGGATGTAGTGATCCCAACTTGAATTCTTTCCTCCAAGAGTGTACAAAGAATTTAGGGGTATACACCACCCATAAATAGAAGAAGCCGCAGCATCCACCACTGTGAGGAATAAAGACATACTGTTTAAGCCTCTCACTCTATTGTTTTTTAAGTTAGCTCAAGTAGACAAGAAACTTGTGCTCTATTTTAATGTCTGGTTGTTCTCCGGTACATATCATGCTGTGTACTTTCCGCTAGATTAAATCAATTTAACTGTACAAGGAATAGTCAGATTTAGCCTTTTTACTGCTATCAAAATCGGAGGCTTACTTTTCTTTTATTTTTGAGATTATAATTACAGTATTTCTCCTCTTTTCTTCATCCAAGCCTTCCCATATCCCCTTCTTGCAAATCCACGGCATATTTTTTAATTGTTGTTATGTGCATAGATGATAGTTAGATAGATAGACAGATGATAGATAGATAGATGATAGAAAGACAGATGGTAGGTGGATATTCCTAAATATAACTTGCTCAGTATGTACAGTGTCATTTGTATGTATGTTTCATGTTTGGTATTAGATAACAAATTAGTATGTTCTTCCCCAGGAAAATACGTTTTTTAAAAATGACATAGTATCTTCAATTTAAAAGCCAAATAGTTTCAAAACTATTTGTGCTTTGTGATATCTTAAAAATATCTGAATAAACATTTAAATATGCATGAAAACAAAGATCTAAGAGGCTCTAGAGAAAATATTTTAAGATTAATTTTATGTAGTATTATGTCCTTATTAGCATATCCCACTTCCTGTTCTTTCACATTGCAATATTATGTAATTTTGAAGGACAATATACAATAAGATAGAAAAAATGCAGATTTCAGAAAAACACACTGGCATGGTTATCTCTATTTATAGTAATTTTGCCCTGATATTAACCAAAATAAAATTTATGATTTAATTTTTGCTGCTAATTTATACATATTTAACAATTGCATTCATTACTGGAAGTGTTTATTACACATTAAAATGAGAAATATTTTATTCTGTGATCGTAAGAATGTATTTTTATGAATACTTACCACCAGTTTGTTATAGCCATGTATTTAAAATACTTGACAATTCTTACTTAGATATTGTGATTACCATTTTCTAGATATGCAATTTCTGTTCTGTTTTTTGGAGACAGGGACTGACTTATGCCAGGTAGGTCTAGAACTGCTTGATATGGAGTATACTTTTGAAGTTCTGATACCAGGTATGTGTTTCTCCGCCACCTATTTTATATGGCACTAGGGATAAACCCAAGGCTTCTGGTACCTGAAATGAGCTTTCTGCACACTGAGCTACATCACCAGCATCTATTTTCTAGATATATAATCCCTCTAACGGTCTCTCCCTTGGTTCTTCCCCATCATTCCCCTTTCTCCATCTTTTCCTCTTTCCCTTCTGTCATCATTTACCATGTTTATGATAAATTCTATGCAACCCCCTTGATATCTAGAATCAAAACCATCATAGTCTCAGAGGGTTTCAGTTTGGAGAGCTCATAAGATATGAGCATGCTGTATGACACAGGCATGTGTTCAGGAGGCTGAGGGAATGACTGAAAGGCAGGTGCTGGGTGTTTCTACAAAACTGGGAAAGTAAAGTCTCTTGATTCCTGGGGCTTTTATAAGAAATATGTGAAAACTGCCCTCAGGCATTTGCGTGTTTTCTCATAGAGTTGTCTTCAAGCTGGAGTTTTTCACTGGAAGTTCTTTTTAAGGACGGAGAAATTTAAATATATATATATATATATAAATGAATTGGTTATTTTTCCTATAAATATATCTTATGTAACAAATGTTTTTTAACAGTCTTCAAATATGTATATACTAACAGAGTGATTAAGTCATGATTAAGATAACGGTGACAGACTCACACTTAGACTCACAATCTGATCTTCTGCTAGAAAGCTGTGGGAAAATAGGTGGCTCTTAGCTGATGAGATATTTTTTTAATGTCTAAATGACTTCAGTATTAGCTCTTAGGATAAATCCTTATTTAAAGAACCATAAAAAACTGCAGTTTTGCCCAGTAGATTTAAATCACTTTTGATGGAGCTGGGTTATCTCCTACATTAGGCAGAGGAAACTATAATACCTCAGGGAAGTACAACATGAATAAAAAGCTAGAGACTATTCATACACCATGTCTGTAGTTCCTGTATATTTTATTTCTTTCATAGTTCATAAAATGAGCCTTGAAAACACATAGCCTTCATGCACATTTGAAGTGAAACCCCCTTCTGACTCCATTGGGTAAAGCATGCAAAATGACAAATGCACTTAGCCTTTCAATGAACCCAACTCACATAAGTGATGGGTGTTTCAAACCAGTGATGGAAACTCCCTGGGTGTCAGGGGAGTAGGTACCACTCTAAACACTCAATCTAAAGATAATGTGAATTGTTTGATTCAACACTGTGTGGGTGAGTGTCTCCTTGGAACAGGAATTAGCACCTTCAGCATCATCACTGTATTATTGAAGTTAACATTTGCAGGCAGATACATTTTTTATGTTGAACATAAAAATAAGGTTTTCCCTGTAATCTACAGTAGAGATCCATGTGGAAACATAAATCCGAAATATTGTGAATGCTGAAAAAAAGAATGTCAAAGATGAATGACTTCTGAGAGAATAGCAGAGAGCTTCTGCATGATTCATGACGACAGGGAAGATATTATCCCCTGTAATTTGAAAGGGGGAAAATGCATATTTCTTTCCATATAGTCATGAGGAAAAAACCTTGAAAATAAAGTTATCTTCCAATTTGATTTAACTTTTTAAAAAAATTTATCTTTTGAAGGAGTGAACATAGTAATAGGTATACCTCTTTATATCCACATATATCCCATAAATGAAGACATAGGAGGCTCAACTAGTTTAGTTTCTGGTCACAAATATGTAAACCTTGAAATGCTTAAGTCCATGGAGTACTACCTTCAGTGTTTTCAGTGGGACACATGTAAGCCAGGTAAAATTTCACCAACAGAAAAAAAAGTTAAATTTATCTCACAATCTAGGTACTTTTCCATTTTTCAAAGAATTAGCCCAAATTAAGCAGTAAACAGAATAACACATGAAGTTTTCCTTGATTTCAGCAAGGAACATGCTTGTTTTCCACGCATTAGGACATGGTTTCTTTGATGCCTTTCAACTATGCTGTGAGTTATAATAGTACCTTTTTGAGGTTTTTACAAGGCTCTTAAACTAATTATGAATTACCTTAAAAAAAGCCAGGATATAGTTTGTGAGTTTCTTCAAGGAGGGAAGAGATTTCTGCATCATACAGTGTGATACTGATTCATTGCATGGTTAGTTTAGAAAGCCAACCTGCATTTGGAAATGTCACTAAACACAGGCAGAGAACAAAGTGGAATTAAGAACCAAGGTGGGGATTGCAGTCAGCATTGACTATGACACTGTTCAATGATAAATTTTGAGAAATGTTTTTGTACAGAAAAAAACAAAAACAAAAATTAGAGCAGAGAACAAACAAACAAAGAAAGCAAAAACAGGTTCAGTGATGAACTACAAACAGAACATGACTAGAGTTTGCCAGTTCACCAAGTCAGTTTCTGGCTTCAAGTATTTCTTATAATGTTCTGGTGTCCAAAATTTAATTTTATATATACATTCTTGATTTATTCATAGTATCTATTTTGTGTGATATTGTAACACCAAAATATAAAATAATAATAATAAAACTTGAGTACATATAATGATTTTATGATTATTATAGTTATCAAGGTCCCAATCTAGCAAATATTGTTATCTCTAAAATCATCATTACTATTAGGTATTACTCTTGATTTTTAGTCTAGCTCTACTTTTTGTCTTTGCACACTAGCTATACGAATTTCCCTAATTCTCCAGACATTTGTTCCTCTAAAAATGATCAGAAAGAGTTTGAGTACTCTCATGGGTTTCTGTAAGTCCATCAATCTGACTTGAAATTCCTGAACATTCTGTTCTCCCGAGAGTCACCAACCATGGTACATATTTTTATAGTGCTCAAATTAGCAGGCATTGTGCAGGGAACCGAACATGGGGATTTTATTTCTGAGAAAATAATTACAGTTAAGAACATAGTGGGAGAAGGACTCATCAAATGCCTATTTCCGAGGTTTATAGTTCTGCACCCCACCATGAGACTGTCCAAACACAATTTAAAGAGACACCGAACTGGATTCAGGAAGTTGAGTATTTTATGAATTTTTGCCTCTAAGTGACATATGCCTTTCTGCAAAATCACAAAAATAGATTTGTTTGGTGCATGGAGCGGAGCATTACTGATGTAATTGGGTAAGGCTGGCACAGTGTGTTCAGTTTTAGTTGATGACACTGAATAAATCGCTTGTGGGAATAAATTGTGTATTCATGGAAACTTCAATGTACCTGTGAACATAGCTCAGCCCAGAATTTAGAGCTTGATTTGATTTTCTGGTGCATTCAAAGGCATTATGAATATGGGCCTAAACACAAAGGAAAATCCAGTAGTTGGAATCCAGCTGAAAAGTGGCTTCATTTCTGGGAGAGTAGCTTCCCTCTAGAGAAGCTGGCCGCATCCATGTGTGTGCCTTCTTGTGACACCATCGTATATGCTGAGCCTCATTTACCCTGAATATTGAGCCAGTCCTACTCTGGGAGATTTCTGTATGTCGCTTTGGGGGTGAAAAAGCACTTGACAAGTAACTGTATAAAAGTGCTGGCCTTGAGCTTAAAATTGGCCATGGCATTTGATTTTTGTTTCTTCAAATGATACAAATCTTTAAGTGATAGATGAATAAACACAGAAACTAAAAGATAAGGAAATGTCCATTTTTTTCTGGCTTAAAGTGGCCTAGATCCCAATGCATTTGATTTAGTTACACATATAGCAAGTAATATGATGTTCAAAAGAAATTTGCCTTCATCAATTCTTAGGTAAGTGGACTGAGGAGTAATTGCTACATAGAAACCAAGCAACAGGCGTCTTCCTATTGAAACTATGTACATACTCAAAAAAAAGCGGCAAATTTGCTTCATGATTGTTGGTGCATGCTAAGCATTTTTATTTCAAATTCCCCTGTTCCTAAATTTGCATAGTGTTGCTTCTAAAAAACAAGTTAGTACACTGTTCAGTCCCAAACAATATAAATTCATATTAGTCGCTGCTCAGAGGTTTGCAGTTAAGGTCTAACTCTTTCAGGAAATGTATTGCTGCTTCTATAAAAAAGTATAAAGGCTGTAGAATATGAATTACTAATCTTTAGTGTTAAAATTAGAAAAATACAAATGACAGAGATGGTGCAGTATAAACATTTGGATTTATAAGCAAGGTACAAAAGTTATCATATTAGATTAATTACTTTGCTTTGTTTAATTTTAGTCACGTTATTTACAAAAAGTATTTTCAGGCTTGAGAGACACCTTAGCAGTTAAGAGCATTTGCAAAGGTCCTAGGTTCAGTCCCCAGTATCCACATGGTAGCTCATAACAGTGTAAGTCCAGTCCTTTGAGATCTTCTGACATCCACAGGCACCAGGCACACATGCAGTAAACAGACATAGGTGTAGGCAAATAACAAACAAATAAATAAATGGTTTAGAAGGGTAAAATTTGTATTTAAAACAATGTATCTGAACGTTCTTTGTAAGGCTTTTAGTCTAAATGACAGCAGCCTGTAGCATTTAGAAGCATGATAGCTAGCAGCCAATACCAGTTGTTCAGATATAATTTTTGAGTCTTAGAAATAAAATGATTTGAGCAATTTTCTGTTTCCATATGTTTATATATAAAACTAATACTAGATCATGCCTTATAATACTTTGGTATAGACTGAAAATATTTTTTACTTAGAATCACTATTAAAGAGTAAGCATGCAGTAATTTTTATTTCTAAACCATCATTTTTCCTTATCATTTTGTGCGTGTGTACTATGTGTGTATCTTAAGAGTGTGTTCAGCCTCATGCATGGCACAAGGGGCCTGTGATCATCAGAGGACATTTTGGAGTCAGTTATTTCCTTCTAGCCTGATTCCAGAAATTGATCTCAGGTCACCAGGCATGTGTAGCAGGCACCTACCCATCTCAAAGGCTAAATAACTTTTAATTACTATATATCATTCTTGATTACAGAGATCAGTCTTACTGTTCTTGTTCTTTCCATTTTAGTTTACCATTTCATTCACCTCATTGTTCATTTACTTTTAATTTATTGTATTTTTTTGTCAACCATCCCTACTCATAGAGATTCATGTGTGGAACAGATCTGTATTTCTATTTACAATAGAGAATTTATCCTTGACTCGAGTCTCCTAAAGACTCTTGGGACTCTATATGGCTGAAAATTCATGTGTTTAATGACTTGAAATTTGACTTATAAGACAGACATACTGAAAGCTCTATGACTCTCCACCTGCCCCACCAATAGGAATGTTCTTAATATTTCAGAAAAGAATTGCTAGATTAAGAGTGAGTGCGTTGAAACTGAATCAATTAGTTGAGAATAAAACTTATATAATTATTTTTATATCAAAAACTTGTATTATGAGTGTTTTTAAACTTTTCTCATTAGTATTTTTTAATTTGTACATTTATAATTACATTTCTGTAAATGTATTCAAGGTTGAATGTCAACTTAATAGAAAGTTCCCCGTTCATCTTTGCTATAAAAATGGGACCATTTGACTAGAACACAGAGCATGAACAATTGATGTACATTGTTCTCTTTTTGAGATGAGATGACCTCAGTCTTTTAGATGCAGAGCTTACCCCAGCCCCCCTGAAAGCACAGAACAGTAAGTGTCCGATTTGGTGAGAAGGGAGTAGTGGTCCAATGACATTCCCTAGTATTACATGTTATTTCAGTTACAGACAAACAAATGATAATACCCAGCTGCATGTTTATGGTTTTTTAACCAAAAATATTAAATAAATGTGATTCACCTCAGATTTAACATAATAAGAGCTAGCTGATGAAGTACTTTTCCATGAGTTTCCTATTTTGACTTAGGTTTAAGCCCATCAACAATAAAGGATATGCACTTGATGATTTCACATTTTTATTGAAGTATAAAATTTCAAAGATACAGAATCAAACTTAAACTGTTTTCAAGATAATGCAACAGAAAACTTTTGATGATTCAGGAACTGTATGACCTTGATGAAGGTAACTTTCCTACAAAAATTGAAGTTTCCTGCATCTCATTCTGGAAACGAATCTAATTTCAATACAAATGTACTCAGAACCCGAATTGGATGCAGCTTTGGGAAGAAAGAACACAGTTGTCAATATAACCTCAGCAATGAACACCGTCTCTGATAAGCAGCCCAATGAAAGCCTTTGTGAGGTTTAAAAACTAAAATAAAAGGAATAAAATATCTCCCTGAATAGTTCTTAAAGTGAAGGGCCTGTCAAGGTGTAAAAACAAATACTGGTAATACAAGAAATATTTACTTGTTCTTTTTCTTGATAACTGTTGCATAGGGGTCTTAGCTTCAGCTCAGGTTCACACAAAACAAAGCCCAAGGCAAACACTTGCATGAAAATTGTTTTTCCTTTTTCTTTACCACAGCAGAGGAAAGGTTGGTACCAAAGAACTGGAGCAAGAAAGAGAAGTTACACGAGGAAATGAAAAGCAACAATAGAGAACTTTAGCTGGTCTTTGTTCTTCCAAAAAATTAGCAGGGCTTTTAATTACATTTAGTGCTCTCTGCAGAGTAGGAAAAAAAGGTGTATATTTATCTTGTGGTTTCTATTGGTCAAGGATGCTTTTGTATTGTCTTCCGACAATTATGGGAGACCCAGATGTCACCAAAAGTCATCTTTTCTTTCTTTCCTTTCTTCTTCCTTTCTTCCTTCTTTCCTCTCTCCCTTCCTTCCTTCCTTTCTTTTTTTTTCAACCTTGGTTGAAAGAAGAGACACAAAAAACAGAACCCACATTAAATGCAGTAAGCTGACTCCAAAGAAGGGTCAAAACTGGCAGGAAGCTGGTTACAGAAACATAGCCTGGTCAAACCAGGAATACTTGAAAATATTTGACTACTACCCCGTGCAATCTCCTAGGCTGTCCTCACCACTGATGGTTGCCTTTCTAATCTCAAATCAAATGGAGTTTACTAATTAGTTGCCCTTTTGAAAGTGAATGTCAGCCTGATGATAGGTAATGAAAAATGCAAATCCTCCCCCCTAGTCGCAAACTTTTTCTCTAGTTCAACCAGTTGGGCTTTAAAAAATGATTTCTCAAATGATGTGTCATCACACCAATGTAGAGTGTCAGTCTTCTCTATGTCTTTCTAGTTCTTCATCCTAACCCATTTTTCTTAAGGAAAATTAACAGTAAATATTTCTGAGTAGAGTAACAGATCTGAAAATAAAATACCTTGCAGGAATTCAAAAATAATTACAATTCTACTACTACATAATGAATATACTATGCATTTCTTATGTCTTTTCGACTGAAGACCTAAATGTTATTTAACTGATACTATAGTAAGAGAGCACTAGTATAAAGAAAATGCCTTGAATGGTGTTTGACATGTACACACACAGACACACACACACACACACACACACACACACACAGAGAGAGAGAGAGAGAGAGAGAGAGAGAGAGAAAGAGAAAGAGAGATCTAGGCCAGCAATCCTGAAATTAAACTATTTTTGTCATTGTTTTGTTGCTTTGTTTTGTTTTGTTGTATTTTCCTCCATGTAGTATGTAAGGAATTCAATAGTTGGGCATAATGGCTCACACTTCTATATCTAGCAGTTGTTGTAGTCGTTGGAGTCTCAGACAAGATCAACTCCATGAACTCAAGATCAGCCTAATCTACAAAATACAGTCCAGGCTAGCCTGAAATACACAGTAAGACTCTACCTCAAAATTATTATTAAAAAAAAGAAAGAAAAACAAAGGAACAAAAGAAGAATGCAGAAGTGACCAAAATGAAATTATGTTTCAGAAGCAGTCTGTGAAGGTGAAAACAGAAACAAACAAAACCCCACAGGCAAGCACAGAGAGGCCGAAGATAATCAGACATACCTAATAAAAGTCTCCATGGCAAAGGTGATGGGATTGCAGTGGGCACCTGTTCAAAGCACTAAAGAAAATAAGTAATCAGAAAATTTTTTTAACATTAACAAGCATACTCTTACATTTGTTCAAGTTGTTAGAAGAGAGACAATGAGCTAAAATTTAGGTTGAGCTAAGAACAACAGTTTGGTTCTAAATCCAGGATATACAAGCTAAATTCCTCCATGGGGCATTCAAATTACATTACACACAAGAGAGAGGAAGGCATAGGACAGATGTCAACATAATACTTTGTATAACTATATAGAGTTCTTTTAAGAAAATAACATAGGATAGACATCTTAGTTGCCCCTCAGCAAATTCAGGACCAAAAACTGGATTATACTAGCAATACCTAGAAAATAGTAGTTGTTCTTCTTCTCCTCCTCCACCTCTCCTTCTTTTTTCTTGCTAAAATTCTGTATTTCCTACAGTGGAGATGGAAATATTGCACATAGATGTATAAGGAAAATGCTACACTCACACATAATGGAATATTAGCCTATCTTAATAAAAGAAGGAAACACTTCAAACTATGAGAACATGGATAATTCTGAAGACATTATGCTAAGAGAGATAAGCCAACCACAGAAGGACAAATGCTGATTCCACATAAATGAGGAATCCACAATGGTGAAACAAATATTTCAATCAATATCCAACTTTCTTTCTTCATTGCTGTAACCCTTTTTTTCAACATGCCCTTCTTTATGTCAGGCAAATGACACAGCTTCCTGACTAATTTTTCTATTTCTTCTCTTGCCATCCTCAGTGTGCTCCCAACTTCAGCTGGAGTGATTTGGAAACTCAAATTCATCATAGTATTCTCTGATTAAAACACATCAAAATCTTTTAGTTTTCTATTGCTAAAAATCTGTATAATTTAAAAACAGCCAACATACAAACTTATAGGTTTTTTGTGGCATTTGCATGCCATGCACATTTACGCGTGCACATATTTAATTTTTTATTTAATTTTATTTAAATATATTTATTAAAATTTTGTATAAATTTTATATCACTTTGTCTCCCCACTGCAGCACCCTCCCTTGTCTCCTCCCAGCCCCACCCATCCTTTCTCTTCTCCCCCTATGTCCTTTCGCTAGTCCCCTGAGATGGGAGGACCTCCTCCCCTTCTATCTGACCCCAGCTTATCAGGTCTCATCAAGTCTGGCTGCATCATCTTCATTTGTGGCCTGGCAAGGCTGGACTGCCCCCCAGAGGGAGGTGATCAAAGAGCCTGCCAATGAGTTCAGGTCAGACACAAAACCTGTACCCCTTACTAGGGAACCCAATTGGAAACTGAGCAACCTATGGGTTTCCTTTGAACAGGGGATCTAGGTCCTCTCCATGCATGGTCCGTGGTTGGAGTATAATGTCTCTGCAGGACCCATGGGCCCAGGTATTTTGGCTCTATTGTTCTCCTTCTGGAGTTCCTGTCTGCTCCAGGTGTTTCTTTTTTTTTTTTTAATGTATTTATTTTTATATCAATCACAGGTTAGATACTTTGAATCCCAGGAGTAGCCCCCTCCCTCAGTCCCTCCTACCCTCCCACTCCCTCCCTCATCTCCCTCCTCCCCACCCCTTCCAAGTTCACCAATAGGGGAGGACCTCCTCCCCTTCTATCCAACCCCAGCTTATCCTGTCTCCTCAGGGCTGGCTGCAATGTCCTCCCCTGGGATCTAGCCAGTCTGTCACTCCCCAGCTTGTATGGGGGAGGGTCAAAGAGTCAGCCATCAAGATCTTGATTGAAACAGTCCCTGTTTCCCTCACTAGGGTCTTCAGTCCGACAACGAGCTATTATGGGCCCATCTGTGTGGGGGTTCCAGGCCACATCCACGCATGGTCCTTGATTGTAGAAACCGTCTCATACAA
The DNA here is from genome assembly GCA_028658305.1 of Pachyuromys duprasi. Classification (NCBI taxonomy): domain Eukaryota; kingdom Metazoa; phylum Chordata; class Mammalia; order Rodentia; family Muridae; genus Pachyuromys; species Pachyuromys duprasi. The sequence continues at coordinate 59,804,246 of CM053762.1, read as the reverse complement.
GACCCCTGTGCCCTGCTCAGT
>CM053762.1:59778146-59803725 GCA_028658305.1 Pachyuromys duprasi | reverse complement strand
ACAGTCCCTGTTTCCCTCACTAGGGTCTTCAGTCTGACACTGAGCTATCATGGGCCCCATCTGAGCAGGGGTTCCAGGCCACATCCACACATGGTCCTTGATTGTAGAAACCATCTCACACAAGACCCTGTGCCCTGCTCAGTTTGGTCTTTGTGGAGCTCTTGTTCTCCCCAAGTCTCAACAACCTCCCCCAGATCTATCGTTACTTCTCGCCCTCTGTCAGAGGCTTGATCTCGAGTCTTAATATCTGCTCTGATACATCGCTACATTGACCTCCCCAGAGGACCTCTTTGGCATGCTCCTGTCCTGTTGCTTGTTTTCCCCTCCACTCAATGTCCATCCCATTTGTTCATTCAAACAAGCATTGATCATACCAACCTGGGTCCTCCTTCCTGTATATCCTCTCTAGGTGTGTAGATTTCCGCTTGACTTTCCTATCCTATAGGTCTATATAAGTGAGTATATACCATATGTTTCTTTCTTCTTTTGGGATACCTCACTTAGGATGATTGTTTCCAGGTCCCACCATTTGCCTGCGAGCTCCAGGTGTTTCTATCTCCCTCTTCTTCCATAAGGATTCCTGCACTATGCCCAAAGTTTGGCTATGAGTCTCATTATCTCCTTTTATACCCTGGTGGGTAGAGCCTTTCAGAGGTCTTCTGTGAAAGGCTCTTGTCCTGTTCCTTGTCTTCTCCTAGATCAACAATTAATAAATGAGACCTCATGAAACTGAAAAGATTCTGTAAAGCAAAAGACACTGTAATCAGAGCAAAATAATAGCCTACAGACTGGACAAAGATCTTAACCAACCCTACATCTGACAGAGGACTAATATCCAGAATATATAAAGAACTGAAGAAGTTAAACATCAACAAACCAAGTAATCTAATATAAAAAAAAAGGATACAGAGTTAAACAGAGAATTTTCAACAGCAGAATATTGAATGGCAGAGAAACACTTAAAGAAATGCTCAAAGGACAGAGGAAGATGATGCAGCCACTCCAGATGAGACCTGATAAACTAGGATCAGAAGGAAGGGGAGGAGGGCCTCTCCTATCAGTGGATTGGGTGAGGGTCATGGGAGGAGAAGAGGAAGGGAGGCTGGGATTGGGAGGAGATTATATATATATATATATAATATATATATATATATCCCTGAAGGGATGATGCATGCTAGAGGGGACATGGAGAAAGGGAAAACCCTCCTCCAACTCATTGTTGGTAGGAATGTAACCTTGTACAACTTCTTTGAAAATCAATCTGGCACTTTCTAGAAAATTAGGAATAGTGCTACCGAAAGAATCAGCTATACCACTCCTAAGGATATCCCGAAAAGTTTCCCCACCATTCAGTAAGGACATATGCTCAGCTATGCTCATAGCAGCTTTCTTCTTTTGATCCGCAAGCTAAAGCAACCCCATACTTTCTAGAATCAAATGTTATTCCCCAGAGTGGGTTTTCATAAAGAATGGGAAGAAGAGGAACTCCTTTTTTGTATTTTTTTAATTTTAATTTTAATTTTATTTTTATTAATTACAGTTTATTCACTTTGTATCCCAGCTATAGCCACCTCCCCCACCCCTCTCAATCACATCCTTCCTCCCTTTTCTTCTCCTATGCTCCTCCCCCAAGTCCACTGATAGGGGAGGTCTACCTCCCCTTCCATCTGACCCTAGCCTTTAGGTCTCATCAGGACTGGCTGCATTGTCTTCCTCTGTGGCCTGGTAAGGCTGTTCCCTGCTCAGGTAGAGGTGATCAAAGAGTTCATGTCAGAGATGGTCTCTGTTCCTATTATTGGAGAGCCCTCTTGGACAGAACTCTTAAAAGCTGAATGCAATCAGAATACACATACACACACAGACACTCACAGGTACTCACACACACATACACATGCAGGCATGCAGGCATGCACACAAACATGCAAACACACACATACATGTGCACACAGATACACACATATGCAGGCATTAATGCAGGCTCACACATGTGCACACAAATGTACACTCATAGATGTACACACATCTAAACTCACATACATGCGCACAATTTTGTATTGGGTGATCATGTTGTAGCAGAAGAGTGTGAAATATTGCTTGGTAATTCATGGTTCTTGTCCCACAACAAACATAATGAGCAGAATTAAAGCTCATAAAGAAGACATACTCAGTTTTGGAAAATTACTCTTTTGTATGTTCTTTGTGATTGTATGTACCATCAAAATTAGCAATAAATACTTTATTATCAGGACTATCAACACACACAAAGGTTATATCTAGATTTTAGAGTTGGAAAGGAGAGAAAATAATCCAACATAATAATGTTGTGTACTTGAGCATCTTTTAGATATATGCCTAGGAGTGGTATAGCTAGGTCTTGAGGTAGTACTATTCCTAATTGTCTGAGAAAGTGCCAGATTGATTTCCAAAGTGGTTGTACAAGTTTACATTCCCACCAGCAATGGAAGGGGCTTCCCCTTTCTCCACATCCTCTTCAGCATGTGTTGTCACTTGAGTTTTTGATCTTAGCCATTTTGATGGGTGTATGATGAAATCTCTTTTTGTTTTGCATTTCCCTGATGACTAAGGATGTTGAGCATTTCTTTAAGTATTACTCTGCCATTCGATATTCCTGTATTGAGAATTCTCTGTTTAGCTCTGTATCCCATTTTTTAATTGGGTTACTTGATTTGTTGCTGTTTAACTTCTTAAATTCTTTATATATTCTGGATATTAGCCCTCTGTCAGAAATAGGATTGGTGAAGATTCTTTCTCAGTCTGTAGGCTGTTGTTTTGTTCTTATAACAGTGTCCTTTGCTTTACAGAAGCTTTTCAGTTTCATGAGTTCTTATTTACTGATTATTGATCTTAGGGCCTGTGCTGTTAGTGTTCTCTTTAGGAAGCTGTTTCCTGTGTCAATGAGGTCAAGGCTCTTCCCCACTTTTTCTTCTTATAGGTTTAGTGTGTCCATTTTTATAATGAGGTCTTTGATCCACTTGGATTTTAATTTTGTTCAGGGGGATAAGTATGGATCTATTTGTATTTTTCTACATATAAACATCCATTAGTCTAGTATCATTTGTTAAAGATGCTATCTTTTTACCATTGTATGATTTTGGCATCTTTGCTCAATCATATTGGTAGCAGCCTTATTTGTAATAGCCAGAAGCTGGAAACAACACAAATATCCCTCAGTTGAGGAATGGATACAGAAATTGTGGTTCAGTTACACAATGGAATACTATTCAGCAATTCAAAACAAAGAAATCATGAAATTTGCAGGCAAATGATGAGGTCTAGGAAAGATCATCCTGAGTGAGGTATCCCAGAAGCAGAAAGACATGCAACGTATATACTCACTTATAAGTGGATATTAGACATATAATATAGGATAATCGTACTAAAATCTGTACACCTAAGGAACCTAATCAAGAAGGAGGACCCTGGATAAGATGTTCAATCTTCATTCAGAAAGGCAAATGAAATGGACATCAGAAAAGAACAGAGAACATAAAAAGAGCCTATCACAGATGGCCTCTGAAAGACTCCACCCAGCAGGGTATCAAAACATATGTTGAGATTCATAGCCAAACTTTGGGCAGAGTGTAGGGAATCTTATAATAGAAGGGGAGATAGAAAGACCTCGAGGGAACAGGAGCTCTACAAGGAGAGCAACAGAACCAAAAAATTTGGACACTGGGGTCTTTCTGAGACTGATACTCCAAACAAGGACCATGCATGGAGATAACTTAGAACCCCTGTACAGATGTAGCCCATGGCAGCTCAGTGTCCAAGAAGTTTCCCAATAATAGGAACAGGGAGTGTCTCTGACATGAACTCACGCACTGGCTCTTTGATCACCTCCACCTGAGGGGGGAACAGCCTTACCATTCCACAGAGAAATTAAAAAAAAAAAAAAAAACCTAGTCCTGATGAGATCTGATAGACTAGGGTCAGTTTGAAGAGAGGAGGACCTCGCCTATTGTTGGACTGGGGGAGGGGCATAGAAGAGGGAGGGAAGGTGTGATTGGAAGGGGATGGGAGAGGGGGCTACAGCTGGGATACAAAGTAAATAAACTCTAATTAATAAAAATAAAAAAATAAAAAAGAGTTTCAAAATATTCCTTTAGGAGAAATGCAGGTAAATTGGACTCAGGTAAAGAAGAGATACACACATGTATATATGTAATTTCCACATTAACTGTTTAAATTTGGATAAGGACTCTTTAAGAGCCCATGTTTCAAAGATTTGATTCCAAGCATAGTATTTTGAGAAAATAGGTAACATTAGGGACTTGAGGACATGGAGAGGTTCTTTGGATATTGCAATGTCTTTTCAACAAGGTTTGGTGATCCCAGCTTCATCCTCTCTCTACTCCCTGTTCATAGCACAAGCAGTTGGCTCCATGTCCCCCTGCCACCTACACTGATGCCTTTGCTATTTGTTATCCCCATCAGAAGCTCAACAAAACTACCCTGACCAGTCTTGGGCTTAAAACTTTAACACTGTTAGCTAAAATAATATTTTCTGTTTGTAATTTATCTCAGGTATTTCATTATGGTGACAGCAAGCTGGCTGGCATGGCGTCTTTGAGGGAAAAAATCTAATTTTCCATTTTTCCTCTCTGGCCAATGTGGAAATTTGAGTGTGCCACTGAGGGGTTTGAATTTTATCCCATGAGATAGAGTATAATTATTCTCTATCCAGGCAAAATTATCAACATTTTGTCTCTCTTCAAACAGTTTGGGCAATCTAAAGTTGTGTTTGTGTGAGCTTTAGAATTTCTGAGCCAAATGGAGCTCTCCAATGACATTACCTACATTAAAATATTTCATTGTAAGCATCCTTCACATTAGCCAATTTGATGCTCTGTGAATGTATCTTTTGTTGTCATGGATTTGGGCCTCAGTTTTTTAATGAACTACAATAAATTATACATACAACGTATTTCATATTGTTATAGCCGGAGAGTAAACCTGTCACCGCACAATCGAAAATAGGTCCCTGATTGATATAGCACTTTTCAGAGTAGAGCCTGTGAAGTGGCTGACCCTCTCGGGATTTAAAAATTCTCACATCTCAGCACTGATTATTCACCTGTCCATGCACCATTTTATATGACATTATTATTTTGCTGTTTGATTTAATTCTGCTAACCTATATTAAGTATGCCCTATGCTTCTGTCACTGCATTTTCCTGGGAATCAGAGACTGATTTCTTCCTTGTGGAATTCACAGTAAAGAAATCCAAAGGGTACAGATGCCTTCATTATAAGTTACAGTCAAAGCAAATAAGAAATGCAAGGAAGTCTCATTATGGTGTAAATCAAGTTTACCTGAAGATGAAGGAGTGAACGTTCTAGTGTAGAAATCTAATTTAAAAATGACAATGGATAGGTATGGTAGATTGTGTAGGAGTTGGACAGGCAGAAAGCACTGCCAAGAGGGTTCAGATTTTTCTAAGCTAAAATAATAAAAACATAAATGCAGTGAGAGGTGAACAGCTGCTGTGTTGGAGGAACGGCAAATAGATTCACAGTATCAATGTTTTTAACTGAGTATGAAAGGGAAGGAAACAAATATAGCTGTGAAGGGCAGCAAAGTCCATGCCAAAGAGTTTGGAATGTTTTACATGAGACACCAGGAAATATTGTAACACCTCAAAGCCAGCATGCCAAACATGAAACTAGAATTAGATGTTTTCTTTCTACAGCCTAAGAAGCCTCTTGATATGCCCCTAATTAAAAAAAATTAATAAATAAATATATATTCATACAAACACACACACACACACACACACACACACACACACACACACACACACACACACACACACACACATATATATATATATATATATATATATATATATATATATATATAATTTCTGGAGTAAACATCTCTGGATTTACTTTTTAGGAAGAGTTTCAAAGTGGCAGGAGTAGACTTTTGCATGTTAGGCATTCCTGTCCACCCAAACCATCTTTGAGTTTTGGGGATAGTAATTGGCCCTGTCTAGTTGCCTTAAAGAACTAAATCTTGCCATTAAATACTCTACCTGTGTAAGCAAAAGTTGGTGGAGAAGACTCCAGTATTTGATTTGGCCCAAATCCTAGTTCTTGGAAGATGAGAGCTAACAGAGGCAGATTTTCCCTGAAGGGCAAAGAGAGACACAAACCAAAGACACAATGTCAGTAAACAAATTTGTGATGCTTGCCAAATGATGCTGCCATCCCCTGAATGATGTGTCTGCACCAAGCACATGCAGATGACAAGCAGAATGACTACATTTACTGGTAGGAAGATCTTGAAAATCCACTATTTCTGATGGATAGCTCCAGTTTCTCTAGTCTGATAAAACTTTCTTCCATTTTTGTGCTTCTTAAAATTCATCCTGGGGTTTGGTAGGCCCAAATGATCAGAAAACAGCAAAACAAAAGAACACATCAGTTGAACCAAAATGGGGATAAATAAGCATAAAGGGGATTTCTACAAGCTGTTTGTTGGAAGAAGCACATGGTTGCATGCTATTGTGCATATGTCAGGAGATTGTGTTCATTAACCTCAGAAATCAATATGCGCTGCCAATGAAAATACACATGTACTACAAGCATGTAATTGACACCAAGTAACTGTTAGTGTGCTTTTAACATTGTTGGCCAGCTATTATGGCAGTATGCAAAGGAAAGAATGGGGGAAATAAGTATTTGAAAATTAGCATTGAATATATCTTTATTCTTCAATAGAATGTGTACAACTGTGAGAATCCTTCATGAGTGACAAAGGGAGCCTATCATTTGACTTCTACCTCAAATCCCCAAAGACAGAGACTCATGTGGTTACTGAACCATTTTTCAGTAGGAAAGAATTAATCTCTTAGGAGGCAGTAAGCACTGATTTATTCTCTCTTCCTCTATCTTCTAACTGGACCACCTACACATACTAAGTCATGTCAGGATTGGTGCTGAAGATCTCACGTTTTCTTTCCTGTGGGACATACCCAAACCGGACTGACAAGTATTAAAATCAGAATTAAAGGGGGGGTGGAATTTTTTTGTCCCAAAGCATGACATAATATTTGTTCACTTAGCATTTTACATAGGGCAAATATTTCAGTTTTTCTCTTCTATACTCCTCCATGTACCTTTGTAGAAGTGATGAATCCATACATGTGTTGCTGAAGATATAGGAGTCCAGGGAGTAAAATCATGAAGGTGGGTGACTAAAAGAAATCAACTTCTCACACCCATCCCTGAAAAAAATCCACAAATATAAACACTATGACAAGACAAGACATCCCAGAGTCTCAAGGGAAAATTAAAGAAACTGCATTAGACCAAAATCAATAGGAATCTGTGTCAAAAATATGTCTGGTGATACTATCATATCTAAAATGCAAAGAGGGAAGAAAGGGAGAAAAACCTTACCAGCATCAGTTACCATGGCACCCAGCAAGTTGTTTTGGAGAAAACACCAGCATCTCTTGTCATTGAGGTTACCAGGAATACCTTCTGAGGAGTCCTGAATATAAAACAGTTACACTCACCTCCCCAAAGAAGCAGACTCTTTGGAGCCACTGCAGCAGAAGTATCACCACTTTCTCCCATATGAAAACCATCTTGCCATAGAACCAAGCTTGCTCTGAGTATTTGTACACAGACCCAGACTCAGCAGCTAGTCTCAGCTTTTCTACATCTCAGTAACTGCAGCCATTACCATGATGACCTAGTATGCATTCTGTCCAGAAGCCAAACTCTTACTTTGAAAGCCCATGCCCCTAGCAACAGCTCAGCCACCATACAAAGTTGTTCTCAGCCTTTAGCTGCAGTTACTCTGGATAGGACTAAGCTTTAGAATCTGCCCCATGGTTACATCAGTGCTTCCAATGCCCCTGGCACTGAAACCATAATTAGTTAGGCTATACTCTGACCTGTCCCTAGAGCTGCTTTCTTTGTATACATGCCTATTAATTAATTCTTGGCATCTGTGCTTCAGAGGCTGCTACCAAGATGGAAAGAGGTGTGCCTATTCCCCACACACCAGGTCCACCATTGCCTCAGATCTCAGAAACCCCAGTGCAGATGTTAGAAAACAGTGTACAGATCTTTTTCAGATCTGTGGTGGTACCACAGAAACAGAGAATAATAAGTCAAATAATCTTGATGAGAAAATATACAAAATACCAGAAAAACATTCACAAAGCAAATTCACCAGCATATTAAAAATATTTTCCCATGGAAGCAGGAATGAATCACAACATGCAAGTTTATAAATACAGTATATCAAATTATTAGAAGAACAGACATCGCATATGATAATTTCAATATAAAGAGAAAAATAATTTGATGGATTTCAACATTTTTTTCGTGAATAAAAAGCTGTACAAGTGAAGTATGGAAGGCATAACCTCAAAACAATTGGCACTGTGCAAGATAAATCCACAACTTATATCATATGACACAGGGAAAAGATAAGGCATTTTCTACTGAAGCTGGATATAAAGTGAAGGGGAGTGGAGAGGACAAGCTAGGGAATGTATCCTCACATTATGGGGTAGAGTACACACGGCTGCAAACTGCAAATCAGAAACATGTAAAATGTTAATAAAATCAGAAAGACCTACAGAGAGAATTCTTGGTTTCCTATAGGATATATCAGGCAAACTGTACTTATGTAGAGCCAGGATGAGTTTACCTGCATTTACACTCCTTTCTCATCTTAAATAAAACTCTGCACCTGATTCGATGACCTTAAAGTTTCACTTTTTAATGTACATTATTTAGTTTATTAATTTTGTATCCCTACTGTATCCCCATCCCTCATTCCCCCCCAATCCCACCCTCCCTCCTGCATCTCCTCCCTGCCCCTTTCCAAGTCCACTGATAGAGGAAGACCTCTTCCCCTTTCATTTGATCCTGTTTTATCAGGACTGGCTGCAAAGTCCTCCTCTGTGGCCTGGCAGGGCTGCTCATCCCTCAGGGGGTGGAGGGATGGGGGGGGGTCAAAGAGCCTGCCATTGTGTTCATGACAGAAATAGTCCCTCTTCCCCTTAATAGGGTACCCACTTGGATACTGAGCTACCATTTCACTTTTATGAACAAATTTTATAAGAGAAATAATTTCCTGGTTTCTGCAGTTACTTCAGGTTATATATTCACACAAACAGATTCGGAGCTAGGATCCATAAATAAGAGAGAACATGTGACATTAGTCTGTCTGGATCTGATTACCTCACTCACTGTAATGTTTTTCAGTTCTATCCATTTACCTGCAAATCTCATGATTTCATTTTCTTTAGAATAGAATTCAATTGTGTGTATGTACCACATTTTCGTTATCCAGCCATCAGTTGAAGGACATTTAGGTTGTTTTCATTTCCTAGCTACTGTGTCTGGCATGACAATGAACATGGCTTATCAAGTATTTTTGGAGAAGGATGTCAAGCCAGTTAGGCATATTCCAAGAAGTAGATAGCTGAGCCATATGAAAGTTCAACTTTTACATTTTTGAGAATTTCCCATACTGATGTCCACTGTGGCTATACTAGATTATAATCCAACCAATAGTGAATGAGGGTTTTCCTTTCCTTACAACTTTATCAGCATTTGCTGTTGATTGTTTGTTTGTTTGTCTTTTTTTTAACTTAGCCAATCTGACTGGGACAAGAAAAAAATGTTAGAGCAGTTTTAATTTACATTTCTCTTTTTGCTAAAGATATTGAACACTCTGTAAGATATTTCTAAGCCATTTTATTACATCTTTTTTAGAATATTATCTTTAGATTTATATAGTCCATGTTTTTAATTGGATCATTTGTTTTCTTGATTATTTGATTTTTAGGAGGAGGTTCATTACATATTCTAGATATTAATCCTCTTTTTTTCTATATAACTGAACAGGATTCCCTTCCACTCTGTAGATTTATGATTCACTCTAGTGATTGTTTTCTTTGTTGTAAAGAAGCTTTATGAGGTCTTGTCAACTTGGACAAAATTTCAAACTGCATAAAATCTTTTTAAGAAGTTCTTTCCTACATATTTTCCTGTAGATGAAAACTATTACAGAGATAAACAATCAAATATAGGTGACTGTGAGGTGCCTTCCACCAACTGGTAGATCTATAACATACCTGATACACTGACCGCTCAGAAAATAGAAGAAGATAGGGCAGAAAGGTTGTAGGAGCCAGAGGATCAGGTCATCTTGTATAGGATAGTGTCTTCTAGACAGAACAAGGAAGCTTCAACTGTGAAATTTCAGCAGAAAGGCTGCATGAAGAAGACCTGTGAAATTTAACACCAGAGGACATTCAGTGTGGATAGGGAAAAAAAATCTCACAAGGTCCTCCACCTAGGTAAATAGCTGTAGACATTCATTGGCTGCTGAGGGAGTATCAGTTTCCTCTAAGGATAAGCTCCTTGATAGTTTATCCTATCCAAAGTGGTCACCCTAAACATATGCATGTACATATGAGCAGCACAAAATGAACTCAGCAAGATGCATAAATACACAACACATAAATATATAAATACATATACATACCTGTGTGTGTGTATGTGTGTGTTTGAAACAATAATAATTAAAGAAGAGGAGATCATGATTTGGAAAACCTTGAAAAACCTTTTCCTTAGAAAGTGTATACAATAGCCATCAGTTTTATGAAAGAAGTTTTCATCAAAAGTAATCATGAGAAAAATGGTTATTAAATCCTATTGAGAATAGATACTATGAAAATAAAAAGAGAAAAAGTGCTGGAGGGATTTAAAGAAAAGGTACCCTTTTACAACATTGGTAGGACTACAACTTAGTATACAATTATAGGTTACATTATTAAGGGTCATCGAAGTTAGTAATAGAACTAGAATATGACCCAATATAGTCATATATACTCATATTCCCACTGGGAATATGTTAAAAGAATGTGGATTGAAATAGTGAAGCAGACTTTCTACTTTCTTATTTGTTAAAGAACTATTACATGATCCTAGTCTGCAAGAGCGAGTTCTAGGACAACCAGGGCTAAAAGAGAAAACTCATCTCAATAAAAAAAGAAGCAAAAGAAGAGGAGAAGGAGGAAGGATCAGAAGAAAAAGAAGAGGAAGGAGGAGGAGAAGGGAAGGAGAAGGAAGAAAAAAGCAGAAGAGGAAGGAGGAGAAGTGAGAAAGGAGAGGGAGAAGGAGAAGAAAAGGAATGAACAAGAAGAGGAGGAGGAAGAGGAGGAGGAAGTAAAAGAAGAAGATCATTTCAAAACAAGAGCATGGATCAAACCTGAGGACAACATGATCTCATCTATGTAAGGAGACTAAAAATGTTTAAATGGAATATAAAATATGAATTAGTTGAGGCTGGGGCATGGGAAGATTATGAAACTGCTTATCCAGAGATTCAAATTTCAACCAAGTAGAATAAGTCCAAGAAAGATGTTGGTCATCACAATAAAATGTTTTATAGTTAAACATTGTGAAAATTTAAGTATACACACCATAAAAATAAGTGAGATAATACAAATGTGGACTTAGGTGTGTGTGCGTGCTCATGTTCATGTGATGTATCATATATTATTCTGTAAGCACTTCCTTAAACTTGACATAAATACTAAGCTTTCCACAGTCCTTTCTGGGATTTCCAGGAGTATGTTTTATATTCTTATTATTATCATCATTTATTACAATTTATTCAATTTCTTTCCCGGCTGTGACCCCCTCCCTCCTCTCCTCCTAATCCCACTCTCTCTCTTCTCACTCTATGCCCCTCCCCCAGTCCATTGAGTATATATTTTACTTGTCAAAGACAATGGTAAGGTAAAAGATCTAAGTAAATAACATTCAAACTGAGATGCAGATTTTTCTGCTTCCCTGATAAAAAATATTAATTTTCATTTGCATGTATATAAAGATATACTGAAACTGCTAAGTCTACAAAGATGATAAACAGTCATTGCAATGTTGTTAAATGTCAGAATGAGTGGGTTACGTTGTTCACCAATTTCTGCCTTACCAGAATCCATTGAGTACCATGACTTGGCTCAAAACATTCACTGTTTTATCACTCACAGCTTCTCTCTTTGAAATATACATGACTTACCTCCTTTCCTGTGGCCTTGGTAGGTTACATCCTTAGTTAGTATGAGTACAATTATTTTAGAGAGTAGATTAAACAGTGAATACATATACTACTGATTATACTAAAATTCTACTGAAAATACTGATTCATTTAATTGACAAAAGCACAAAATTTGTTCAACCACTTACTGAATACTGAGAAATTGATCCAGTGCCCAACTGGAAGCTTTATGCTTGCTGACTAGTATTCACAGTGCTGACAGGTACCATAGATGCTTCCAGAACAGAAAGTAATCAATGTCATCCAGCTATAAACCCTGCAACTTACAACAGCCATTTGCTATAAGATACATTGATGCAACAGTGGTACAAGGCAGCAACCAACCACTTTACAATTGGATTTAAGGCTCATTCAGTGAGATGGAACTCTTACACTGTTAAAGTAACCAAGAACCTGAGACTAGATAGGTCATAAGCTCAAGGGGAAAACCTAATAGTATTGTTTTGCTGAAGGAGTATAGCAGTAAAAAGTCTTTCAAGGACATTGCTATGCTCATAAATCAGAGCAGTGATCAGTCCTCATCAAAGAAACCTCTTGTAGTAGATGACAGAAGACATGCAGTTTCGTTACACTGAAAAATTTGCTCACTCTTATGTTCAGTAACCATGAGCTGAAGCAGAACGTTTGGAGAAGCATCTCTGATACCCCTAAAACAATCATGGTTCTGAAGAGAAGCATGACATAGCTAATGTCCCTTCACTTTTCATGCCATATTGAGATTTTCTGAGGTGATATAATTCCCCTAAACAGGATTTCATGTTATGTTTTGGTTTGTTTTCTTTTTTTTAAGCATCATGATTTTCAGAGTTGTCAGGGACCAACTATATCCTCATAGTTTAAGTAAAGTGTCCAACTTTGATGTCAGGCTCTTGAAGCTCCAGATTACTCAACAAGGAAAGTTCTAGATGTTTTCCTTTATAAGAAAAATAATTACATAGGTATTCTTTATATAATGGAAGCTTATAATTCTCACCAAGATTCTATTTCCTAGAGATAATAGTATGACATCAATATAACTTTTGCAGAATAACATTTTCATTAAACATATTGGGAGCTATATTCAGGCACCTTCATTATAAATGTGAATCTGTCCTCTTTTCTAGTGAAATGATTCAGTAGATGGGTTTCAAAGACCACACAAATTCAGTTTGCATTTTAGTGCTAAAGTTTTCTATATCTATCTTTAGGTAAGTAATTTCATTTCTCTAACCTCAGTTTCCTCATCCATTAAATGACTGTATAATAGTCTCTGCTTCATTATCATGCTGTAGGGATAATTTCAGCTAATAGATGTGAGGAAGCGAACACTTTGAAACCACTGGTAAATGTGTTGTCTAATGCATTTTATTATTTCAGAAGAGAAAAGCTGTCCCCTCAAGACCCATTTCATTGTTAGCTGACAATTTGGAGGAACATAGAACATTCCTCCATTATCAGAAACAAGGCTAGATGAGACATAACCTATCAACTCATATGTAATTCATTACATAACTTTGTTCCCTCTGTCATTCTACCACAATAGAGCCTACTCCAGAAGAGAGGACTGCCAGGGGATGAAAACCTGCAGAGTGTCAACCCGGCTGCAATGCACATATATAAAAATGACTCATTAATTCTCACAGTAGACCTTAAACCTAACAAATGGCTAGACTGGGATCACTTCACAGTTCAGCTTTCAAAGCATGCTATTATTTCAAAATTCTCCCTTTCCATGAGATTTTGTTGACTTCATCCTTTTATTTTCTTCCTGCCTTCTGCTTCTCTATTATACTCTTGGGAGAGTAGAATTGGACTGACAATTGAAGTACATTCTACCCAATAATTGGTAGAACTTATCAGAGGAAAAAGGTGAAAAAAAATTACTTAACTATTCTTGTAGGAATAGTAGATGGAACTCACAGGACAACAAATCTTACCTACAGAAAAGGTAATATATCAAATATAACTTCTATAAATAGAACATCACAACTCATTGATTAGGAGGTAGATAAACAGAACAATGGACCAGACAAGAAGGTTACACATACTGTGTTTACACTCCTTTAACTAAAAAGGGAGATCAGACCAAAGGAGTCCTGGTCTCCAAACAAGTAGAGTAGAAGATCCACCTGAGAGGCAGACACTATTTGCAATGATATTTTTACTGGAATTCTGCCCTTGTGAACTAAATTATAATGAGATATACAAGCAAATGAGATAAGCTGAACTTGGGAGAAAATGACCATATAAATGCCTGCAAAGTGATAGTCTTTCACAGCACCTGAGAGTTCAAATTTAGAACCTTGGTTGTCATCCTTGTAATTCATTAGGTCTGAGTCTCCATTTTAAGAAATCCACAGATGATTCATTGGCACTGCTGATCTAGTTCTTCTTAATGATTAACTGGGGCAACACTCCAAAAATGAATGTATGATGGAACAAGATTGAAAACTAGGATTTTAAGATAGATTGGGAAAATTGTAAGGTGGAATGATTTTATTGGACATGTGAACTCAGGTGTGATGCACTAATGACTTCTAATATCACCACTTGACCAGAAAAGGTCAATGGTACTACATCAGAAGTGTGGGAAGAGGTCTTGCTTCATTCTTCCTTACTGATTCTAGTGCATCAAAGCAGGAAGTTTCAGGTCATGAAGATGGGTATGCTCATCTCCTTAGTGAGTTGACAAATTGTCTTACAATTTGCTGCCATTTAGGAAAAGAAAACTTTTGGAAAGGAACCAACTTAGATTGGCAGAAGTAGTAGTGTGTTCATAAGTCTCCCAAATATGCTAATTTATTGTTGTGTTCTGAATCTACTTTCAGAAATCGTGTTCATGTGTGGGAGGAGGGTAGCGAAAAAATAGGAAAGAATAACTGTCAAGTAGATGGCCATGATGACTACAAGATACTAAAAGCTAGGTTGAACCGCATTTTAATCTAGTTAAAAAAGATATAATTTAGCTCAAGCTTATTAACTACAAGTTATTAAGGAGTTCCCTTTTATATAAATTAAGACAATTTATGTGGCCGAGGACCACATACACATGTGCATGTTATGATGCATTTGGGGCAGTCAGAGGACAGAAAATATTTGAGAACCAGTTTATACTTTCTGCCATTTAATCAAATTATGCATAATAGTTAAGTAAAGATGTGTGAGAACATTTAATCTCAAGTAAAAGCAAAGTAAGAATAGGGAAAAACCCATGAATTTAATAACAGAAAATCAATAGATAAAGATCAGTGAAAATAAAATCATGTTCTTTGAAAATATCAATAAAATTTTTAAAATGTCTACACAGGTTTAAAATACCCCAATGAGAGAGAGAGAAATCAAGAACAAGAATGAATGAGAGTGTGTGTAAATTAATAATATAAGTGATTAAGATAGTATCAGTACTGATGCCATACTTATTTAAAACAATTTAGTATTATTATAAACAAGCTTATGTCTCAAAATTTGATAACCTATATTAGCCAAGAAACACACAATCTATGAAATAACAAAGAAGAGGAAAAGATAATCCTAGTAAGTCTGCATTTATTTTTAAATGAATTACTAATTTGTATTTTCCTAAAACCACAAAACAGGTTCTGAAAATTTTACCAATGAATTCTACTAAATATTTTAGCAACAATGGATCTACTACAGTAAAAAAATGCAGAGAGACATATTTTAAATCTAAGATAAGTTTATATTAACATCAAAACACACAATTAAAACATATTGCAAGAAAACTACAGATCAATATATCTTATAACTATGATTTTTAATTCTCAATTGAGGTTTGCGAAAGAGTTATAAACCAGGACCAAGGCTTATCTCAAGGCTTGTTTGATATAAAACAATTTATAATTACATCATTGAATGTGGTACAAAGAATATGAGAAAATCTCATCATCATTTATCGTAAAAACACTCAGCCAACCAGAAAGAATAAGATGATCTTTCAACTTGATAGTACACACTGGCAAAACAGACTGATAAAATTTCAGATAGCAGTGAGAAATTAGTCAAATTTCTGCTAATATCAGAAACTAGAGAAAGGAAGTCCTAGATAATGTAATAGAACAAGAAAAAGATTTGAAGCACACAGTTAAGGAAATAAGAAAGCCATCACTGTTCACAGATGCCACTATTAAGAATCAACATGGATCTTAGCCATTGTGATGGGTATAAGGTAAAATCTCAGGTTTTTTGGATTTTCATCTTCCTGATGAATGACGAAGCTGAACCTTTCTTTAAGTGCTTTTCTACCATTCAAGTGACAACACATACTGGAGAGGATGTGGAGAAACAGAAACCCTCCTTCATTGCTGTTGGGAATGTAACCTTGTACAACCACTTTGGAAATCAATCTGGCACTTTCTCAGACAATTATGAATAATGTTACCTCAAGATCCAGCTATATTTCCCTCCTTCTTCCAATGTCCATTCCATTTGTCTTTCTGAGTGAGGACTGATCATCTAACCCAGGGTCCTCATTCTTTCTTCGCTTCTTTAGGTGTACAGATTTTTGATGAGACCTGATAAACTAGGGTCAGATGGAAGGGGAAGAGGAACTCCCCCATCAGTGGACTTGGAGAGGGACATGGGAGGAAATGACAGAGGAAGGGTGGGACTGGGAGGGAGGGAGGAAGAGGGCTACAGCTGGGATACAAAGTGAATAAACTGTAATTAATATAAAAATAAAAATTGAATTAAATTATTAAAAAAGATCCAGCTATAGCACTCCTAGGCATATATCCAAAATATACTCAACTATACAACAAGGATATTTGCTCAACCATGTTCATAGCAGCTCTATTCATAATAGCCAGAACCTGGAAACAACCCAGATGTCCCTCAACAGAAGAAGGAATACAGAAAGTGTGGTACATTTACAAGATGGAATACTACTCAGCTATTAAAAACAAGGAAATCATGAAATTTGTAGACAAATGGGAACTAGAAGATCGTCTTGAGTGAAGTATCCCAGAAGCAGAAAGACATATATGGTATAAACTCGCTTATAAGTGGATATTAGCCATATAATATAGAATAACCATACTAAAATCTATACTCCTAAAGAAGCTAAACAAGGAGGAGGATCCTAGGGAAGATGCTCAATCCTCATTCAGAAGGACAAACGTGATAGACATCAGAAGCAGGGAACAGGACAGGAGCCTACTGCAGAGGGCCTCTGAAAGACTCTACTGATCGAGGTATTGAAGCAGAGGTATCGAAGAAGAGGCTGAGACTCATAGCTAAACTTTGGACAAAGTGCAGGGGATCTTATGAAAGAAGGGGGAGATAGAAAGACCTGCAGCGGACAGGAGCTCCAAAAGACCAATAGAGCCATGAAAACTGAGCCCTGGGGACCCTGAAGACAATGATACCTTTACCAAGGACAATGCATGGAGAGTACCTAAAGACCTCAGATATAGCCCATAGACTCAGTCTCCAAGTGGGGTCCCTAGTTAGGGGAGCAAGGATTGTCTCTGGCATTAACTCTGAGGCTACCTCTTTGACCTCTCCAACCCCCGTGGGAGGAGCAGCTTAGCTGGGCCACAGAGGTGGACATTGCAGCCAGTCATGATGAGACCTAATAAGCTAGAGTCAGATGGAAGGGGAAGAGGACCTCCCCTATCAGTGGATTTAAAGAGGAGCAGGTAGGAGATGAGGGAGGGTGGGATTGGAATGGAATGAGGGAGGGAGCTACAGCTGGGATACAAAGTAAATAAACTGTAATTAATATAAAAAATAAAAATTTAATAAATTTTTTAAAAGGCTCAATGAGTGGGGAAAAAAAAGGACTCAACATGGAAAACTTGAAGCTATTAGGTGCTTAGCACCTATAGTACAATTGCAATATTCATGATTTATATATAAGTCTGTTGCTTTCTTTTTAAAAACTTTTTTATTAATTGCACTTTATTCACTTTGTATCCCACCTGTAGCTCCCTCCCTCCTCTCCTCCCAACCCTTCCTTTTCTCCCCCTTCCCCACACATGCCCCTCCCAAAGTCCACTGATAGGTGAGGTCTTCTTTTCTTTGCTTCTGATCCTAGTCTATTAGGTCTCATCAGGAGTGGCTGCATTGTCTTCCTCTGTGGCCTAGTAAGGCTGCTCCCCCATCAGGGGGAGGTGATCAAAGAGAAGGCCAATCAGTTCATGTCAGAGACAGTCCCTGCTCCTATTACTATGGAACCCACTTGGAGGCCGAACTGCCATAGGCTACATCAATGCAAGGGTTCTAGGTTATCTCCATGCATGCTACCTGGTTGGAGTATCAGTCTCAGGAAAGACACTTGTGCTCAGATTTTTTTGGTTCTGTTGTTCTCCTTGAGGAGCTTCTGTCCTCTCCAGATCTTACTATTTCCCACTTCTTTCATAAGATTATCTGCATTCTGCCCAAAGATTGGCCATATGTCTTAGCATCTGCTTTGATAGTCTGCAGGGTAGGTCTGTTGCTTTCTTATACATATTCAACAAATAATTAGAATTTAAGTACAAGATGACTCAATATTTACATTACTTCATCACCAAAAGCTATTTAGGAATGAATTCTATATATATAATATATATGTGAGCTACATGTAAGAACTATGAAACTTATTTGATTTTAGATTGTTTAGTTGAGACAGGGTCTGACCTTTGTCCAGGCTGGCCTGGATTTACTCTGTGGCTATGTATTCTAGGCTATCCTGAGACTCATAATCTTCCCTTTTTCATGTCCAGTGTGCTGACACTATATGTATGAATCCTTACAGCCATTGAGAAAACTCACATGGAAAACCAGAAAAGATTCAATTAAGTTAAGAGGCATGAATATACATGGAAAGAATTATTCAGTACTGACAATACAATGAATTGTAGACTCATAAGTGTCAATAACTGTTACATCCATTCATTTATCTCTGTAATAGTCATATACTTCTTCCTCCTACATGCACTTCACTTTTTCTCGGTATTACACATTAGGAAACTTTAATTGCCATGTATTTTATTTTAGTATTTTCAAGTATGATGAATCTATTAAAATGGTTACATAATATGTAGACTTATTTAATAGGTTTCCTACTTCTACTGGATTTTATTTCTCTGATAAAATTTCCAAAATTATTTTGAATGTTGTAAAAATTCTTTAAATAGTTCCTTAAAAGTTATGGCAGGGTTGTATGAGGCTCCAAGGGATAAGCCTGAGGTGACTTCTTGTAGAGGCAGTTTCACCCTGTAAAGCCATAAAATGTCAAAAAGCATCTATTCCGTTTTGTAGAAAAAAAGGTTAAAATGCATAAATTCAAGAACTTCTAAATTAAAAACAAAGTTGACCATTCTGAATATTTTATAAGGCCTATTTAATATTTACAAATCCTAACTAGAACAACTTTGAGTTAGGCTTTTCTTTATCTATACATGCCAGTATCAGACATTATAACATCTCATGCTATGTGCTAGAAGATAAGATATATAGTAATGTTATGCAAGTCTTATTTTTTTCAATCAATGCATATAATTGTACAAATTTCATTAGAAGTTAAAATAGTTTTGTTACTATTTACTTATGTCTGTATGCATTTCTGTATGTATATTTTACTATTTGCAGTTTGAGTGATCAATGTCAGGGCCTTTTAAGGATGTGGCAACCTTTCTACCAGTGAACTATACACAAGGCCTTTCACTTTTTTTTGAGACAGAACCTCACTGTGTAGTTCAGTCTGGCCAGGAGATACCTGTGTGTATCTAACAATGCTAACCATGAATTTATAATCATTTTGCTCTTTTCCCCAAGATCTGGGATTGCATCTATGAGCCAGCATGCCCAGTTTATTGTTAGTCTTTGTAAAGTCACCATATATCTCAAATCTTATTAATAATGTCTGGTGTTTGTAAAGGGGGCTATAATTACTGAAGATTTTCTTTGTGTGGTACCCTCACCTTTTGGTTATCATTAAACATCTCCACAGCTGATGCTTTTGTTCCTTTTATTAGGTGATGCTGTGTTTGCTTATGGTAGGAGACTGGAAGATTTTCTATTTGTCTAGTCTCAGTCTCAGATCTTTATTGTTTAATATGAAATGTCCCACATAGACTCGAATTTTTGAAAATTTTGTCCCCTGTTGGAGATGCTATTTGTGAGAATTAAGAAACCTCTATGGAGCTGGGAGGTGGTGGAGCACACCTTGAATCCCAGAACTTGGAGGCAGGTGGATCTCTGTGAGTTCGAAACCAGTGTAGGCTGCAGAGTGATTTCCAGGATAGCCAAGGAAATGCAGACAAAGTATGTCTATAAAATTATATTTCAAGAAAGCTTTAGGGGTGAAGCCTCAGTGGGGGAATTACATAACTGTCCATGGGCTTTGGGGATTTACCATCTCACCCCCACTTTCTCCTCAAACAATTTTTCTGTCAACTGTCACTATAAGGTGACAGGTTAACCTCATGATCATGCTGTCATGCCTTCTCTGTTATGATGCAATATATCTTTTCTAGAGTGATAAGCCAAAATTAACACTTTCCCCCTTAATTTGCTTTGGTCAGAGCATATTTCACAGCCACAGAATGTAATATCCTTCACCCTGTTCTCCCTCCCTTCTTGATGGTGGAACACCTCTCCTTTGTCCTGTATCTGTAGCAAATGGTGCAGGGGAGTATATCATTCTTCACATATCTTAGCATTAGGAGTTTTCCAATGCCATTGCCACAGAATCAATGATTTTAATAAGGGAGTAGGACTTTCCCATTGGTAACTTATTCTATTTTGTATTATATACATATACATACATATTCCAAATAAATCATTATTGCATTCCTTCTAATTTTAAGCTCCTGGAAAATCACTGATTGACGTATTTTGATAACACAGAGATCTAGAGCATCAGAACAATGCAGGCATTTTCCTTTCTACATTGTCAATGGCCAGCATGTGCTTGTCTTCCTCTAATTTCTGGTTTATAATATCACTGGAACCTGGATATTATGTTGAATTTTAATTGGAGAACAGCTTTGCTTTATTAGAACCTGTTCCACATGAAAGTGCTTAATTACCAACACAGCCATGGTGACTGGCAATCCCCTGGAGTATTCTTGATGTTTTCTAAATCACATACATTAATGGCTTCTTCTTTGTGTAGCAAAAAAAGGAATCACTCAGGGGGAACAGTATTTGTAGATAGTTTAAAAATTATATATGAAGAATAGGGTTCCATATATAACCCCAGTTAAAGGTTTTCCTTTCAATGGCCTAGTCTAATCAATCATGGCTCCTGATTTCACCTATTCTATTTATCTCTTGTGCCGAAGTGTTGAAAGGCAAGATTAATGATGGCCATGGGCACTGCAGCTTTTGAAATGATGGTGACAAGATATCCTTGTAGAAATAATAGCTTGGAATTAACGTAGACTCACAACAGTTACTTCTTTTTAATTTAAAGGTAAAGTAAAGTTTTAAGTTCTATAAATTAGTCAGACAGATGATGTGACCTTATTTACCTATGGCTTAAATGTATCACTAATTTATAACTAATCTGTTTGTTTTTATGTATTCCTGACACCTCTGTATTGATGGGAACAAATTCAATTGACTTCTCCAGGCCCTTTTAACCATCTTTCATTGAAAATTGGTTCCATCCTATTTCAAGTAAAAACTTTAATTGACATTGAAAATGAGATTGTGCATAACAAATAGAAATCATAATTAATATACTAATGTTGTTAAATTGGCTCATCTGAGCTTTCAGGAGAAAATCCATCAACACAATCACCATGCAGATAAAACAATGGAAGATACAAGGAAAATAAACTTTTGTTTCTGTACCTGCACATACGCTGTCAGGAGGACTGTGATATGGATATGGTTTTAAACATTCACCGAAGTCTGTGGAATACAACTTTCCCTTCTGACAGAAAAAGAAAGTTTCCATTATAACGAACAAACGAACAAAGTCTTAATGCCCTGTTCTGTTTTTCTGATCCCAGTTGATGTTTTTCCTGAAGACACAGTTCCTGGAGACTCTGAGCTTAACTGATTCCTAACATGTACCTCTCCAGGAATCGCGTTTAGGTTTAAGCTACTTTCTTTGCTGCTTTCTATAGCACCACATACTCAGTTGTGCACACGCATGTTTCTGTGTGTGTGTGTGTGTGTGTTCATGTAGGTGTGATTGCGTTATGGATGGAGGTCATGTGCATATGAGTGAGCATGTCTACATGCACACGGAGAAGAGTGGTCAAACTTAGATCTCATTCTTCCTGGACTCCCCATCTTGTATTTTGAGGTGCAGAGCAAAATGATTAGGTCACTCTCAGCTCTGGGTATCCTCTAGTCACATTCCATCCCACCATGTGCCACTTGGCCTTGTTTTTTATGTAGGTTCTGGGCATTTAAGCTTGGCTCTTCAGGCTTACATTGCAATCAATTTACCAACTAAACCATATCTCCAGAAGCACATTTGACTTTTTATAACTATCTTGGTTCAGAGTTCTGTCACTGCAATAAATACTGGATAGCATATATGTCGAAGCCAAGGTGACAGAAGCAGAAGGTTCTCAAATCTAGTTGCTGCCAAGAAGGCCTACCAGATTCCCAGAATCTACTGCATTCTGAGTCTAGCTTACTCTAATAGTAAACAAATTCAAAAATCAATATGCTGAACTAAAATGATAATTTTCTAATCTTAAGGGAGCCATTTAACATTCTGGATAAGTCAACAACAACTGTGTCACTAAAATTGTCTCTTTATATTAATTCCATTGAGCCTCAATTATCAGTATGCTAACTAATCACTATTGGATAGAGGGAACTTGAAGCTATTGTACGGGATGTAGAATTAATGCTGGCGGTTCTAATTGCCTGCCAGGTAGCCCATTTATTGACATCACTGTCATGCAGCATCTGTTCCCCTGGACAGTGTGAATATGCATTGCCAATGTCTTATTTTAAGCTTGCCTCTATCAGCAGTGATGATCTATCTCCTTATGATTGATGCAGTTTTCCTGTCTGTATGGTAATATCTTCAGCCTCCCGTACCTTTCTGGACAACAGTCTCCATAAGGCAGTCAACTTTAAATATCTCTACTGTGAACCAGTGCAACGACATAAGTTGTTATTTATTGTTGTAATAAACGAAACACTGCACCAAGCATTTTCCTTTTTAAAAATTTAATTTTCTCAACAACACTTGAGAGAGGTACTTCGTGTTAATCCTTGTTTCACAAATCATAAAGCAGGCCTTGATGAATTTATATATTCTTCCTGGCTACAGAATGTTATAGGAGTAGTCAGAGAGAAAAACAAACAAACAAACAAAACAAAACAAACAAATAAAAAAAAACAAGTAGCTCTGCCTCCAGGCTGGAGATCTTGACCTCTTTATAATTATGACTTGATTTCATTTCTTACCTCTCAGAGATCCAGTTTATTCTTATTTCCATATTACTGAGGAGTCATTGTTGTCACACTGTGCCTTTAAGTACAGTTATCATTAGAAACTTCACCAAAAAAGGGCAGTATGTCTAGGAGAGTCAGTGAACAGCCCAAACAAAACCTCTATAATAGACTCCATTTGAAAACCTGTCTGGCCTGACTATATTCACCTTTTTATTCTAACATGCTGGTGAAAATGTTCTTGCCTGTTTACCTGAACCAAAAAAAGGTGTCTTCATCAATCTGTACTTTCTCAGAAAATTGGGACTAGTTCTGCCTCATGACCCAGCTATATCACTCCAGGTAATACACCCAAAATACACTCGACCATACCACAAGGACGCTTACTCAATTATGTTCATAGCACCTCTATTCATAATAGCTAGAATCCGGAAACAACCTAGATGTCTCTTAACCAAAGAATGGAAATAGAAACTGTGGCACATTTATGCAACGGAATACTCTTCAGCTATTAAAAATAAGGAAATTAGGAAAATTTCAGGCAAATGGATGGAACTAGAAAAGATCATCCTGAGTGAGGTAACCCATACCCAGAAAGACACACATGCTATGTACTCATTTATAAATGGATTTTAGCTGTATAATACATGATAAGCATGCTACAAGGCACTGGCACAAAGAAGATAAATGACAAGGAGGATCTGAGGGAGGATATTTAAACCTCACTTGAAAGGAGAGTCAGAATAGACAGAGGTAGTAGTTGAAGAGAGGAAACAAAGTAGGAGAAGGGGCATAGAGAGTTAAGAGGGTGGAGATCAGATCTGGGGAGACAAAGGGAGAGAGGACAGAAGGGCTGTAGAAAAAAGAGAAACTGAGGTAGATGTACCCCTGTAACAAGCTGGAGACCTAAGTCAGGGTAGGCTCCTGGGAGGATATGAGGGTAATTCAAGCAGAGACTCCTAGTGCAGACTGAAGAGGACACCCTCTAACTAGACTAGTAGAGGGTCTTCTAGTAGAGGGAGAGGAACACCAACTCACCCACAGGAACTTCAACCCCAAATTTACCCTGCTAACAAGACATGCAGGGGTAAAGATAGAACAGATAGAGCAGAGATTGAGGGAATGCCCAACCAGTCCTGGCCCCCAACCAAAGACCCATCCTACCATAGAGTGCCAACCCCTGACAGTATGAATGATGCTCTGCTAAGCTTGCAGACAGGAGCCTGTCAGGTTTGTCCTCTCAGAAACTGTACCCAGCAGCACCTCAAAATAGATGCTGAGACAGATGCTGTTTGGCTATGAAGCCAAACATTAGGCAATGTGTGGGGAGTCTTGTGGAAAAGTTGGAGGAAATAGAAAATGGCATGGAGGTGACAGAAACTCCACAAGTAGACCAAAAGAGCCAACTATCCAGGGCCCAGAGGGACTAGCTGAGACGGAAGCATCAACCAAGGACTATGCATGAACTAGACCTCGGCCCCTACAAAGATATTGCCGATGAGCAGCTTAGGCTTCACGTGGGTCCTCTAGTAAAGGAAGTGGGGACTGCATTAGGCATGGACTCACTTGCCAGTGTTTTGATCACTGCCCCCGGTGGGATTACCTTGGCAGGCCACAGGGGAAGAGGACATGCTCAGTCCTGATGCAACTTGATGAGCTGGGGTTGATGGCAAAGGGAGCTTCCTTTTCTGAAGAATAGGCAAGGGGGGAATAGAGGGAGGGTGGGTGAGACTGGGAGGGGAAGAGGGATGAGGCTACAACTAGGATGTAAAGTGAATAAAAAATAAATTCTCAGTCCTCATGTGGAAAGAGTTTTTTAGAGTGTCTGAATTGTAATATTATTTCAGTCGAGTAGCAATATAAATTTGAACACCGCATCTTGAATTCCTAATACAATTTAGATACTGACATTTAAGTACATAAATTTGGGAGCTTGGAGACACCTGAGCAGTCAAGTGTTTACCTCATAAGCATGAAGACACAGCCAAGTTTGATCCCAAGATCCCACGGGGAGAAAAATCCAGGTGTAGTGTGCTGGCTATCGTCCAGGAACCGGTAAGGCAGAAGCAAATAGAACTCCAGGATCACTGGCCAAATAGGCCACCT
>CM053762.1:59749256-59769345 GCA_028658305.1 Pachyuromys duprasi | reverse complement strand
AAGATAATAATTACTTTTCTACTTTTATAATATCTCACCTACATCTCTCATTAATAAACACATTTACATTTTATGACCTTTAGATTTAACTCAGAAAAGGATCCTCTAGCTCTGAACAGCAAACAATGCCAACTCTGTATGACTTGCTGCTTTTCCCCTAATCTAAAGATCTTGAACATCTTGCCTTCCATCCTAACAGATCATGGATACTAAGGCTAGCACAACAGAAGGTCAGTGAGCCAGTGAGCCCTCACTCACCATAAGCATGGCGGAAAACACTTAGCTCATCCTGAATCTAACAGCTAAGCGCTCCATCTCTTCTTCCCATAAGAACTTCCCACATACAGTTTCTCCAACCAAGGACCATGTATGGATATGTCCTAGAACCCCCGCTCAGAAGTTGCCCATAGTAACTCGGTATCCAACTGAAGACCCTAGTAAGGGGAACAGAGACTGTTTCAGACATGAACTCGATGGCTGGCTCTTTGACTCTCCCCCATACACGCCAGGGAGAAACAGCCTGGCTAGATCCCAGGGGAGGACATTGTAGCCAGCCCTGAGGAGACAAGATGAACTGGGGTCAGATGGAAGGGGAGGAGATCCTGCCCTGTAGGTGGACTTGGAGTGGGCGGGGAGGAGATGAGGGAGGGATGGGGAGAGTGGGAGGGAAAAAGGGAGGGGGCTACGCCGGGGATGCAAAGTACCTAACCTCTGATTGATATAAAAATAAAAAATAAAAAAAAGAACTTCCCACATTTTAATCAGATGTCACCTATTCTTTGATAGCATAGTGCTTTGCAGTTAAAATTTCGTTTATTCTGAAATGTCTATTTTTAAATCCAAAGCAAAAAATTCTAGATATCTTGGCTTGGGGATTGGTTATCCCTTCATTTCTCCTTTTATACTAATATCGAAATTGTTCATCCCACTATTCTTGGCTGTCCCGGCAAAATGGAACTATGTAGTCTGAGGCAGCTATAAAGAAATACACAGCAGAACAGTAAGTGGAGGCATGCCTCACACAGAAAACAGGAACTCAGTGTCAGGTGAGAAGCACATTGACCTCGGAATTGACATTTTTTTAGTGCCTGTAAATGAAGTAAATCATGGTAATGATCAGTATGTGTTACTATAAAGTTATGACTATGTGCAAGATACCATGCCACCTGCTAATCTGGACAGTCTTAACATGGAATCCTTGTAAAGAGCTTCTAACTCTTTCTTCATTTCATAGAGGTCCACACAGAGAATATATAAGAAAGTGAAAATTGAAATACAAGTTTTCAGACTTGCCAAATTATTTTTTTCCTTAGACTTTATAAGTTCAGTCAATAAAATAGTCTTTGAAAGAAATAAATTGGTAACCTGTGACCCATGACAAAAGGAGCTACAAGAAAGCTCCATGAAAGTCAGGCTTTAAGAAAACGCCGTCCTTTAGAGCCTAATTATAAACTAGTAATGACATTGATTGATAGATAATTAAAATAATTATATTCTCAAAATATCAGGTAAATTTCAGACTAATTTAATTAGAAGGGATTTTTGTCTGGGCTCTGACATCTAGAGAACTTGCTACATATTTTCTCATGCCACATTCATACTGGAAACAAAGACATTGCTCTTCATCGAGAAATATTGACTATAATATGCAATTCATCTTTGTTCAAAGAAAATTATGTTTCATGTCCTTATGGAAGATTTAATCATTAGAGCAAATTCCATCTATATTTACTCTTTCTAGGGAAACTGTACACTTGTCAGAATGAATGACCACCTTCCATAAAATATATCCTTTGATATGGATTACAGTGGCTTCTTCATTTATCTCCCTGCCAGAAGCTTAGCCATCTGTGTTAGCTGTCTCTTTTTGTTGAAATAAATTGCCACAATCTCAGTGGCTTAAAACAATGCAAATTTATTTTCAAACAGTTGTGTAGATTACAAGTCTAACATGGGTCTCACATAATTAAAAGCAAGCCTCTGGTAATGTTACTTCCTCTCCACTGGCTTTATTGGGTAAGTCTGTCCTCTTGACTATTTCCATTTCTGCAGGCTAATATTCCTTCTTAGGCTCAAAGCTATCTCCCACCATTGTAAAATCCAGCAAGAGAGGGGGTATATTGCCAGATTTTCCCTGATGTCTTCTTCTGCTTACCTGGGTAATCTAAGATCCTTTCTTCCTCACACCCTTTAATGTCTTTTTTAATTATTAATTTTTTTTATTTTTTATAGTAATCACAGGTTATTTATTTTGTATCCCAGCCATAGCCACCTCCCTCATTCCCTCCCAACCAGACTCTCCCTCTTTCATCTCCTCCCTGCCCTTTCCAAGTCGACTGATAGGGGAGGTCTTCTTCCTCTTCCATCTGACTCTAGCTTATCAGGTATCTTCAGGACTGGCTGCCATGTCCTCCTCTGTGACCTAGCAAGGCTGTTCCTCCTTTGGGGGGGAGGTAGGTTAAAGGAGCCAGTCATTGAGTTCATGTCAGAAATAGTTCCTGTTCCCCTTACTAGGGTACCCACTTGGATACTGAGCTACCATGGGCTACATCTGAGCAGGGGTTCTAGGTTATATAAATACATGGTCCTTGGTTGGATAAACAGTCTCATAGAGGACTCTCATGCCCTAATATATTTTGTCCTTGTGGAGCTCCTGTCCTCTCCTGGTCATATTACCTCCCACTTTTATGGTATGATTCCCTGCAGTCTGTGGAAGGTTTGGTTATGAATCCCCGCATCTGCTTTGATACACTGTCTTTCAGAGGCCCTCTACAATAAGCTCATGTACTGTTACTTGTTTTCTCCTACTTTCACATTTGCTTTTCTAAATGAGGATTGATCACCTTACCCTGGGTCCTTTTTCTTATTTATCTTCTTTAGGTGTACATATTTTAGTATGTTTATCCTATCTTATAGGTCTATATAAGTGGGTATATACCATGTGTGTCTTTCTGCTCCTGAGATACCTCACTCAGGATGATCTTTTCTAGATCCACGATTTGCCTGCAAATTTCATGACTTCCTTGTTTTTAATTTTTGAGTAGTATTCTACTGTGTAAAAGTACCACAATTTCTGTTGATGGACATTTGGATTGTTTCCAGGTTCTGGCTACTATGAATAAAGCTGCTACAAACATGGTTGAGCAAATGTCTTTGTTGTGTTCTTGAGCTTAAACCAGATACACTAAATTGGTTAAAAGAAAAAGTGGGCAAGAGTCTAGAACTCATTGGCACAGGAGACAACTTCCTGAACAGAACACCAACAGCATAGGCTCTAAGAGCAACGATGGATAAATGGGACCTCATGAAACTGAAAAGCTTCTGTAAAGCAAAAGACATTGTCATCAGAACAAAACAACAGCCTATAGACTGGGAAAGGATCTTCAGCATCCCTATATGTGATAGAGGGTTGATATCCAGAATATATAAAGAACTAAAGAAATTAAAAAGCAATAAATCAAGCCATGCAATTAAAAAATGGGGAACAGAGCTAAACAGAGAATTCTCAATAGAGGAATATAGAATGACAGAGAAACACTTAAGGAAATGCTCAACGTCCTTAGCCATCAGAGAGATGCAAGTCAAAATGACCCTGAGATTTCACCTTACTCCCATCAGAATGGCAAAGGTTAAAAACTTAGGTGACAACACATGCTGGAGAGGTTGTGGAGAATTGGAAACCCACCTCCATTGCTGGTGAGAATGTAAACTTGTACAACCACTTTGGAAATCAATCTGGCTCTTTCTCAGACAATTAGGAATAGTGCTTTCTCGAGATCCAGCTATATCACTCCTAGCCATATATCCCTCTAAAGCCTATTATCGTATCTTCCACACTACCCCTCACTCATACCCATTTTCAAACTATGTCAAAGTTAACTTTATTAAATGCATATGTGAACATTATATATAAACGCTTCAATAGCTTCCTCTTCATATATACTCTAAAAGGTACCTCCGTAAATTTTTGTGGTTACCTGGCCAACCATATTCCACTATTCCTGAGAAGTATCTTCTGCTTTCAGTCTACTCTGCCATTGCACAGCTAAAAAAAAAAATGCCCTTTACCAAAAATTTCCTTGTATCTTGACCACAGCAAAAATGTCATTCTTTCTTCTATTCATTCACAAATTTTCCCTAAAATATTTTCCTACAAAGGTTCTTTACTTTTACTCCACGAACCATATTTAGTGCTGGGAACCAGTTAATGTCTGGGAACAATAATCAGTAGCTACCTTTCCCTACAAGGAATATTGCAGTTGGATAAGACAGGTCAGCTAAGCTATATACAAAACCAATGAGAAGCACATCTGAGATGATTGGCTGGAACTTCAATAGTGCATTTTTGCAAGCACAGAAGGGGACCAGCGCTTTTCTGATGAAGTCATCTGGAATTATCTATTCATACTCTTGTCCTGACTGTACTGGACTGGCTGAAGGACTATTTAGGAAGCCTACTCCACACTCAAGTGTCAACTCATTGAAGCACTGGGGATGGAACTGGTAAGTGAAATCAGCATATATTTATGCAGCCTTCGAGCCCCAATGTGGTGGATTGAGTAAAAGTGTCCCTCATAGCCTCATGTAATTGAATGCTTGATCTATAGGGAGTGGAGCTACCAGGAGGTCTGGCATTTTTGAGAAGGTATGGCCTTGCTGGAGGAAGTGTGTCACCATGGGAGTGGGCTCTAAAGTCTTCTATGACCAAACTACACCCAGTGTGACACACAGTCTCCTTCTGCTGCCTACAGACCAAGATGGAGTACTTTTACCTCCTCCAGGACCATGATTGCCTGCACACTGCCATGCTTCCTGCTATGATGGTAATGGACAAAACCTCTGAAACTGTAAGCCCATTTTAATGTTTTTTTTTCCCTTTATAAGAGTAGCTGTGGTCATGCTGTTTCTTTGTAGCAATAAAACCCAAACTTAGACACCCAGACCCCTTTCTCCACCTTTCATAGGAACAAGAGTTCCACTACTCCTTCTAATGATGCAATCATTAGTTTCCAATAGCTTTATGGAATCAGGATCTATTAACTCATGGATGATGGTGGGTGTTGTGGATGTTTTTTTTTCATATTGGAAGGCTAATTTCTAATGATAATCTAGATACAGCAAATGAAAAATAACAATAGCAAATATTCAATTTCTCTTTAAAAATTTTTCAAACAATATAATTTGATCATATGCTTTTTCCTCACTCCAACTCCCCCAAGGTCCTCTCCTTTCTCTCTTACAACAAAACAAATAAAAAAACCACAGACACATACATACATACATACACACATACACACAGACACCATGAAGATGAAGTCCATTTTGTCTGTGTCAACTACTCCTGCTCCTGAGTACTAGACTTGCCCTAGAGTGTGGTTGACATCCCCTTGCCATTCCCTTGAATCCTTTGAAGAAAACTGACTTTCACTCTCCTGGCATCTATCAATGGCAAGAACCCTCATTGCAGCATAATACTTCATCAATACTTGAAGTATTGTGAGTAACTAAACAGAATGGACCTTATATCCTTCAATAGTAATATCTAGACTCTGGGGAGTAATATAAGACAATCCTGACTTGACTAATTTCACATCTTACATTTAGATTTGTTTCTGACAGAATGCAAATTAAAGTTTTATCTCTGCCCATGTGCGCTGGTAGAAAAAGAGGGATGAAAAAGGTTAAATGGTAGGTTAAAAAGCAAGTGGCCAAAAGTAGCCCAAAATATCCTGGTGAATGGCTTTTCATTCTAGATACCTAGTATTAACATCCCTTTTTATGACTTAGGGCATTATAAGCAACACAAAAACACACTTCAAGTCACACCTGGCTATTTCCCTAATTTCTTTTGCACCAAGAGTTTAGTTCACCAAGAAAACGTACAACCGTACAACCTTCTCACAAGACAAATCAAAACAAAACCAAGCAAACCCAAGTTTCAATCATGTACACATGTAAAAAGGAGTATTACAAAATAACAAGAAGAAACAAAGAGTAAACTGAGTGAATACAGAGTAAATTGATCAAACGTATTCATAACAATGAATACTCAATTAAGAAAAATCAGAATAATGTAGCAATATACATGCATCAACTTGGCACAAATGAAAAGTTAAAAATGAGGTCTGGTAAGCTTGAAGGCTGAAAGACATCATTACAAGTTGCTGGCTAGTATAGTTTCTTCATGTCTTAGGAAAAGGAGGGATCATCCACTTGAGGTGAAGTTGCATGAGTCTTGCATTTACGTGGTTATACTGCTGGACTTTTATCTAAGAAAACACTAGGCTGGAATACCTCATACCATTTTACAGTACTTACATGTGCATATTACATAAGCACACTTAAAAGGTAATGCAACTTACAAGCATTTTGTGGGAAGTCCATCCAATTGTATTCAGGAAGGAAGTGAAAAGAAATAGGTTACTGTATATATATCAGCATAGCAATAACTCCCTAGTATAACTCCAGGTGAGATAAGTGTATCTATAATTCCCAAAGTGGAAAACTAGAGAGCCATTTACTTAGGAATGCCAAGAGTGAATTATTTCACATGTGCATTCTGTATAAGGATAATAATATATATTACAGCAAATATATATAGAAATTCTTATGTTCAGAAAAATAAACATAAAATTTAGATGTTAGATAAAATATATCAGAAAGAGAAAAATGTGACTTAACCATTTTGGTTATGTTCATTTTCATTTATTAAATATAGGATTTTATCAGTTTTTATATAAATGTAAGTACTTTTTAAATTTTTATAGTATTCTATAATTTAAAAGAGAAAATAATATGAGATTCTAATTGAAGATGTCAAATTCATTTATCTCTTTTTTGAAACTAAAAGTTTAAGGAGCAATTTTCAGTTTTTTTATACTTTCATGATTATTTCAGGTAAATAAAATAGAAGCTAACTGTAATAAAGGATTCATATAGTATATTATTAATAAAGAAATTTGCATTTCTCTTTTATTAAAAATAATGTTATGAATATCATATCTGCCATATGGGTTTTAAAACTTATAAACCTTCTTTATTTTAAAATATTTCACTGACAAAATAACTAGAATGTGTTCAAGTTGTACAATGTATCCATTTGATATACACCGGTATCCTATCATGATTATCACAATCAAATTAGGAACAACCTTCACCACCCATGCAATTCTTTAAGGGTACCTAGCAGTTCTTCTGTACCCTATTTCCACAGTTCCAATTACAGCTGCCTCTTCTCCTTCTGTAATGGTCTCTTGAGATTCTTTAGCTCGAATGTGTCCTTTTTTGCTTTCCCAGGAGATCTTTCTGTCTCATGGGTGAGTTACTTCCACTGAAC
This sequence comes from Pachyuromys duprasi, assembly GCA_028658305.1. Lineage (NCBI taxonomy): Eukaryota > Metazoa > Chordata > Mammalia > Rodentia > Muridae > Pachyuromys > Pachyuromys duprasi. Next base: position 59,762,009 of record CM053762.1, on the reverse strand, counting down.
TAGATTTTCAGAGTCCCTGCTCTCCTTGATGGGCTGGCAGGACCAGCAATTTCATTAGAGGGCACCAAGCTCGTTAGGGAAGGAGAACTGTTTCTACAGTGATGTTGATGGCCAAAATTTATAGTGTCTGCTTTGCAGGTCATAGATCCATCATCTCGTATACATACTCTCCTACATGTCAGGCTTTTATTATCCTCTGGGGCATTTTGCTGATAGCTTCATTCTTCCAAAATGTATTTGTTACATCAAGACTTGATGGTGGGATGTAGTTTCAAGCCACAAATAATGTGAGGTTTACCTGCAGTATCTTTTTTCATTCTTAGTGAGTAATCCCTATACACAAACTTTTAAGTGAAAAGAAAGCAATGAATGGTATGGTTTGGATTGCTAAGATAGAAATCTTCCAACAAATTATATGTGCATGCTTACGGATGATTAATAGTCAAAGATAACAGACTAAGAGGAACTCTCTTTTGGAGAGATTCCTTCATCATGACTTTACTGTGAGAAAAGGATTATCAACACAAGAATGCGTCTTGCTTTTCTAAACTTGAATTTATTTTTCTACACATGCAGCAAGTAATTTCTGAGCATTCAAGACTTTCTCAAAATGAATTAGTTAGAGGACATCCCTGCTGTTTAAAAATGGTGGCCACGTCATTAGTTTTAAATGTTTGATGCTGCACGTTATATTTCTGAATTATCCAAAACCAAGATCTAAGATTGTTGGAAACCAATGCTGAGAACCAAGGGAATTCTGTGCCCAACATGGAGAAATGAGTTCCCCATTTAAGTGCATGCTTCCCTCTTGGGTCCCAATCAGCAAGCACATAATGTTGCTGTGCAGATTATATTTTGAGTGTCGGCAAGACTAGTAACAATCAAATCACATGCCTCGGTTTCTCTTCTAAAAGGGGAAGTGAGCAATCTTCCTTCAAGTATATTCCATGGAAGTCATTGAGACGTTTCCCCAGGGTTCATCCAAGCAATAAAATGTCCATTTTTGTTCAAGTAGTCTTGACCTGTGGCCTTATGTTTTCTGCTTCTACAAAACAGGATGGAGTCAAAGCAGGATGGAAGTAGAATGCAATTCCTTTTTCAAGAGCTTTGGATTGGAGTTCTGGCTCAAGCTGCAGGCAGGGGAGTTCAGGAAATTCACCACAAGTCTGCAGCTTTCAGTCTCCTTGTTTGCAACTTGATATGACATGGCTGTTTGATATCCAAGGGAAGACACACTCCCCCGCCTCTCTTCTGATAAGAAGAGGAGGGGAGATGGAGGAGTGAGGAGTAGGGACTGGGAGAAGGGAGGGAGGGGAAGCTGCAATGGGGATGTAAAGTAAATAAATAGCTTAACTGAGAGAGACAGAGACAAAGAGAGGGAAAGAGAATCAGTACTAAAATGTACCTATATGGACTTTATGTTCTCTGAAGTTCTTTCTAGAGCTGAACACTAAGATCACCATCATCATTGGAAATTCTAAATGAGAGTCCTGATTGTAGCCAATAAATTCTGAGTTTAAAAACCATTTGTACCAGCCCATTAAATCATTATTTAAGAACATAATATCTACAAGTGGTACTGTAAGTTTGAAGGATTGAAGCCCTTGCTCTATAGAAGGCTTGATCACCCAGCTGTCTTTTAAGGAGAATTTGATAGGAAAGTCCTCTATCTTTACATTTTTCATCCTGGGTGTTTAATAGTCATATAAACGATTTATGTAGCATTTGTACAAAAATTACTTCAAATCATTAACTGATATAGCAAAATGAGCCACACATTTAGCATAAGCTATGTTTTGGGCATAGACTGTAGACATCCATCACTTTTGCCAAAATCAATAATTTCTGAAGAGCGTGGGGGATGGCCTAAAATAATCAGATTAAACCTGATGTGCCAGCTTGTCATATTGAGGCCAAAATTTATACTTTTTAGTTAAAATGTATTGCCAGTGACAGCTTGAGTTCTCCCTCACTGGAAGTTCTGGGACTCTGAAAACCCAAATTAATTACAGAGGAGGAAGGTCTAATTATTCTCCTCCTGATATCCAGCCCACATTCTACTGCTTTTAAGGAAGACAGCACTCAGCATTCAGCTTTCCTTTCCTTTTCCTGGTCTGTGGGTTAACTGTGGGTCCTTTGCTTAAAATGCCATTTTAAAGAATGTTAGATTTCATGCAAATCAATGTATGTAAGCATAGTAAATAATGTTTGTTTGTTTATACTGAGTAAAGGTAATTGTTATTAATTATTACAGTAAATGTTCTTTCTGCTTCATATAATTATGGGTGGGTCCTTCTAAATAAAGGGCATATTATAGTATCTCATGAGGCTGGTCAAAGCTACAGTTCAATAAAAAATTCATTTTATGTTGCTTGCTGAAATCGTGTTTATTTTTGTCTTCCTTTTCTCTTATATTAGTAAATTTTAATCTTAAGCACCACTGGGCTTTTGTTGTTATTTAATCTGGAGCACAAAGTTGTTAATTTTACACATTAAAATTGCCTAAAAGAGACCAGATTAAGTGAAAGAAATTCAGTACTAGCAGTGGCAGAGTTTAGGAATAGCCTGCACACAAGAAGTCAATTTCTGCAGCTTCATGAGTTTATTCTTCTGGAAGAAAGCAGCTTGTCATATTCCCAGATACCCCCGTTCTCTGTTTTATAACAAGAACATTTGCATTTTTACCTTAACAACACTATGGAAAATACCAAAATCCTTGTAGAATATTAGCATCCTAACTGTAGAGTTTCGTTGTTTTCATTTTTATTTGTTGTGAGGCAGATTAATGAGGCACATGAGATAATTGTGGGGGAGGGGGAGCAATGCGACTTTAAAACATCTACATCAATGTGAATGTTTTTGAAAGTTAAACCATTTTCAATAGCATTATTTAAAAGGGAGATTTAAGTCATATTTCAGAACTGTTTTCAAGTGAGCTGCTTTAGCTATAAATATTGCAAAGCAATAGGAGAAACCCTGAAAGCCATTTAAGAATGCAAGAGGAGAGGGAGAGAAGGCAGGATTGGAATGCGAAGAGGGAGGGGCTACAGCTGGGATACAAAGTGAATAAATTGCAATAAATAAAAATAAATTAAAAAAATAATGGCACCGAAGAAACATTAGGATGAAGAAATTTAATATTTTCCTCCTCCTATGATTTTGCAATAGGTAGATACTCAAATATATGAAACAGATGCTTAAGTGACAGAGCAAGGTGCAGATTAAAAACACATGAGCAAGTTGCTGCAGACACCCTGTTATAGAAAAGGGTATTAATGCACAAAAATCAAAGGAGACCGAAGAAGATCCCTCCGGCTTTCCTGTTGTTTAGAGGAGCTATGCAAGCCATCCATCTCCTTTTGGCTTTCTGCCAAGAGATGAACATCCAATGTGATGTCTGTTGGTAACTTGGCCTGCCATTATAGTTGTATCTCATTCAGTGGCATTCGGTTTATAGGAAAAAAATATGAAGTTGAGGAGATAAAGGCAGATTGAGTCACCCCAAAATGCTAGCTAATTTGAGAAGACCTGAGAGAGACAAAGTTTCAGCCACATTTACGTCCAAATAAATGTTTGAACTTATGGTATCCTATTGACAATATAATGTGACATTCATCAGAGAGAACTGCTATAGTCCTACAGAGAACTGCAGGGTCATCTTGCCCCTCATGTCTCAGGAACACCTTTGTTTTGTTCCTTTCTCCCCCCCATTTCCAAAAATTGATTCATGCATATTTTTAACTTTACTGTTGTTTTAAAATAATAACATCTGCAAGCTTGTCTGTACCATTCTAAATTTTCCAAAAAAAAAAAAAATCTGAGGTAATCTCCTTTCTCATTTATGCTTTTTGCTTTTAAAATATGTTCGAAATCTATAAGAATGGAACACATTTCAGACTTGTGTCCCTTGAACTCTGATCATTTCCCAAACAAATGGTCATTGTTTGTTAAACCATCTCTGATTCATTTTCTCTTAATAACACACATTTCCCATGAATTGATATTTTTTGGTTTTCTGCTTACAGAACATGTCCTTTTTGATGGTTTAAGCTGCTCATATGTATCTTAAATAAGACAATGTTTCATGACAGTCAATGTTCTCACATTGCAAGGGCATTCTTTAAATCTCTCCTATCATGAAATGTTGGATTTTCCACTACATTCTAGTGATGAAAATGGATGTGGGCTCAAGACCATAGAGGGCAGCGGCATCTCATTTCTGTCACTGCTTGGGAGTGTGAGCAAGTCTGGGAAATACTTTAATCATACACTGATACAGTGCGTTTGAGGAGTTAACTCCCTAGACTTTTGGAGAGTTACAAAGCCAGTGAAGTAGGCTGTTCCCACTCAGTCTCTGGTGTGTAGAGAAATCCCTTTGGAAGAGAAGGTTATTGTTTCTAATTAGACCTTACAAATTGGAAGAACCAGAAAATCTGTACTGGAAGACAAGCTTGAAATTGTTAGCAGTTGTGTCTGTTTCTGTGTCAACCACAGAGCAGAATAAACCATAATTTCCATAATAAGAAAAGAAACACGAAAAGGAAATAAACTTCACAGATTTAAATACTATTTTTTTATTTTAAATTCAAACTCAATATACTCATGGACCTTTTGAGCCATCCACACCTGCCAGCCATTCCTGTAATAAATCTTTTTTTTTTAAAGCAATGTCAAGGGCTCTTCTGAGAAGAAGATAGATGAAGGACTGTGATGGCCTGAGATTATTTTTTATTTAATTAATTAATTTATTCACCTTATAGCCCCACAGTAGCCCCTTTCCCTCTTCTCCTCCCAGTTCCATGCTCAATCCTTCTTCTCCCAACCACCCTCTCCTATTCCTCTCACATTACCAACCCACCCCAGCGGGTCCTCTTCCCCTGTGGCCTGATGAGGCAGACCCCTCCCCCACCAGGAAGAAGTGATCAAAAAGCAGGCAATAGAGTCCATGTCAGAGACAGCCCCCTGTTCCCCTTCCTAAAGAACCCATATGAAACCCGAGCTGCCCATCGGTTACACCTTTGTAGGGGGTCTAGCACCATTCCATGCATGGTCCTTGGTTAGGCAGCACTAAGATTGTAACCATCAGTGTCCAACAACCACAGGTTCTATCTATATGCATGGGTGATACCTTTGCAAACTCCTCCTTCTCTGACTTTCCCTGAGATAGAGAAGGAAAATGGTAAAGAAAAGGGTCAGACTATTAATGATGCTCTGCTATGCTTGCAGACAGAAGCCTAACATGACTGACTGTCTACTGGGAGGCTTCAGACAGCAAGGAAGCAGAGACAGACCTTGGAACTTGCAGCCAAGCTGTAAGTGGGCAGAGATCTGGGGGTCCTGTGGAAGTGTTGGGGGACAGGAACCTCACCAGAAGACCAATAGAGATAACTAACCCAGACCCATGGGAGCATACAGAGACTGAGATATCAACTAAGGAACATGCATGGTCTGGACCTAAGCCCCTTGCACATATGTGGCCAGTGGGAGGCTTGGTCTTCATGTGGGTTGTCTGGCAAGTGGATGGAGCACTGTTTCTAACATGGACTCTATTGCCTGCTTTTGGATAACTTCTCTTGGCAGGAATGCCTTGCCTTGCCTCCGTAGATGAGAATATTCTCAATCTGATCCAACTTGATTGTCTGGGGAGAGATTATATGGGGAGGGGGGAGCTCCTCTTTTCTGGGGGAAAGGGAGAGGAAAAGGAAAAGAGGGGAGGGGGAATGGGAGGAGAGGAAAGAGTTGACACCCTTGAGATGTAAAATAAATAAACTGAAATAAAATAAAAATTAAAAACACAAAGGAAAAAAGAAAGGGGTCAGTCTGTGTACCAAACAATAGTTATGTTCGGATGTGTGGGCTGTGATACACCAGGGAGACTGATTGGGTTTCTGGACTGATACTTTGAAGCAGCTAGGTAGAGACAGAAGTGCCTCTCTCCTACCTTGAGGAAGAAAGATGCCTCTCATGGCCAGAAGAGATTCATTTCTTCTTGAGTGTTGTGTTCAAAGTACGAAGATTTGTTCTGTTTCAAATTACAATGACTGACAGTTTCTACTGAAAAGCTCCCATACATAAATAAATATACTTAAAAATAGTTACTTAGACCATCCAGTGCCTTTCCTAACTTAATTATGCACGGGAGGGGACCATACTAATTTGTGGATTTTTTTTCATCATTTGCTAGGTGCAATACTATAGGCTCTAAGAGACAGACTGAAGCTGAGTTGATGAGGACTGTGAACACCCTCCAGTGTTTGAACGCCCTCTCTTGTCCTCACATTGATCTCACAGAGACGTGTTTTTTTTTGGGGGGGTGGGCGGGGTTCATCTATTCCCTTGTCTTAATGCACTTCTTTATAAAGTTCAGCGGTTAAGCATTATGTCTCACATTCCAGATCACAGGATGCAGTTGAGCAGCAGTCACTGCCCAAACTGTTTTTGGATCGCACAAAATGCCATGGTATTGACATTGGGTGCTACAGCAAAGAAATGATTAGCTTTCTATTTTTTTGGAAGGTGATTTTTTGTAAAAAGACAATACTGTACAAGGCTCTTAGGCAGGAGACTCCCCTCCCCAGTTATAATTACCATAATTAGATCTGTGAGGACACAAAGGTGCTCAGTGACCATTTTTGCTATGGCTACATGCCCACCTATCTCTCAAATTACCTGTTTCATCAAATAGATATACATAGCCATATCATGAGCTATATGCATTATGGTTGAGCAAGAATGATGCCAGACAGTTCCAGAAACCAAGCCATGGAAACGACAATGAAGGCCATGCTTGGGCAACATAGGGACAACATTTCTATTGCACTTACTGAATTATGGTTGTTCCTCTTTTCCTCCATCATTTAGTCCTCAGATATGGAAGTCCTGTCATATTGCTTTCATTTTAGAAAAGACAAAAATATCTACTCTATTTAAGGAAAACAGGTTTCTGAGCATGGGTGATGGACTTGGAGTCTTTGTAGCATGGACAATATCTTCTAGGATTTCAAAGACTACAGGTTCTAGTCAAAAAACTCAGTTGGTCACTTGGTTGAAAGCCTAAGTCCGCCAGCTAGGACCTATAGGCCAAATGTAACCCATGACCTTTTTTTTTTTTTTTTGTAAAGAAAGTTTTATTGGAGGTCAGCTGTGTCCAATTGTTTACTTACTCCCTGTGACTGGCAAAGGCTTTCACTTTCTATTCCATAAATACACTGTTTACTGGTTTGCTCATTTCAGGGGGAAAAGCCCTTGCATTCCTTGATTTAGCTATTTGACTCAAATAATAAAATCCCATAAGGTTTTGCTTATTTGTTTTTAAATGTAAAGTGAAAAAGTAGTGCAAAAATTGGAAAGAATATATGATAGCTACTTTACAGCAACAGCAAGGGTCAAGATTGTACCCATAGTAGTGTAAACACACAAGATGTATTCTTTTGAATCTCTTTTCCTCTTTGAGTTGTACTAAATAGATAGGATAACCTTGAGAGCTTCTTTTTGCAGATATATGGAGTATTTTTTTCTTTCACTACAGTCTATCCTTGTTAGTATATTAAGCCCTTTTGGGAATAAATGGATATTTTCTAGAAGAAAGATGCACGAGTAACTTTAGTGGAAACCAAATATTCTGGAGGCTAGAAGGACAGCATAAACTTTATAAAAGAATGTGTTAACATATTGAGTGGACAGGGAGTATGCTGTGATGCTTAAAACGGACATAAAATGGACACAGACCTAAAGACAGAAATGCTGACTCTGCTGCTGCTTCACACACAAGGAGTAGCAACACCCAACAGAAAAGCCACACAAGAAAAGGTCTGCCTAGACTAGCTGTGGGACATTTCTCAAAGTCAGAATCATGACCAGTGGAAGGTCCCCAAATGATTTCAATTTGAGAAAGCTGGATATTATTCTAAATTCCTTTGGTCTTCCAAGAATTGTCTTTTCTGCTTGAGCTGCCCTAAGGAGCAGTGTAAGAACAGGTTCGTCCTGTTTCACACTTGTATGTGCAACAAATCTCAGCTCCCTGCAACCTAGATATTTCTCACTTTAGAGCAACAGGAGCCCTTCAATTCTCTCTTGCTAGTTATTTAAAGATTGAGGACTTGGCACAGCCAACTTTCCTTTACTGTAACCTTCAAATTCAGACTGACTAGGATTTAAGTTTTCCTCTTATTGCATATAACCTTAGAAAAACTTATGCTTTCTCTCTGAGCGCCAATCTATAAAATGGGGAAAAGTCGATGCACTGGAGGCTGGAGAGGTTGGTAGACTGCTTTTCAGAGAATGGGCACCTAGTGTCAATCAGGCTTACTCCTTCACTCTGCTGTTCCATATTTAATTGAACAGAGATGTATCAAACCAGTAAAATAACTCACACATGAAGCTAAATAGTGGCAGAACTACAGTCAGAGGCCAGGTTATCCGGTCACTCAGAAGGCACTTCTCCAGGAAAATGCTTTTTTTTGGAGAAGATTTTCAACAACAACGAAGAACTCCATTTTGAGAATGTCAGACCCCAATTAAAATTCATCTGTTTGTCTCTGAAAAGTTAGGAAAAGAATTGTCTTCAACTAGTGGGCTACAACCGCTTTGGGGGTTGGATGACCCTTTCACAGGGCTAACCCAAGACCATCAGAAAGCACAGATATTTACATTTTGATTCAGAACAGTAGGTAAGTTATAGTTAAGAATGAGCAATAAAACTAATTTTATGATTAGGGATCACAACATGGGAAACTGCATTAAAGGGTCACAGCATTAGGAAGGATAAGAACCACTGACCTATAACATATAAGCCAAAGAAATTCAACAAAAGAGTTCTCGTTTTTTTAAAATTAAAGTAAACCAAAGGCGTCTAACTATTATCCTATACGTCAAGCATCATCAGAACTCTCAAATATTAAAATGAATCTGAGTATGGATACCTCTGCCTGGGGATCTCATTTACATGTGACCAGACCCCTTTCTTCTTCATTTGCAAATGCAGACAGAGAAGCGGACTTGACTGACTGAAATTTTTTTTCTTTTACATATGTTACTTTAAGTGCCATCCCCAAGCATAAAGGCAGGCTGCAAAAATCAACGTGAAACAGGATAACCAGGGTTAACAGTAATTCACATCATGAATCATTTTTATGGACCCAAAGGCAGAGTTTCCATTATTTATGCTGCTGGGTGATCTGTTGTATTTATGATATAGCTAGTTGTCATGGCTTTAAAAATATGATGGATTCCTAAATTATTCCCACATTCCTTGTCTTAGACTTGAAACATGGAAAGTCACAGGAGAACAGAGGTATCCATAATCATGAAATTAAGTGTCCACGGATCATGATGAAGAAAAAAACTGGCCATTAAATTCGACATGCTTTTGTGTCAATAATGCTAAAATTTCCAACCTAATGTTTACATACTGAGCACTCAAATGTATTCTCTTGCTATTTTTCAGTATTCTTAAATTTTCTTTCTTCTTTGAGATAAATTAAAACATGAGTAAGAGTTTTTTTTCCAATATATCTTGAGCCCACTCATTATTAATATTTGACAGCACAGGTTCTTATGAGAGTTAAAATGGTGAGCATTTGAAAGAGTAAAGTAAAGTAAATAAATAAATAAATAAAACACATTTGTTGCTGAGTTTAAGGGTGATAATAAAATGACAGATTTTGGAAGAATTGAAAAATGTATATGTTTTTGGCAAAAGATGTTGGGAATCAGTTCACGTTTAGATAATAGAAGCAAAGACATAGAAATTGGAGAAGTGATTTAAAAGTGCACAAGAAATTACCAAATTGAAGTATATAGGGAAAACAAATTCAACAAGGCAGAGTTCTGACTTAATTTAAGAAGCAACAACAAGCCTATATTGTTCAACAAATCTGCTTATGAACGTTAATATGAATTGAGTTGAACCAAAGTGTAAATTCAAGATTTCCCTGAAGGAATATGAAAGGTGTAAGATAGAAAAGGGCAGGACTGGAAGCTCATAATTTATATGAAAATGAATCCTCAGAGGAAATGTATAGAGAGGGGGCAACCATCTAAATATGACCCTATGTCAAATACTCAAAGCCCTTATTGTACTCTCTGGTGACTACTGGATCAGTGCCTCTCTTAGTTTCACATGTCTGAACTGAAACTTTACCACCTGCCCACCACATGCTAGCTGTTCACTCTGCTGTCTTTTGAGTGTAGTAAGTAGCATTAAGGTTTTGCACAAAAAACAAACAAACCAAAAAGCAAAACAGAACAGAACAAAACAGAACAAAACAGAACAGAACAAAACAAAACAAAACAAAACAAAAAAACCAAGTCCCTGTTATAGGCTACAAAAGTCATCCCTCATGTTTCTCAGAATTTTTAAAAATTTTATTTCTGTTTCATGAGGTCCCATTTATTAATTGATGACCTTAGAGTCTGTGCTGTTGGTGTTCTTTTCAGGAAGTTTTCTCTTGTGCCAATGAGTTCAAGGCTCTTCCCCACTTTTTCTTCTAACAGGTTTAGTGTATACGTTTTTAGATTGAGGTCTTTAATCCACTTAGATTTTAATTGTGTGCAGGGTGATAAGTGTGGATCTATTTGCATTTTTCTACATGTAGATATCCAGTTAGTCCATCACCATTTGTTGAAGATGCTTTCTTTTTTCCATTGTGAGGTTTTGGCATCTTTGTCAAAATTCAGGTGTTCTTAAATGTGTGGGCTTATTTCTGGGTCTTCTATTCTATTCCACTGATCCACCATTCTATTTCTATGTCAGTACCATGCAGTTTATATTACTGTTTCTCTATAGTACATCTTGAGATCAGGGATGGAGATACCTCCAGAAGATCTTTTATTGTAGAGGATTGTTTTAGCAAATCTGGATTTCTTGTTATTCCATGTGAAGTTGAGAATTTTTCTTTCAAGGTCTGTAAAAAATTGTATTGGTAATTTGATGGGAATTTCATTAAATCTGTACATTGTTTTTGGTAAGATGGCCATTTTTACTATGTTAGTCCTTCCAAACCATGAGCACAGGAGATCTTTCCATCTTCTGATAGGACCTCCCATATCATTGGACTGGGGGAAGAGCATAGGAGAAGAAGAGAGAGGGAGGATGGGATTAGGAGAGGATGGGGAAAGGGACTACAGCTAGGATACAAAATGAATGAACTGTTATTAATAAAAAATTAAAAATATTTCTGTTTATTTATTACAATTTATTCACTTTGTATACCTGCTGTAGCCCCCTCCATCATCTCCTCCCAATCCCACTCTCCCTCCCTTATTCCCTCTATGCCCCTCCCCTATCCCCTAATAAGAGAGGTACTGCTCCCCTTCTATCTGACCCTAGCCTATCAGGTCTCATCAAGAATGGTTGCATCATCTTTCTCTGCAGCCTGGCAGGGCTGCACCCACAGGGGGAGGAGATTAAAAAGATGGCCACTGAGTTCATGTCAAAGACAGCCCCTGTACCACTTACTAGGGAACCCACTTGGGGTCTGAGCAGACAAAGTGCTTCATTTGAACAAGGGGTCTAGGTCTTCTTTATGCATGGTCCTTAGTCGAAGTATCAGTCTTTGCAGGCCCCCCTGGGCCCAGGAATTTTGGCTCTGTTGTTATCTTCATGCCCTAAAGAAGCTAAACAACAAGAAGGACCTTAGGGAAGATGCTTAATCCTCATTCAGAAGGGCAAACAGGATAGACATCAAAAGTAGGAGAAGACAAGAAACAAGACAGGAGCCTTCCACCGAGGACTTCTGAAAGACTCTACCCACCAGGGTATGGAAGGAGATTCTGAGACTCATAGCCAAACTTTGGCCAGAATGCCAGAATCCTAATGGAAGAAGAGGGAGATAGAAAGATCTAGAGGTGTCATCAACTCCACAAGGACAGGAAAGAATTATTCGGGATTTAAAAATAAATGCTTCTACTCAATTATGATTACTTGATGTTATAAAAACACTGTGACCCACTTCATTCCCACTGATCTTGCAAACAATTCTCTATCCTCCTGTGGTATTCTGACCTTGAATGCTTCCCTTTTCCCATATCTACAGAAATGTAACCAATGATGTACAACTATGCTCTGTGGGTATGCATGTGTGCAAATACATTCACATGAGTGTGGGAATGCACATGCTATAGGATGTCTAGAGGTCAGAGGACAACCTCAAGCTTTGGTTCTTATCTTCTACCTTGATTGGGAGAGCTTTATCATCTTTGCTCTCTGTTTCTGCAAATTTAAGTCTAGTTAGCCAGAAAGCATCTGGGGACTTTCCCATTTCTACTTACCATCTTGCCATCAGAACAAATGGGTTCCATGTGTGCTAACATGATGATTGCTTTTATCTGGCTCCTGAAGACTTGAACTCAGGATCTCAGTTAGGTATGCAGGTGCTTTCTCAATAGAACTATCCCTTCAGCTCTTCATTTATTTAATACATGATTTCTTGTCAATTATATTGCATTAATATGGTTTTTTAAATTAATTAATTAATTAATTTTTAAAATTAATTTATTTTTATCTCAATCACAGGTTAGGTACTTTGAATCCCAGGCGTAGCCCCCTCCCTCAGTCCCTCCTGCCCTCCCACTCCCTCCCTCATTTCCCTCCTCCAAGTCCACCAACAGGGGAGGACCTCCTTCCCTTCCATCCAACCCCAGCTTATCCTGACTCCTCAGGGCTGGCTGCAATGTCCTCCCCTGAGATCTAGCCAGTCTGTCATTCCCCAGCTTGTATGGGGGAGGGTCAAAGAGTCAGCCATCAAGATCATG
>CM053762.1:59662579-59748756 GCA_028658305.1 Pachyuromys duprasi | reverse complement strand
GGGGGCTATGCACTCTTCCCTGGGCTTGCTGCTAAGGGCTCTCCCTTGGAATGGAGATTTCGTGTCTCCTTCTGTGCCATGGGCTGTGCACCATGGTCTGAGATGATATTTGGGGCACACACAATGGGTTTGGGTTGGTGTGCATCTGCTGTATGCAGGGCTGTCTGAAATGGTGCCAGAGGCCTTCTCTGTCTGGCCTGTGGACAGACACCTGAACTGGGGTTTTTGCTGGTGGATTCGTGCAGCTTTCACCCTCAGTGTGCAATCTTGTTAAGATGGTCCCCGGATCCTCTAAGTCTGTGGTGGTTCTGGTGATTGGTGTGTGCCCGCCGCACACCCGTGGGTTGAGGCAGAACTTGGTTCCTCTCAGACCTGCTGATGGACTCATACACTGACTGAGTTTTTGCTGGGGGAAGCGTTCGGCGCCTGCCCACAGTGTGTGGACTGGTCAAAATGGTCCCCCAAATCACTCAGTCTGGGGTGGTTCTGGTGACCGGTCTGAGCCTGCAGCACACCCTCGGGTTGAAGCAGAACCCGGGTGCAGTGTGAGCTCGCAGTGTGCAGTTCAGTGAAAATAGCACCTGGTTTCTCCTGAGACTGCCCGTGAGACTGCGTGATCTAGTTTATAATGGCGGGTGTGGGCACTCAGCATGGCTGCTCCTTCACAGCAGAGCTGTGTGCTGCTGGTCACCGGGAAATTTTTCCAGGTAATAACTGGGTGTCCCTAGGGTTTTCCCACTTGATTTTCTCACCGTAGGAGTTCCGCTCACCTGGTACTCACAAATGCTGGCGTTTTAGGTCCCAGAGTTCAGTCTCCTGGTCGCTGCGTTGTTTCTGCTCTCCTACTCCTCAGACACAGTGTTCTCTCGTGGCAGCCATCTTGGATTCCAGGAACATCTCCCTATCAATGCCTCTTCTTATTGCCCTAACTTAAGATCATTTTTAATCTTAGTTGGCTTTAAAAAAATCTATTTAACACTATGCAATAACATGTATGTATCTTTTTACAAAACACAAGAAAACAAAGATACAAATAAAGAAGAAAAGTGATATCAAATTCTCCCTATTAAAAGCTAACACTTGTTTTGCAATCATCTAGATATGACCTGGACCTATATTTTCTTCTAACCTTGTCTTAGTTTGGCTTTCTATTACTGTGATGAAACACCATGACCAAAACACAAGTGGGAGAAAAAAGGGTTTATTTGGCCTACACTTGCATATTGTAGTCCATCACTGAAGGAAAACAGGACAGAAACTCAAACAGGGTAGCAACCTGGAGGCAGGAGCTGGTAAAAAGGCCATGGAAGAGTGCTGCTTACTGACTTGCTCCCAACAGCTTGCTTAGCCTTCTTTCTTATAAAACCCAAACCCACCTGCCCAGGGTGGTAGTACCCACAGAGAACTGGGTCCTCTGACATCAATCACTAAGTAAGAAAATGTCCTCTACTTGTACCTTCAGCCTGATCTTATAGAAACATTTCCTCCATTGGGGCTCCCTATTCTCCAATGACTCCAGATTGCATCAAATTGTCATAAAACTAGCTAGCACAATATTATTTTAGAAAATTTATTAATATATATAACACATAGCCTGATGTTGTCAACAGTAACATTAAGCTTCTCTGGTTAACACAAGAAGCTCTTACTAACTTGTGGTTTAAAAAATACAGAGATGTTTATCCATAGATTCCTGTACAGCAGAAATCTAAATAATTGCTGAGGTAAAAATTCTCAGAGGTTTCTCAGTGCCTGAGTAGTCCAGACACTTTAGCATAGTAAGGAAAATGCTTACTATTTGATATTTTAGGAATCTTTTAGAGAAAATCAGGCTTTTGCATGGCAGGCTAGCCGTATCCTCTTGTTGGTTCTATCAAAGTAGTCTTTACCAGAAACCAGTAATCTGGGTAAGGTAGCAACTGCTATGTTTGCAGAGATATGTTAAGTCTACGGTGTTTCTTTCTGTTGGACATTTGGTCTGTATTTGGGGAATAGACCAATGAGGTGTTCACATGGATCACAATCACTCAAGTCTGGTTTTAAAAGAAAAGAATCCTAGAATTGCCTTATTCTGATCACCACTAATTGATGTTTTAAGGCTTTTACCTGTAAAGTAAGCCTGATATAATTTACATTAGATCCACAGTGCTATGAACAGGAGCAGTCTTCTCTGGCATGCGTCTCCAATACACCAGCTGTGAACCTGGAGACCACTAATGAGATCAAAATAACTATTGCTCATAATAGTCACTGGTGTTGCCATGTCAGAATTCAGACCTGCAAGAGCCATCAGCAAGTGTTCCATCAAAAAGCAATTATAAGCTCTGCCGCTTGGAATATTATAGGGCAATTCTTGAATAATTCAGTGATGGAGGAAAACCTGCTTCCAAGAAAATGAATATACAAAGTTGTGTTAGTTTTAAAGGGAAGATAAGAATTTAGGGGTTGAATACGATCAAAATATAATATATAAAATTCTCAAAGAATAAAAATAATTTCTGGCATGCATACCTTAATGGTGACTGACAGCTTTCTAATTGGATTTAAGAAATCTCAATAAGAACAAAATCATATCTAGACAACTACTGAGCGACTGCAGTCATGAATCTTGGACGAGATTTGAAAATTGTCATTTTACTAAACCACCATAAACCCTATCTTTACTCTAAGTACTTGTACTTCTACTCACAGGTACAGGTAGTCTTCATTCCTCATCAAGGGACTTAACTTTGCATCAGACAATTGTAGAAAACTTCAAACAATCAAAATGAAGAGTTGTGGATCCTAGTCCAAATGAACACATCTAGAAAACAACTCCTCACGTAAGGCTCAGGAAACATCACAGAAGAAGGAAGGGGGCAGAAAGATTTTAAGAGCTAGAGGATCCAGGAGTTTGCTGTGAGATGTGTCTCCTAGTAATATCAGTAGTTACACCTATTAAATTCTCACCAACATGACTTTCTGAACATGAGCTGAACCAGAAAAAGAGCAATAAACATTGTAAAAATGGATGGAGAGTGCCTAGGAGGCCTCAGCTCCATATAAAACACTACAGGTGATTAAAGAATGCTCAGTGTGGTCAGCCCTGAAAGCATACAAGTAATATCATACAGCCTGAGAAGATTATATGCAGTATAGTGTGGTATGGTATGGTATGGTATGGTATGGTATGGTATGGTATGGTATGGTATGGTGTGGTGTGGTGTGGTGTGGTGTGGTGTGGTGTGGTGTGGTGTGGTGTGGTGTGGTGTGGTGTGGTGTGGTATGGTATAGTATAGTATTGTAGAATATATATAGTAGAGTATAATATGTATATGTATGCAACAATAATTAATGAAATGCTATGAATATGAAAGAGAGCAAAGAAGTATATATATATGGAAGGACTTAGAAAGTGAAATGATGGAATTATAATCTCAAAAATAAAATAAATTAAAAAAGAAAGGGAGTATTGCCTTAGGATTTTCTAGCTGGCTTTCTTTGTCCCATTCATACTACACTGGGGGACTGATATATCAGAATTCCTTAAAAAGGAGCCATCATTTCTCTGAGAAAGTATCCTTTTTGAGCATAATAAATCATGTCTAAATTATAAGAAAGTTTCACTTTTTATAACCCTATTCTGTCAGTTCTATGTTTCAAATTTTTGGATTGTTTCAACTATGTGTACATTCTTGACTTGGATTGTATGTTATCAGTCATCATTTAAAAGATTAATAATGATAGGACTGTAAAGATGGTTCATAGACAAGAGTGCTCTAGCAGGTGACCAGAGTTTAATCCCAAGAAGCCACTTCAGGCAGTTCACAGCTATTAGTAACTCCAAATCTAGAAGACTGGAATTTCTCTTCTGGTCTCTGTCGATGCCTGCACACAGGCACATAGGTATGTACAAAGGCATAAAAAAACAATCTCGAAAAAATAAAGCATCAATTTGTTTTTTAAACATTAGCTTAACAAACATTGTTAAATCCAATGAATGTTGATGCTAATATATCCAAAAGTCTGCTGGCAACACTGTGACTCATAATCCTTCCATGAGGTTTTAGAGGTGTCAGACTGAGATAGAGAAAAGGTCACTCAGCAAATCCTACATCTCCTACCTGCTGAAGGCCCAGAAATTTTTACACAGCTGGGTGCATATTAGTACCCCTGTTAAGGAACACATCAGAGCAGTCAGTCAGAGCTACTTCAAAAATTAATAAACACTTTTTAAAAATTAATTTGTTTATTTATTCTATCCACTTTACATCCCAATCATAGCCTACTCTCTCCTCTCTACCCTATCTCACCTTTCCTCTCTTTACCTCTTTCCCTCCTTCCCCTACCCCTCAGAAAAGGGAGTTCCTCCAACAACGACCTACCCCAGTACATCAAGTCACATCAGGACAGAATGCATCCTCTTCCTCTGTGGCCTGGCAAGGTGGCCCTACCAGAGGGGAGTGATCAAATAGCATGCAACAGAATCCTTCTTAGAAACAGGTCCCACTGTCTTTATTAGAGAACCCACATAAAGACCAAGCTACCCATCATGTAGCTTACATATGTGTAAGGAGTCTACGTCCAGTCCATGTGTGGTCCTTGGTTGGTGATTCAGTCTCTGCAAGCCCTCCTGGGCCCAAGTTAGTTGGCTCTGTGAGTATTCTTATGGAGGGAGCACCTGTCCCCTTTAGGTCCTTATATCCTTTCTTTCATAAGGCTCTCTGCACTTTATCCAATGTTTGCCTATGAGTCTCTGCATCTGTTTCAACCCATTTCTGGGTGGATCCTCTCAGACCATAATTTTTCTAGGCTCTCATCTGCAAGTGTGGCAGAATGTTGTTCTTAGTGTCAGGGGTTGGCTTTGTCTGTTGATGTGGGTCTCAGGTTGGGATCAGATGTGGAAAGAGCAGGGGTTGGAGGACAGAGGGCTTAAGGAGATAACAGAAACTATGGGTGAGGGCATCTCTAAGACAAGCTGGAGACCTATGACAGGATAAGTTCCTGGGAGGATGTGGCCCTGACTCTAGCTGAGAATCAAGAGGTCATCTTCTAACTAGAAAGGACTCCTAGTGGGGGCGGGGTAAACACCAACCCATCCACAAAAACTTTTACCCTAAACTTACCCTGCCTACAAAGATGTGCAGGGAAAAAGACAGAGCAGGAGTCGAGTCCAATTAATGAACTCTTCATCTGTATTATTTTGCTGAAAAACCTTGAAATATGCCATCTGACACATAGATAATTATTTTTAAATGGTTGTTCAACTACTCATCTGAGTCACATTAGAGACTTGAACACTCTGACAGCAGATTCCATAGTCCCGGCATACCCAAATGATCAATTTTTAAATAAGAGAACATCCAAAAAGCACATTTTGGTTCATGTGGATGCCACAAAATCCTCCATTAGCTATATTGTCAAACCAGTTATCCACGGCATTAAATTGGTTGAGCCAATCTCACCATCAATGTCCTGTGGTTTGTAAGATTTTTTTTGTCCCTTGGCTTATCTTGTATTTAAGGAAGGAATCTAAATGTGGACTTAAGAAATAGCTTGCACACAAAATGCTCAAGATATTGGCAGCAGAGAGGTTCTATTATGGGACTTGAAAGTAGTGAATAATGATGAAACATAAATGAATTAAGAAAACTACTTGGATCTACTCAGATAGAAAAATAGCAATCATATTTTATAACATTTTGTAGAGTTTAATGACAGGAATAGGAACATGGCTCAGTGGGTGAAGTATTTGCGTGTAAACATGATGATCTGAGTTGAAATCCCCAGGACTCATTTAAAAGAAAGGTCCCAGAGGAGGCAGAGACAGAAGGCTCCCAAGGGCTTGCTGTCCAGACAAACTTGCGTAGTTGGTGAACTCCAAGTAGAGTTTGTGACATAGTCTTTCAAAATTAAGATGGAAATTAACCAAGGAGACGTCTAATACTGACTTCTGGCCTCTACAAACTCAGACTTGGGCACACACAGGAAGGTGTTTTGTGCTTGTGCTTTTCAGCTTGTTCAGCCTGTTGAAAGGGCTGAAGGGAGCCAAGTATTGGATAAATGACTCAAGATTTAAAAATTTCTCTTTTTCCAATAACTGTTTGCTCTTTCAGTGCCCCACCTTAGCAGAAATACATACATATATAAAAATATATTTGAGTTTGCATTATTTTAGAAAAGTGCACTTATTTATATTCAGTTTTTCCCTCATACCCTATCATGACTGCCTGTGTTGTTTGTGTGTGCTCGAGCAGGAGGAGAGAAGTAAGGCAAGCCTATGCTTAGTGACAAAGTGCGAGGTGTGAAACTTGCCCATGTCGCTTAGCCATTTTCCTTCCCATGCATCTTTCTCTTGATGCATTAAAGGTAGCAGACATCATCAGCCTCTGCAGTTGTTTACATCTTTCTGACAGAACTGGCCAAAGCTGAACTGACTTTCTTGTCTATTGTTAAGTTATGTCACTTTCTATCAATTTCAGACATATTTCTCTTTCATTTACTTAAATACATTAAAATTCCCCACCGTCCTCTTCCTTGGTTACTAGGTTTGACAAACTTACCAAGAGGTATAGAGAATGT
Organism: Pachyuromys duprasi; assembly: GCA_028658305.1. Lineage (NCBI taxonomy): Eukaryota > Metazoa > Chordata > Mammalia > Rodentia > Muridae > Pachyuromys > Pachyuromys duprasi. The sequence goes on along the minus strand of CM053762.1, from coordinate 59,742,195 downwards.
CTTAAAATGGAATGTGTTAGTCATGTTGTATTTGTGATGTATTACAAGAATGTGGAACTTGTATGATTTTGCTCTAAGATGATGGGAGATGAAATCCAAGAGGAAGAGAGCAGTGGCTGGGTACCAGTGGTGGGGGGCAGTGTTCCATAGTAGGAAATGACTGTGGTAAGAGTAGTTCACTCTAGAGAATCTTAAAATATAACTGAACCAAATAATTGCCACATAGTGAATATTTTAAATGTCAGTGACATAATACTTTTTACCTGAAAAAAAGAGATCATTTGTTGGTCTGAATTATCTGAGCAATTGCTCAATTTTTGATGAATTTAAAAGAATGCAATGCTACCTGTGGCATATGCAAAAGCAACCTATGTGTGGATCATATGTGTACATATACATGTGTATGTATATAAGAGCTAATCAACATACTTTTAATGCTTATTCTTTATTTTTATGGGTAAGAGACATGCCATGGCTCACATGTGAAGGCCAAAAAGCAACTTCTGTTTCTACCTTGTGGGTCCCAGAGACTAAACTCAAGTCACCAGGCTTGGTGGCAGATAGTTTTATTTGCTGAGCCATCTCTCCAGCCTATTTATCTTAGCCCCTTGTTTGAAATTAGTAGAATGTTTAATTTTGCTGTAAGCACATTTTATTCCTGATCTGGATGGCAACATATTTTTGCAGTTAAACCCAGATTCAGGAAGAGAGATGTAGCTCATTGAGAGCCTGCTCTCCTGGCATGGCCAAACCCCAGGATGCAGCTGCAGTACTACAGAAATTGAAAAATAGAAATTAAAGATCTTGTGGGGTTCCTGTCCCCTCTGGGTCCTTCTATCTCCTTCTTCTTCCATAAGACTCCCTGAGCTCTTTCAGAAGTTTGGTTGTGAGTCTCTGCATTATTCCCTGCTGCGTGGAATCTTTTAGAGGATATCTGTGGTAGGCTCCTATCATGTTCCCTCTCTTCTACCTCTTCCACTGTCTATCCTATTTGCCCTTCTCATTGAGAATTAAGCATCTTCCCTAGGGTCCTCCTTGTTGTTTAGCTTCTTTAAACCTCTAGATTTTAGTATGTTTATCCTATATTATATGGCTAATATCTGACCTGCCCCGCAGGTCAGTAGAACGAGACCCTAAGACAGGGGGTAAGAATGGGATGGGACAAGAGATGCAAAGAATGAAGACCAAGACAGTCTGATCAAAGTCTCCATTTACTCAAAATTTTCACACAACTTATAGGGAGAAGGCAGGGCAGAAGGAATGTAATTGTCTTTGGCAGGGTTACTAAGTGACCAGGAGTCAGGAAGACCCACCAGAGGAGTCAAAATATGTATTAATGATAGTTATTAGGGAAGTTCCGCAGAAGAGTTACTTTGGAAGCCCCGAGAGGGGAGGAAAGTTTAAGGTATTTCAGGAAGATGATCTTATCACAAGCCCCAGGTCAGCCAGGAATGCACTATTGTTTCCAAGTGGTAGGCCATTAAACCAGATCAGGCCAGATGCCAAGAATTTGGGGGGGGGGCAGCAAGGTGCCAGAAGGCTCCTCACAAATATCCACTTAAAAGTGAGTATATATCATGTGTGTCAACCCCCTGCTCAGATGTAACCCAAAGATAGCTCAGTCTTCCATGTGTGTAAGGGGAGAAGAGATTGTCTGTGACATGAACTTGGTTGCCTGCTCCTTTATCCCTTCTCCCTGGTGGAGAAACCTGGCCAGCCCACAGAGGAAGAGGATACAGGCAGTCCTGATGCGACCTGATAGAATAGGGTCAGAGAGTAGGTGGTTAAGTCTTACCCTATCAGTGGAATAGGGGAGAGGAGCAGGGGAGGAAGAGAGAGGGAGGATGGGACCCGGGGAAAACAAGGGAGGAAGCTCAAGTGAGGTACAATGTGAATAAAATTTTAAAAATACTAATAAAAATTAATACAAATTACCTTTAAAATGTTAAATATCTTAAACATGGAGCTGGTGTGGTGACTTTGGTCTGCAATCTCAGTACTTAGGATTGAAAGCAAAGGACTTTATACAAGTTCAAGGACAGCCTGGCTACAATATGAGACTAAAAATGTGTGTGCATGAACATGGGAGTGCCTGCACGTGTCTATAAACTAACAGCAATAGAGTGATTGCAAAGGCTGCAAAATGGAACTTGAGTTATGTAACGCTACCATTCTGCTAACAATGTAGAGTGGTAGAATGTTTTATTCCTGTTTAAATGTATTTCATTAGATGTAAAATTTAAAGACTGATAGAATTGATTCAAAAGAAAAAGACATTGAAATTACAACAATTTCCATAGTATATTGTTAGAATGAGCATTCATGAGTCTGGCATACCTATTCAGAAGTTAAAGATAATTTTCTAATTATTTGTGTATTGGTAGTATCATGTGAAATAATTTTTTAAATTGACATTGAAAGAAACAGGCTAGCTATACAGGTTTCTTTATAAATTCTATACCCCATGTTAAACTAAGTTCTTCCAGCACTTTTACAGAAAGCAGGAGGAGGAGTGGATGAATTGAAACAAGACCCCACCCTGTTGCAAAGGAATGTAGAAGGTCTTTACCCTGCTGGCTACAGAAGAATGTCCAGATCTGCAGTAGAGATAAAGTTGCTTAGTAACCAGTCCAGATGTCACAGCTCCCCAATCCAGATCGGAGCAGGACCAGATGAGCTTGGCACCTAAAATGAACCAATCATTTAAAAAGTCAACCACCCAATCCAGTGTTGCCAAGCTTGCAACCTCCGTGATTCCCGTGCTCCTTCTTTTAAAAACCTCAGCCTTCTGTCTCTCCTTGCTGTTCCTCTCTGGTTTTGAGTCATCCTGCGATGGCTCCAAAACCTCTTGCTATTGCATCGATGATTGCTCTCCTAAGTTCTCTTCATTCCCCTCAGGAAGTTAGGGTCCTCCTTGGGCCTAACAAAATCAATAAAATATATTCAACTCTGAGTGAGGTCAGATGGAGATAAATCACAAATCTAGCTTGACTATGGAATGAGAATATGTGAAAAAGATCAGTTTTTATGAGGTCATTTGCTAATTCACAGAAGGTAAGATGTAAAAGCTGTCATTCATATTCTGATTGACAAGTATATAGATGTATTTCCTCCATTTCTCCAAAACATAAGTAAAATACTCAAAATTTCTCTTTATTATTCTTTCTCAATACTATGCTACTTTAAATTAGCAAGAGTATATGCAGACATATGTGTGTAAATAAAAGGGAAATTCTGTTTACATGCCAAGGTAATATATGCATATGTATACATATATATATGTATATATATATTTCATGTTAGTTCCTTGTTTGAAATACAGGAGAATGTTTAAATTTGAATTAGATACATTTCTTTTCTAATTCTATGGTACAATATACTTCTGCAGTTAAATATTCATACATAAGGAATATTTTTGAAAAATTAATATATGATATGCAGAAGTGCAAACATAAAAACAAATCTTTTTTTGGCTGTCAGCAATGCTTGGCAGGTCATTTGTGTAGCTGTTGATTCAGTTGTTAGAATCTGGCTGTACGAGTTCCAGTTCTAGGGAATGTCAGTGTAGGAACTGAGTGAGGAAATCCCTTCCCAAGTCCATGGAAAAGAGCCAATAATAAGCTATAAACAAAGGACTCATCCAAGGACTCTTTCTCCTTGACACTCCATGCCTCTTCTATGCACACACACACACACACACACACACACACACACACACAGAATGCAAGTGTGTGGGTACTTGGTTTTAGAAATAATGGAGGTCACTAGTTAAACACAAGACACTAATTCTGTGAAAAGATATTTTCAAAGAAATACCAGGCCTGACTCTAAATCAAAAATAAAGAAATATTTTAAATGAGAAAAAAATGCAGTGTAAAATACTAAAAGCAAATTTTCTTTATACATACACACAACATCATATTATACATTCCAGCAAGCCAGGGTTTGTTTACCTAGCCCTGCATTTGAAAGCCTGACATTCCCCTGGGAAGGTTTGTGTGTAATGGATAAAATGTTGAAGATATTGTGTCCTTTGATTAAGAGATTGCTGAGATGCTTCAGAAATAATCCAAATATATGCTGGCTTCTTGAACAGCAGATTAATACAATCAGGCAAATCAGCATCCAGGAAGAAGAAGCAGAATGAGTCTGCTAAACCCATAAAGCAAGTAAACCTTTATTTAAGTCTTGAACATGCCATTAATTAAACATCTTTATTGTGTACCGGTTTTTTTTTTCTAAAGAAAAGACAGAAAAATATTTTCCTTTAGGTAAACATGTCTGTAAGTAATGAATGGACTAGCCAGTTCAGCTCAATGTCAACAAATCTTAGCTGGGTTTTAAAGAAATGCCATGCCCTGGCATTGCCTGTCATTAACAAACAGGGTAGGGGGGTGCTTTTGTGTTTTCTTTTTTTTTTTTTTTTACATCTTTCTTTCTTTCGTTCTTTCTTACTTACTTACTTACTTTCTTTCTTTTATATTAATCACAGGTTATGTACTTTGTATCCCAGCCATAGCCCCCTCCCTCATTCCCTCCCAATCCCACTTTCCCTCCCTCATCTCCTCCCTGCCACTTTCCAAGTCCACTGATAGGGAAGGCCCTCCTCCCCTTCCATTTGACCCTAGCTTATCAGATCTCTTCAGGACTGGCTGCAATGTCCTCTTCTGTGGCCTAGCAAGGCTGTTCCTCCCTTGGGGGGGGGGGGAGTTGTTGAAGAGCCAGCCATTGAGTTCATGCCAGAAATAGTCCCTGTTCGCCTTACTAGGGTACCCACTTGGATACTGAGCTCCTATGGGCTATATCCGAGCAGGGGTTCTAGGTTATATCCATACATGGTCCTTGGTTGGAGAAACAGTCTCATAAAAGACCCCTGTGCCCTGATATATTTGGCCCTTGTGCATCTCCAGTCCTCTCCAGCTGTTACTAACTCCCCCTTCTTTCATATGATTCCCTGCTCTCTGTCGAAGGTTCGGTTATGAGTCTTAATATCTGCTTTGATACACTGGTAGGTAGAGTCTTTCAGAGGTCCTCTTTGGTAGGCTCCTGTCCTTAAAAGAGATATATAAGAATGGAACCATAGGTTATAGGAAGAATTGGTCAAAAGGCAAACCACTATGCATCTTTTATGAGGAAAGTATGCCAGTTTGATTATTGACTGGACTATCTCCCTGGGTCAATTCTTGAGAGCAAAACTATAGGCATAAGATTATTGTGTAATTCAAATGCTAGTTTCTGTACCTCCCCAAATCTGGCTGCAATCTTTGTTCTGAGAGTCTCCTGGTTCAATGTTGTGTAAATACTACTTCCAAGTTGTCCCTTGATATGCCAATGAAGCAGCTTATAGCCAATAGCTGAACAGGGGAGAGAACAGAGCTGGACTTCCTGCCCACCATGGGAGAAAGAGTTAGAGGAGGAAGTAGGGGAAATCCCTACTTCTACAGGCAGAGGTCCAAGAGACATTGGAAGAGGAATTGGATTAAGAAAAGCTATAGAGTGCAAGTATCTCTGAGACGAACGTTGGGAGGTAGCCAGATTAGCTTGAAGTGTTAAGAATAGGGTAGTAACTGCTCAGTTATTGTGTTGTGAGGCTTATTACTAAGCAAATATAAAAGAGTTTCAATTATTTGTGTGATAGTCAAGTTGAGAGAGAAACTGAAAAACACACACAGTTTTGTAAAAATAACATTAACACAAAACTTTGGTTAGTTGATCCTCATGAAATGTTGTCATTCATCTTTGTCATCATTACTGGCCCTAGCCTACCTTCTCACTATTTCCAGGTGCTTGGTAATAGTTCTAACAATAAATAAGTATTTACATTTACCATTTGCTGTGAATTGTTGTGAGTACTACTGTCTGGGGGAAGTTTAGGGAAAGCAACTTTTTGGAAGAAAGTGTATCTCTAGATGAATGCTGTGAGAATTTATAGCATCCTACTTCCACTATGGGAAGTGTGATTTTTTTGAGGAAGAATGGCTTCCATAGGCTCATATATTTGATAGCTTAAGCATCATAAATTAATAATATTTAAAAAGAAGTAAAAGGATTAGGAGGTGTGGCCTTGATAGACGAAGTATGTCACTGAAGGCAGGCTTTGAGGTTTCAAAGTCCCATACTAGTTCAACATCTGTCTCTTGGCTTGCAGATCAGGATGTAGTGCTCAATATTGCTATAGCACCATGCATGCCACCATGCACCCTGTTATTATGATAATGTGCTAACCTCTGAAAATATAAGCAAGCTCCTAATTCAGTGCTTTCTTTTATAAAGAGTTGCCCTCGTCATGGTGTCTCTTCAAAACAATATAACAGTGACTAGGACAGGAAATGAATGAATATGTATATGTAAATGCATATATTATATATCTATATATGTGTGACAATGACAATCAAAGAAAAAGAAGCTTTCAAGTTGAGAGTGATGGGGCACCTTGTAAGTATTGAAGGAAGGAGATACAGGAGGGGCTGAAAAAAGGGAAGTGATGTAATTATATTTAATTCAAATGCATTCTATGTTTTATTAAAAAGGTATAACAATGGCGCTTTTTAAAGGTATAACAATGGTGACATGTCTCTGAAGCTAACTCTGAATTCACAGCAGGCTACGTATCTCCATGTTTATCTGTGTTGTGCTTTCATTCCATAAGTGTGGGTCGGCCTGTCTTGATCCTACCTAATAATAGCTCTCTGCACTGATCCCATCAGTTTAATTCTTCTATGATCCCTCAGCTTTCTGTGTTTTCTCTAACCCAGAATTAGCACTTTTATTACCGCATATTGGAAATCAACATAAATGGGCAGCCCTATGTGACTAGTGAGAGGACTCAGTGAGTAACAACATGTTCCATCAAACTTTAAGGATCTGATCTCAATCACCTGGTCCACAAGGTAGGAGGCAGCTGACTCCTATAAGCTCCTATATGCTTTATTCAATCACCAATACTATTACATGATAACCTTTCCACACACACAAACACATAATGAATAAATAATTGCATTAAAGACGAAAGTATTTTACCGATTGAGAATTTGTGCATGCATCCAAAAGCTGTTTCTGAAATTTGTTTATGTATCCATGTTATGATACATGTTATGTACTCATGTTATGAGTATGGGTATTTTGCCTGTAAGTATGACTGTGTATCATATGCATAATTGGGGTCCATGGAGCACAGAAAAAGACATCAGAGTCCGTGGAAGTGGAGATAGAAATGGTCTTGGGTGCTGGTAATGGAATCCAAATCTCTTGGAAGAGCAGCCAGTGCTCTTAATTGCTGAGCCTTTGCTCTAAGCTCAAATACAGTATGTTTTCATTAAGTCCACTCCCCATTCCTTTCCCTCCAATTGTTCCCCCTATTCCTAACACCACTATTCTTTCCCAATTTCATATACTCTCTGTGTTTATTCTCACAGAGTCCACTCAGTGCCACCAATGTATACATGTCTACAGAGCCAGCTGTTGGAGCATTGTTAGAGTCATGTGCCACATTCTCATGGAGCAAAATAACCATCTCTCCCACTTCTATGGAAGACATCAATTGTCATAGCTCCTCAGCTAAAAGTGGAACTTCCTTACTACCTTCCACCATGCTTGGGATTTTCTAGATTGATGTTTTACAAGTCTGTGCATAGAGTGGCAGCTGCAGCTGTATGTGCAATATGTAGCCCTCTTATGTCTGGAAAAAATACTGTCTCACTGTAGTCATCTACTGGCTCTTACTGGTTTTCTGCCCATCTTATTCAATAACCCCTGAGCCTTTGAAGGAAGGAGTGTGACTAGAGGTCAAATTTAGGGCTGAGGAGTTAGCAATCTCTTATTCTCTGCAGACTAAGCAGTTGTAGATCTTTGTGTCAGTTGCCATCTACAACAAAGAGAAGCTTCTCTGGTGAGGGTTGCAAAATACACTGATCTACAAGTATAACAAAAAGTCGATCGAAGTTGGTTTAATATTATATCCACTTAATAGAATAATAGTAGTAGGTTCCTTCCTAGAGCCTCTGACCTATCTAGATTTTTCTCCTTATTAACAATACTAGGCATAGGTATACATTGTGTCAAAGAAAAAAAAAAGTGGATGAATTCTCACTTATAGTGCCTGGGTGTCCTGGCACTATGTAGAATAGCTTGGCCTTATATAAACCATATATGAATATGCCAACTTCTGCCTCTCATGTGCTAGGGTTGAAAGCATGTCCCACTATGGCCAACAAGGAAGAAAATTTGAAAACACATTTTATATGATAGTCCTAGGCTATTCTAAGATAGTGTTATTCTGTGAATGCCTAACAGATAATTTTCAACACGATACCAAGAAGTCTACCTGGATCTGGAGAGATGGCTCAGCAGTTAAGACTGCTTATTATCTTGCAGAGGACCTGAGTTTAGATCTCAGCACCCATATCAGGAAGCTCACAAATGCATGTAACTTCAGTTGAGGAAACACAATGCCTGCTCTCTATGGACACCTTCATTAAATAAATGGAGCACACATAAACTCTTTCTCACCATTTTATGGTACATTTACGCAATGGAATACTACTCAGCTATTAAAAACAAGGAAATCATGAAAAGTTGCCTGCTTTTGATCACTTCCCCCTAACAGGGCTGCCTTGTTTGGCCTTACTGGATGAGGATGAGCCCAGTCCTGATGTGACTTGATATGCTGGGGTGGGTTGGGAAGAGGGCTCCTCTTTTCTGAGGAAAAGGAAAGGGGGTATGAGGGAAGATGGTGGGAGAGAGAGACCAGGAGGAGAGGAGGGAGGGGGCCATGATCTGTATGTAAAGTGAATAAATTAAAAATAAATTTTAAAAGACAAACAAATAAAAGAATGAAATACTCAGCTATGTATGGTGGCACACACCTTTAATCTCAGCACAGAGAGAGACAGAGGCAGGCATATCACTGTGAGTTCGAGGCCAGTCTGGTCTCCAAAGCGATCCAGGGTAGCCAAGACTACATATAGCAACCATGTCTGAAAAAAACATCAACAAAAACACAAACAAAAAAAGGAAGGAGGAAGGAAGAAAGAAAAGAAAAAAAGAAAGGAAGAAAAACGAATGAGAAGATACTCCTTCCTCCATCTGATAGACCATGAGTGAGTGACTGTCCACAGGTGAGTCCCTTCCTAAACATTTTCCCCAGCTCAGAAGAAACATAGCCCAAAGACTTATTCATTCCTCAACAGTTACTTCAGAACTCCTGAAACATGATCTTGGGATTATGACACATGTGGGGGACCCTGAGGGGAAACAGCAGAACAGCTTTCAAACTCCTGGAATGTGGCCCACCAATAGTGCAAACACAACGGTATCTAGGAGAGGCATAACCATGAAGACTCCATGTCCTGAGGACTTCATGCCATTATGGAGCATAGCTCTGCTTATTGACCTTGTGGTCACCACACATCTCTCATAATATTTGAGTTGTATGAAAATTCTAAGGGAGCTTCCAGCCCCTCACTGGACAGTATTGCTGGTACTCACAATAGCAATGCTTGGTCTCTTTCAGGTATTGCTGCTGGAGAAGATTAATGATTTAACCACCACCCTTGAAAAGAACCTACAGATGTAGATTGCTAGCAGTGAACACTATGCTTAGAAAGAATTTGGAAAAATAATGTTTAGCAAAGTTAGGTAAAGATATTTTTGCTAGTGGATCTGATGTAAAAAATCTTAGGGAAAAATAGATTGCTTAGCAAGGTTAGGTAAAGATGTTTTTGCTATTGGCTCTGATGCAGAAAATCTTAGCACACAATCTAAAGCTCAGAAAAGTACACTCCTAAGAGTAAAGCCAGGGACTTTTTAGGGTTGGTGAGCAAAGACAATACCCATGGTAGCACTGGCTGAAGTGATGCTCTCAAGCTGGTCTGGTGACTGAGATGACAGTGACTTTCCTTATACTTGATTCTGTCCTCAGCTTACTGATAGCATTAATGAAAAATATTAAGGAGTAAAGCATACCTTGAAGATTTACATTATAAATGACTAATTTTTAATATAAAGGCTGAGATTTGTGTTTCTCTTAATATTTTTCTAAGATTACCTTTTAAGATAATTGATTCTTTCTCTGTAACCACAAATTGCAGCCTGCCAGTAAAGAAAAACCTGGCTAAGAAATTACCTTGCTTGCTCATTGTATGTTAATATATAACAAGTTGCTTAGTTACAAATGTATATAGATTCTTGGCAATAACTTGTTTTTCATATTTATTTTCACCCATAATATATAAAACATCTGATCATGTGATGGTATTAGGGAACATGTTTTTCTTGCATATACTCATTGTAATCATTCATTTAAAAACTAGAATATGACCACATTGTGATTTTTGTACTGCTTGAAAGATTTTGCTAGGATATATAAGCTGTGGGAAAAAGAATAAAAGAATGGCTTGGAACTGGCTGTTTGGAGTTTGTTCCATTTACCAACTATATATATATATAAAATGGAGTTTGTTCCATTTACCAACTATATATATATATATATATATATATATATATATATACATACATACATACACACACACACACACACATATGTGTGTAGGCACAGTACCAGGTTGTTGGAACTCACTCTTTGGAGTTTGTTCCATCCACCAAGATGTGTGTGTGTATGTATGTGTGTAATGTTGGTCTGTAATCCATTTCCATCCACCCAATGTTATAATGTGTGTGTGTGTGTATGCATGCATGCGTGTGTATGTGCAAAGTAAAAGAAGCTTGAAAGAAGAAGATTGTTGGAACCTACCTGCTGGAGTCTGTCTCACTTCATCAAATGTAAGTGTGTGTATTTCTGTATGGTCTTTTCCTCTCCTTCTTTCCTTTCCTTTTTAGAAACTTTGCCCAAATCAGTTGAAAGCCCATGATGGAGCCAACGGCCTGAGTCCCTGCCTAAAATTAATTGGTATAAGCCTACATCAGGTAGATACCAGCACTGACTGACACCAGCAATTTAATTCTGGCCCTTCAGTGTCCCACTATCAGTAGAAGCTGAGATTGGGAACTATCAGTTCCAGCCTGGAAAGTTGCTCTAACAAAAAAAGTCTGTTGGATGACCAGCCTCCCTCAGTTTCCAGGTTGACGTGGAGGCTAATGTTCAACAGATGCAGATGTACCACACAGCACCTCTGCTTTCTATGCAAGCACACTGACTTCACATTACATAGGAATTGCTCTGGAGGTTCACCCTTATATAGCTCTTGCACTCAAATCTTTATAAAGCCTGTTTCTACTAAATAATTGAAATGAAATGACTCCAGACTTGTCCTCAGAATACTCATAAGTGGGGTTTAGAGCTGGGCTATTTAGAGTGGTGGCCCTGGCAGTAGCTGGAGCAATGACCAAACCTAGCATGATACTGTGGTTCAAGTATTAAAACTGTCTAAGCAATATTATGAACACAAACTGGAAGAGAACAGTGCTTTCAGGAACAGTATGAGAAAACAGATAAATAGAAGCATCAAAATGAAGGTAACACAATTGACTTTTGCTCTTGTTCTTATGTATTGAGAGAGATAATGAGAATTTGTCTGTGACTACCACCAATCAGAAGTGATGTGTGGGAGCCCAAGGGCATCAGTGCTCCTGATCCTGAAGGTAGAAGAAGATGAGAATCAAATTAATGATTTAGTATGAAGAACAGTAGAGCTCCAGAGAATGTTGGATTGTCAAATTTAGATGACCTAGTATGTAAAGGTAAGAGGCTTACTTCGTTAGATAAAAGTCCCTGAGTGTTGACATAGGGACACCCGAGCACTCAAAATACCTTGAAGTACCATGGTCCTCTAAACTCTTTTTGTGATAAAGTGGCTCATTATACCCTGTTAGAGGCTAGAGCTCTCTTTTTGCTCAAAAACAGTCTAGAGCTCATTGCATTATAGGACGTATGTCTACAACGCTTCCTGACCAAGAATAATTCATATCATTTTATTACTTGGTCATAGAAGTGCTGGCTCATCTAAAGGAGAAAAGAGATTAAAACTTGAAAGAACTATCGAATATAGTAACATGTGCCAAAAGAGTCGGGAATGTGTATAGGATTGGATCCTGAAGGCAATGGATCAATAAGGGCAGACTTTAGGAAAGAATAATGGAGAGTTTATTGATGTCTGAACACTCTCTTATGACATAGGATTTAATACCTTGTATAAATCTCAAAAGATATTATTAATATAAGCTATGTTGACTCCCGGAAGACTTTGTAGGTAAAAATTCTATACCTAGAAGAGTAGGTGGCAGAACATAGAACTGAAGGATTTAGAGAAATAGCAAATGATGATGGTCCCTTATTTAAGGATGGGAAATAGAACACCTGGATAGTTTAGCAAGAAAGCCCCAAGGAAACTCAGTTAACCACAGAAAGAATCTCAGTGGAGGCTTATCTTTATAGACAAGGCTGGTATATATGTTTGTAAATGTATATGTGTATGTCTGAGCCCGCCGGCAGAGTCGAACAGTACCTGAGTGGGGAGTGAGGATTTAAAATAATTAAAACAAATCACACTATAGATGGGATGGCTTGAGAGGGCTGTCAGTATGACTGAAGCAGCCTGGGTTTATTCCAGGGTTCATTTTTTATAGGTAAAATAAAAACAATAACATCAATTCAAAAAGCAAAGTTTCATGGAAGCGCCCAACTTACATTTCAAAAACTATCTCCCTATAACGGATAGAGTCCTATTCTAAAACTAATTCCTTAAAGCAGTTATGGTCCAAGGTCACACAGACAAGCTTTTAAGGAATTTGGAGAAACTTCCTCCTTTCTCTGAGAAGGTAAAGGCCAAGGTGAAAACCTAACAATGCAGCTTAATGAGCAGCTCTCCACATGTGTATATGTTTATAGTACACACAGAGAGGGCGAATAACACAGAGATACATATATCCTAATATGCAGCCAAATAACATTTTACTAATTAATAGAACATAAAATGTGTGGCTTTTTCTTATCTCCTTTGATTTCCACTTTTCTGTTTCTGCTGACTGTACTTCCTCAAGAGACATGCTGCTGAGAATCAACTAGAAACCCAGATTCCTTGTTGTATTTTCCTACACCACTCAAATTATGACCCCTTCAAATTCAAAGACTTCTGTCACAGTTTAGCCTTGAAGAAATGAATATTCAGTTATTAAATGCAAGAAATGGGCAGGTTTTTCCACCACATAATAAATATTCTGGTTAGTATGTATTTAAGGGAGTGTGTTTATAGGGCAGGTGCATCATGTCTCTCGTCTTACCTACTCCTATTATCTATTCACAATAGAAAGCCTACCTTTATCTCCTGCTGCATTTTGATTGCTCTAAATGCTAGTCTTAAATAGCCCTCAAATTAAGTAGAGCTCAAATGTTAGTAAACCCATACGTCAGGAATCCATTAGCTTACATCTCCCTACTTGGAATCATAACTCAATTACCAACTTAGTAGAGTTAATGGGTGATTCTTCCCATGAGGAAGGCTTGTAATGAAAATTCTTAGCTAGGCCAGTTGCTCTGCCATATGAAAACGAGCAGGTATCTTATTCCAACCATATATACAGAGCCTTATTCTCAAAACTATTCAGAGTATCTCCATGTAACATTGGCATACTGTGGCTCTCTAAGGAGCAGGAAGGACAGGCCTATCATTCCATGCTGAATTTGTTGGGTTTAGAGTCCGTGGTGTTTTTCCCACTATCGCCCCCCTAGCTTCAGTAATCGCCTAAAGCAGGACCTACTGGTGCTTTTTCTCCCTGTTATGCCTAGCAACTAGCTCAGCACCTGAAAACCTGAGGTTGTCCTCAAGCAAAATGTGCTTAAGTATATAAACATAAGAGGGGAAGGGCACTGTGATTTTCCACTGAAAAGGACTCACCATGGTCTTCCTCAGTTGTATGCTTTTATTTAGTAAACAGATATCAGAGAAATACTGCTTTGGTCACGGATTAAACTTTAGGAACTACATAAAGGATCTAACTGCTGTCCTTTATATCCTAGATTAGGGAGCTAAGAGTAAGAAGGGGCCTCTTCTGAAGACCTGACTCCTTTCTTCAGCATTCTTCAGAATTCTTCCTGTAGCTACTGAAGTTGGTGAAATACTGGAGAACATTTCAACAAAAGACTCTGAAACTGAAATGATACTCACGATATGTAGCCAGCACTATGGCAATTCCACCAGCCAGTCAACAGCACAGGGCATTATGATGCAGTTAGGGGACAGAAACAATTTCACATTATGCCTTGTACATCTGTTTACATCATACCCTCCTACTTCTCTTTCCATTCAGTTGAGTAGTTTTTTGCTATCCAGGATGCATTGTCCTCCTTTCATTCTTTTTCCATTCCTGCATAGATCAACAATAAGGCCTCTGAGTACATGTGTGGGAAGAAGAAAAGCAATTTTATGTGGCTCATGAAGTACTTGTCTCTGATCAAATCTCCAGAGACATCAACAGGAGATGAAGTGTACCTTTCTCCATGCTAATACCAGAATTCCTGAAAACCAAGCAAGAAACCTACTGTCTAATGTCCATTAGCACTCTGCTGATGAACTTCTCCATTCTATAAAGCCAGAGAAATGAAAACTCACTGACAGAAAATTCTAAGACACAAAGGATGCAATGAAGTACCTTCCTGTATGAAAACTAAAATTACCCTTCTCTTATAGACCAGTGAACAGGTGCTTTCAATGGGACCACTAGTACTTTCAAGGTTATGTGGCACCAAACTTTGTTATTCAAACATGCACTAAACAATATGACAATGAGTTTACATAAGAAAGGATTAGAGTAAGGCAAAAGAAACAGATTGTAAGAACAATCTAATTGAAACAATCAACTCTGCCTTATACATTTTGCTTTGCTCCTCACAGTTAGCATCTTCAGAAGTAAGTACAAAGGGCAGAAACTGTTTTCCTGACCCCGCATAGTTTGTCTTTCAATAACCTCATCATAGGAGCAGTGTATACATGGCTACATTCCTGAATGTCAACCACAGTACAGAAAAGATTTTCAAGTCTGTACATTACAGGGAATGCCACTGATAAGGAAATGCTAAATATAACAGAATGTGTCTAATTTCTCACATTATAGAAATGAATTCCTCTTTATAGCCCCCTTTTAAACATTGTTGGCTTCAAGCAAGAAACTAGATAGCCTGCACTCTATAAATGCAAAATAAGTTTATCACCACACTAAAGGAGAAGAAGAGCCTGGTTCTCTCTAGCAGATTGTAGAAATGAAGTTTTAAAGTATTGGATGGCTCTCTTAATACATAAGGGATGGGTGACTCACTCTACTTTTTGCTGCTATAGCAGAATCTTACAGAGTGGCTTATTTATTTAAAAAACAAAGAAAAACAAAAACAAAACAACAACAAATGTATTCCACTTGTTTCCTATAGTTCTGAATGCTGAGAAGCCCTGTGTTGGATTTCCAGACTCCAAACCTTTTTCATATGTATAGCAGAGGGCACCACTAGTGATAGAAGAGATAACCTTGCTCTAATTTCTACTTTTCTTATAATCGTATCATAGAGGCTCCATACATGTTTAATTCCAAGTACCTTCCAGAAGCCCCACCTCCAAATGCCATCAATAAGAGTTTTAGAAATAAGTTTCTAGTTCATGGATTTTGGAGGACATATGTGAAAGATTGTATTAGAAATCAGGAACATATATTCTGGTTTCATATTACTCTGCAGCTGCCTGTACCTGAACTTCCCTGTTCTATATGGATAGCAGAGGTCTCACATAAGTAACCTTTCTGTGCAGGACAGCTACAAGCATCAAATGTGACTATGTCAAGCCGATTTGAGAAGCATAAGCTGTTTAGCTCACGAAAGCAGTTGGGAAGGATTAAAACGCTCAGTGCTCCTCCAGAGGGAGCCATATCCAGGAGGTGATTAACAGACATGAACAATATTGGCTTGTTAATGAATTATCACTAATGAGAAGTCAGATAATTAAATGGCTTGTTAGCATCATTCTGGAGCTAACTTCAAACTGGCATCTAAAAGATATATCAAAGCCCTTGAATTTCTGTAGTCCTTTGTTATTTTTCCTAATCTTCCTTCGCACTCCTGCAAACATGGCTCATTTCTAATTGCACAGTTACAGTCTTATAAGGCTTTGCTAAATACCCATCTGTGTGAATAAATGAAGGAACGTGCGAATGTGTGAATAAATTATTGATAAACTGTGAAGTGATGAGTTTGCTTTGAAAGACGTGAACAGTTCATGGTGAATTGTGCTTTCCAATACGCTCTGTATAGAAGAGACATTGGTCCACAAAATTGGAAGAGGAGAGGTTATGCCTTCTTCATCACACAATTAGAAGAGAAATCACTGATCATAGACAAAGCTAATCTGTGCTGCATTGGCCCTTCAAAAAGAAAAGTGACTTTCTATAAGGAAATCATTACCCACCCTCTGCTGGCTGAGCGGATGATACCATATACAGAGGAAGTTGCCATTTTCTTTCTTTCTTTCTTTCTTTCTTTCTTTCTTTCTTTCTTTCTTTCTTTCTTTCTTTCTTCCTTCTTTTCTTCTTTCCTTCCTTTCTTCTTTCCTTCCTTCCTTCTTTTCTTTCTTTTAAATTTATTATTTAATTATTCACTTTAGATCCCTGCTGTAGCCCTGTCCTTCCTCCTCTCCTAGTCACCTGCCCTCTGCCTATTCCTCAGAGATGGAGCTACCTTTCCCATCCACCCCAGCTCATCAAGTAGCATCAGGTCTGTGCATGTCCTCTTCCCCTGTAGCCAGACAAGGCATTCCCACCAGGGGAAAGTGATATAAAAGCTAGCAAGTGAGTCGGTGTCCAAAACAGTCCCCACTGCCCTTACTAGAGAACCCACATGAAGCTGAAGCTGCCCATCCGTGTATCTTTGTAAGGAGCCTAAGTCCACTTCATGCCTAGGCCTTGGTTGATGTTTCCATCTCAGGAAGCACCTCTGAGCCCTGATTAATTGGTTCTGTTGGTCTTCTTGTGGAGTTCCTGTCATTTCCATGTCCTTTTCTCTTACATCCTACTTTTCCACCAGACTCCCTAGTCTTTCCCAGTGTTTGGCTGTGAGTTTCAGCATCAGTTTCGTGGTACTGATGGATAAAGTCTCTCAGAGAACAGCTCTGACAGGCTCCTGTCTGCAAGCGTAGCAGAGTATCCTTCATAGTGTCAGGGGTTCTCAGTCTCCCACAGGGTGGATGTTTGGTTGGAGCAGGCATTAGGTGGGCGTTCCCTCAGTCCCTGCTCTATCGGATCTATCTTTATCCCTGCCCATCCTGTAGGCATGGTAAATTTGGGATCAAAGTTTTTGTGTGGGGGTTGGTGTCCCCCTTCCTCTACTAGTCTAGTTAGAGAGTATTCTCTTCAGTCTCTGTGACCTCTGTTACTAGAAGTCTCTACAATAAAAGACTCTTACTCAACTATGTTAATAGAAGCTTTATTCATAATAGGCAGAAGCTATAAACAACCTAGGTGTCCCTCAACGGAAGAATGGATAAAGAAACTGTGACACATTTACACAATGGAATATTACTTAGCTATTAAAATCAAAGAAATCATGAAATTTGGAGGCAAATGGATGGAACTAGAAAAGATCATCCTGAGTGAGGTACCCAGATCCAGAAAGACACACATGGCATATACTCATAGGTGGATTTTAGCCTTATAATACAGGATAAGCATACTATGAGGTACATACCCACAAAAGATAAATAACAAGGAGAATTCAAGGGAGGATGCATAAATTTAACTTGGAAGGGAAGAGAAAATAGAAGTAATGTTGAAGAGCAGAAATGAGATAGAAGAGGGGTCATAGAGAGTTAAGATGGTGGAGATCAGACCTGGGAAGAGAGAGGGAGAGAGGAAAGAAGACCAGTAGAGAAAAGAGAAACTGAGTTGGAGTCAGGTATCTCTGTGACAAAGCTGGACACTTGAGTCAGGGTAGGCTCCTGGGAAGTTTCCATTTTCAGTGGAGTGAAAACAGAACTCACAAAGGACCTTTGAGATTCAAAATATATTTGGTTGAGATCAAGTCTCTTACGGTTTGAACAAAGTAAGGTTCAATGATGATGATGACAATGATGATAAAAGAACAAATATATGTTAGGAAATGTGTTCCAGGCAAGACATAACATGCCTTTCTCCTGAGCAGTTTTTCTTATGGCTGGCAAAGAGATTACGATAACATCGAGTGGACTAGAGATATGAATGGGGAAGGAGTGTTGTCTGGTCATGTAACAAAAACAATTAGAATGTCTCATTAGGTTCATCACTATATATAAAAAAAGGTTATTTTAATTTTAAAGTGAAGATTTAGAAATAAATCCGTGTTTAAAATCAAGTAGGGCCATCTCAGGTCAAAAGCCATGGAACATTACAAATAATGAGATTATGAAACTGAGGCTGGTATTTTACACAGGCAAATAAGATTTTGGTCTTGTTTTGTTATATAAGACAGTTATCTCACTTTGGCCTCGAACTTGCTGTATGTCTAAAAATGACCTTCGATTTCTGATCCTTAAAACTCCCAAGTGAAGTGCTAAGATTATGGATATGTGATTTTGTGAAGGGAGGGTCTTGAATAGCAGACTTCCAATTCTAAGTTAGAGCCAATTCTAAGTGAGTGTCAGAACTGGTGCTTCAAATCAGAATCCCTCCAAGTTTTCAAAGCTCATATTGGAAAAGTTCCTAGATGGACCTCAGGGAGACAAAACACTCTGCTATTTGTGTTTTGTTTTCCATCAGCTTTTTCTGCGTGCTCCAACATGTAAAAGCCTTTGGCAGGAGCTTATAGAATCATGGTAATATAATTTAGATCCAGAAATGTTCTATTTTATAAATATTTTGAGGAAAAATATGCAGTTCAGGAAACAATATGGAGTAGACACAGATAAGAAATTTGAGAATCAAGCAGATGTGACTTTGAATCATCTCCAGTCACTGGTACAGGGTAACTATATTAGTCACAGCTTAAGCAGAAACAATAGGAAGGCAGGGAGACAGATGAAGACGGTGATGCAGAATAAGAAAATATAGAAAAATGCAGACAAATTTCCATAAGGACTGGCCCTTAGGTAATTGTAAAAGTTGTGAAACTATTGTTCCTAACTCTAATGCTGCTGTTTGAAGTCCACAGACAAGCAATGAGGAAAGGGAAACATGCAAACAAGGCAAAGGCAAGGACAGACCAGAACACCTAGCAAGAACACAACTTTGTACGGGAAAACACAGCCTTTGTCGGTTTTGTTGACTGCTGCCATGGAGTTATGGGTGTCCATTAGTATCCTTTATCCTAGACGAACACACACACACATACCATGCCCTAACTCCAGATTCTAGTAAGCTAAATAAGTGAGGAAAGGGTGTATGGTTGTGATCTCAATACGTTTTTCAACACAAAGCAGAAGGAAGGAGATAGAAAAGGCTCTCATATTGGCCACTCACATAAGAAACCTACAGAGGGGGCCTAGAAAGATAGCTCCGTCTAAACAATATGACATTATACAAAACTACCTGTCACAGAAACAATTTACCTATTACCACTGATATACATGTGTGACTTATAATGAAGTTTTTCCATCTAAAACATTAATTGCAGTTATTGTTATTAGTTATTTTGGCCTGGTAGCCATCTGGTAATCAAGAAGGTAGAATATGCTTGTGATGAAGCCTGTGCTGATTAGCAAATGCAGATAGAACATAGATTCCATTGGTAATTTTCCCAAAGTTCATGAAACCAACAGATATAGGGCAGCCATGTTGGAGTCCAATCATCCTTCTCTATGTTCATTTGATTAGGGAGATGAAAATCGATAGACAATAGAAGTATTTTTTGCTGTTGTTGTTAAGCGTAAATTGGCGTGATTGATTTTTCTCTCAATCATTTAGATTCTAGAAGTCATTATGGAAAAAGAAATATTTACTTTTCATTTAAAGTTTTACTGCATGAGAAAAATAAAACAGATAAACTGAAACATCTCTGGGGAACCTGGTCTTTATGTGGTAATTTAAAGTAATAATGTGGTCTATAAAGAAGGGTTAATGTGCTCCGGCTGCTCTGAGAACAGATTTCACTATCAAAATAAAAGCTCAGACACTGGTAAAAGCAGAGTCTGTTATGACCGATACAACAGTCCTTTAAAAGGATTACTGGGCTAGCCTCCACCACTGGAAGCTCTACTCTGAGAAGTAATAGGTTCCTAGTGGGTCACTAATTACATCATTCTGCCCGGTGGAGAGCGTTTATGTGAGGCAGATGTAGACAAGGATGGACAAGTTCTTTTCTTGCCACCTGCACAGCCCCAAGTTTTATAGGTTAATTAATTTGTGTTCCACACATTAAGGTGCAATCCAAGCGATGAGATGAATTTACATTATACGTACTGGTTAATCTTCCCCTTCCTTAAACTGAACACAATGTCTTAGGATGTTAAATTTTCACACCATGATTTATATTTGTGAGGTAAATGTTATAAGCAAATCCTTCTAATCCCTTGCGTACCTGGAAGCCTTGGAAAAGCTTTCATGACACAGCTCCTTAGCCCAAATAGTATTGGTATGTTCTAAAAACACAAACCCCATATCACCTGACCCAGGCGCATGCATAATTTACTCCTACCTGGCAAATCTCAGTGGATTTCCTGGATAACTCCTGGGAGACACAAGCACATGGTGTCTGGTCGTTACCAAGAACACATTTGGCTGCCCAGTGTGTTTCTCCCTCTGACACCAGAACCTAAATTGTTCTTCAGGCAACCTACTCTTGCTTCACATGACATCATTCTTGAACTTCAGCAATGGATGGTGATCTAGGTCTAAACAATCAAATTCCCTTATCCCTTTACTTTCCTTGGCTGATTTATTTATAAACAAGCATGCGATTCAAATCCTCTCCTGCAATGTTTTTCTATGAGCACTGAAGTGAAGTGTTCCTTTGCTCCAGCATTGCCGATCAGGCTACATAAAAGCATTGAGCCATTTGACCATGTTGTTTTTTGATAAAGGGTCAACACATAGAAAAGTCAGTAAAAAGACAGAAAGACCAACTCATGATGATGTCATTGAAAGTCAGAATGAAGCCATGCAGCAATCAATTCTGCTGATATTTTAAGAAAGCTGAATTACTTTAGTGAAAAATATCAGAAAAATAACTCAATTATTGAGCATATTAGGATATACAAATAGAGAAAAGTTGTTTTTCAAATGGTTGGAGTCTTACAAAAAGATGACTTGACATTTTTACTATATCACTAACACATGAATACATGAGTTTTGCTTAATTTATTCACTTAAAGCTTTATGACAATGAATATTGTAGGAAATAATGCAAGCCATCCTTTTTTCCGATGGATTCTCATAGTTTGGAAGGAACTTTGCGGCACTGAGCTCATCATGTATGGGACCCAAGTTGCTGACTGTTCATCTCGGTGGTACTTGCAACACTCAAAAGAATGATTCTCAGACAAGTGGAATTTTTCTCTATATGAGAATGTGCCTTTCACATATCAGTCAAACCCCATTTAAAGCATTTCTATGGAAGACTAGTAAGCCTATGTGCAATAATTCAAACAATAATGATTAAATTTAAGTTACTCTTTATATCAACATCCCACATATATCCAATAAACTGCCCAAAACTATCTTGAGATATATTTAATTTCAAAGTACATTTTGAGTGAATTATCACTCTTCATAACCAAAGTTAATTGCACTCATTTGAAAAATGAAAGATACTGTCAAATTAAAGGTCAAAAATACTCCTAATGTTTTAAATATATTCTCTTATGATGTGTGAGATATTCAAAGTCTCAGTTGTAAGCATACATTTTAAAGGGTCTGAAGAGGATGGCTGATTCAATCTTTTCATACAGCCTAGAAATTACATATAATAATCAGCAACATTAGTTTTCACTGGATATTAGTGTAGCAGTGGTTTACATGGTAAAGAAATAATGTACCTTCCCATGATGCTTTTGTGAAGGGTTTCACTACTTGTATTTCAAAGTCTTTAAAATAGCATAGATATGGAGTTAGTAAGTGTCCAAGGTTTTTCTCAGCACTATGCACATGGAAAATGTAGACCCCGTAAATCAGTGTATCTCAGCTTTCCCCAATGCTACAACCCTTTATAAAGTTGCTCATGTTGTGATGAGCCACAGCCAAAAATTATTTTCATAGGTACTTCACAGCTGTGATTTTGCCACTGTTGTGAATCATAATGTAATATCTAATATGAAAATGGTCTTGAGTGGTCCCTGTGAAAAGACCATTCAATTGAAAAAAGGGTTCAGAACTACAGGTTGAGAAACTGCCTCAAATAAAATTAAAAAGCAAACAGAAAACTGAAACAATAGCTGCATATGTACATATATATATATATATATAATTATCATTTGAGAACAAATAATGCATACTCTTATTATACACTAATTACCAACATAGTAATTAATATATATCAATAAAATCACTTAAAATTTTTATTGCTATGAAGAACAATGATACATGAGATATGAACAATAAAATTGTTTTACTATATAATTTTCACAAAAAGAAAGAGAAATCAATAATTCAATGATATGCTAAGAATAGCTATTAGAAACAAAATGTTGACATTAACCAGTACCCAATGAAGCACACAAAATTAAACAAAGTGACACAGTATATTGTTTTCTACTAGTTGAACCAACAAAGTAAAAGAAAAAAAAAACACATTAGACTTGCAAAATTTCAAGTCATTTCTGGTGTGATAAACCTATCAATTTAACCTCTGTTTTGTAAGTGTTGTTTACTGTTTCTGCTTTGCTGGTAGCATGCTGGCTCCCTCCATTCACTGTGCTAGTCTGAATTACTTTGAATATATTTTTGTGTTATTTTAAATAGCTTTGGTTGAGGAAATGAAGTCACATATTATAAGTGCACATCCACTTTAATGAATGGTCACTGATTTATTTTACATATGAATGTACTGAAGGAACTGGCCCCCTGTCTCCATAAGTTACATTTCAGAGGATTAAACTAAATGTGTATTAAAAATATTCAGGGAATGAAAGTTGTTACTTCCCATCATTCTATGGACCTTTATTCTTGGACCCCCACAAATACACTGATACCAAACTCTGGGTCATCAAGTCCCTCATAGAAGATAGTAACTACATGCATGGAACCAACACACATCCTTCTGTGTACCCGAATTCATACAGATTACTTGTAACAGCAATGCCATGTAAATTCTGTTGTTCAGAGTGATGTCAAGAAAAAGAAATACATTAATGTTCAATACTGACAATATTTCTTCTTTCAAGGAAACATGTTGAATAGATGCGTGAAGATACGTGTACAAAGAGAAATGCGTGTATGTGTAACTTGAAATAATGAAATAACATATGTTATGCCCTAAGTTATTAAAAAAAAAAAAAACTAAGTAACAGTATATTTCTGTACCCAGCTTTTGTAGTTAGTCTCCTGAAAGGAATAATGTTTGAGAAAAAATGTCTGGAAGTAAAGAGAGGCTTTATTTTGTGGTAATAAATAGAGAATATAAAGCCTTGCTAACAAACCAGTTACTCTTATCTGGGAGGCTTGGGGTGTCACAGATAGAAGCCAGAAAAAGCAAAGGAGAGAGACAAGTTGATGAAGGGGAACAACATTCATATAGGCTCTTCTCCATCTTTCTGTGGTGTGGTGTTTCCAGTTCAGAAGAAAGTGGTTCTCTGTCAGTGTTCACCATGTGTGTGCACAGAGACCAGTAGGATCTGATGCAAAGACCAAGGCAGCAAAAGAGAGACAAGCACAATATGAAGACATAGACATCAAGATAGTCCTTCAGCTCCTGAAGGACTCAACAGGCATCTGCAGATTCAAGTGAAGAGCTGGTGTTTTCAGCAAAAAACCAAACCAAAACAAAACAAAACAAAAACTTGGGGTTCCTGCAAAGTAATCAGTAGCCCATACCCCAACAGTGTAAGCTACAGCAATGAAAGTGGCAAAATAATAATGTGTTGCTGGCTCTTACAACCTCCAAAGGAGTGGTTTTCAGTTGAACTAATAGCTAATGAGCCTAGAGAATTTGTATAATTTTTCTTAGTGCTTCTAGTCTGACAGGCTGTCTATAGTATCAGTTGATTTGGGGAAGAAGTGAAATATTGATTGTGCACGTTCACTTGAAATGTTGTCTTGAATAGAGATATGTTTCCAATGAATTTCTACATTCTCCTCCACAAAAAGATACCCTGTAACACAGAATAACTTATTCTGTCTACATTTAGGGAAGGGAACCCAATGCCCTACCAACTTGACTTCCTCCTGAAGGAGTTAAGATTAAGGCACCCCCAAGCATACCAGTTCTAAATACAGATCACTTACATCCAAGGGTTGTTAAGAAACAGAAAATATTGGGCGGGGCTTTGACCAAAATTATCTGACCCACCTGAAAACAATACTGCGCAAAAGATTTCTATTTTCCGGGGTTCTTCTTAGGGAATCTTGTGAAGCAGGAAGAATTAAATTCTTATTCCAGAAGATAAGACAGAATAACAGCGCCATGCTCAGTTTTGAGAGAAGTTGTCCGTCCCCTATTCTGCCATCCATCTCTTCCCCAAATAATTCACTCTCTGTTATAATGTCTATATTGTCCTTCTTTGTCCCCATGAATGAGTATAGAAGCTTCTAGACTTCACCAATTTGTGGGATACTTACTTTTCTTTCCTATAAACTTTCAACACAAATAAGCACCATTAAATGATGCTTCTGGGTTGGCTGGAGCTGCACAGCCCCAAATGTTAACACATAAACAAGTGGAGTTCCTATTTGACAAGGCAGCAGACATTTCAGTCAAGATTTTAAAATGTGGTTCAACATTTATTGGTTGTGACCCATAGAGTCTAACAGATTAATTTTTTTTTTACCTTTTTCTCTTCTACCTCTGGCCTTTGCAGTTAACCTTAGAATATCTCAATTATGGCTGCTCAGTTTCCAAGTAGGCTCCTTCATAAGGAGAGCAGGGGTTGTCTCTGACATGAACTCAATGGGTGGCTCTTTGATCACCTCCCCCTGAGTGGGGTGTAGCCTTGCCTGGCCACAGAGGAAGATGAGGCAGACAGCCTTGATGAGCCCTGATAGGCTTGTGTCAGATGGAAGGGGAGGAGGACCTCCACAATCAAGGGACTAGGGAAAGGACATAAGGGGAGAAGAGAGAAGGTGAGTGGAATTGGGAAGAGACAAGGGAGGGTGCTACAGCTGGAACACAAAGTGAATAAATTGTAAGAAAGAAAGAATATCTCAATTTTTTTCTTTCATCATTGCATATTTTTATGTTTTCTCCTATTATATACCTCCTTTTAGTTTATTTTATTAATTCAATTATTTAATACTCAGTATAGGGACAGAATTTTTTTCTGATACCTTATTTCTCTTCTTGCAGTATAGACATTTTCTTAGTGAGTATATACTATGACCTACATGGTTTGGTGCCTTAACCTGAGTGGAGATGGTGAGGGAATATAGAACAGAATAGCGACAGTGAAAACAAGAAAGATACCCCAGAGCAGAAAAGCTGAGGCTTGGTGGGGTGTGCACACTCTAATTGAGTGGCTCACACACCAATGTAAAACCTCGTCATGATATTAGATACAGCACCTATGTTTGTGTTTGTGTGTGTGAGTGAGTGAGTCGGAGAGAGACTGAGACAGAGAGTAGACAGTCTCTGGAGGTGTCTATAGGTAATCAGGGAAGAGAAAGTTGCAGTTTCTAGTTTTGGCACACACAAGCCAATCATTTGTAAACACTCATACTTGGCCCAGAGAAAGACTTTTCCTTTCTGAGCCTGACCTGTTGGGGGAGGGGGACCTTTACCAAAATACTTGGGTAATTCCCCATGGGTACAAGGCCTTGGTCCTTGACATAGTTATAAACTCACTCAGGAATTCACTCATGCTTAAATAGTCACTCAAGACTTCTTCCACTCCCTTTCTCTGTTTCTCTCTCTCTCTGTTTCTCTCTCTCTCTCTCTCTCTGTGTGTGTGTGTGTATGTGTATGTGTCTTTTTATTTTCTGTTATGCTAGAAAGATAGGAATAGTAGGAAAGAATAGGTAAGGAATTGTAGAAGAATTTTAATTCAGAACTTGGCTGTTCTGACAAGACTTTTGAGATCTGTGTGAGCCTGCTGGAATACAGACATGCCTTTAATTCCAGGAGACAGAGGCAAGCAGATATCTGAGTTGAAGGCCAGACAGGTACAAAGCAAGTTTCAGGTAAAGAAAAGCTTAGATCTAGGTGTGGTGGTACACACTCTTAATCCCAGAACTCAGGAGACAGAGGCAAGCAAATTTCTGAGTTTTAGTGCTGTTGAGGCAGTTCCACTGAGAGGAAGTTGAGAGGCCATGCAGAGAAGCTGAGTTCATGGCAGTTCAGTTTGTGGAATTTGGAGGGAATATTTTTTAAATTAATTATACTTTATTCACTTTCTATCCTCCCTGTAGCTCCCTCCTCCCCCCCCCCCTCCCAGTCTCTCCCTTCCTTCCCCTTCTCCACACATGCCCCTCCCCAAGTCCACTGAGAGGGGAGGTCTCCTTTTCTTTCCTTCTGATCCTAGTCTATTAGGTCTCATCAGTAGTGGCTGTATTGTCTTCCTCTGTGGCCTGATAGGACTGCTCCCCCCTCAGGGGGAGTTGATCAAAGAGCAGGCCAATTAGTTCATGTCAGAGGCTGTCCCTGTTCCCATTACTATGGAACCCACTTGGACACTGAGCTGCCATGGGTTACATCTGTGCAGGGGTCCTAGGTTATCTCCATGCATGGTACTTGGTTGGAGTACCAGTCTCAGGAAAGACCCCTGTGCTAAGATTTTTTTGGTTCTGTTACTCTTCTTGTGGAGCTCCTGTTGTATGAGGAAAGTTTTACAGAGAGAGGTTGAAGAGAGAACAAGTTAGACACAGGTAAATGAAAACAAGCCAGAAGATTAGGAAAGATGCTAGAGCCAGTTTTAGGGCCAAGCAGAGCAATTTAGTAGGAAACTGAGAGAAGCCACATTGAATCAGTCAGCTTGGTGAGGAGTTTAAGCCAGAGCATATGGCAGTTCTTGGTTCCTCCTGGCTTTGTGATCAAAGCAGTCTCATACCTAGGACTCATAAAAAACACATGAAACCCAATTATATCCAGGCAGTGCAGTGGGGGAAGAGAAGGACAGAGACCCGCAGACCACCATGCCACCCACAGATCTGCCCTCCAGTGCATGGCACCCACTTGCCACCATGCCACACAACACTGAGGGAGGATGCCACCCAGGAGCCCACTATCTGTGTGGTCAGCCTGTAACAGGAATCACCACAATGTGGGAGTATGTGGAGGTCAGAGGGTGAGAAAGAGAAGTGGTGCAGCTTGAGCAGTGTGAAGAAAGATGGAGCTGGAGACTCTAGGGAAGAGAAAAATAGCCTGTTGTGATTGGCCAGGCCAGCCATCTGGGGTGATGAGGAAGTCCCAGCCTGAGTTGCCTCAGAGGGCCATGTCTGAGTCTGTGACTATACAATATCATGGACTGATATCAGAGGTTCATATTACCAGTAGAGAACATGGTGATGTCCCCGGTCAGGATACCCTCCAGGGACCACATGGATATTCAGGGGCTGTACATAGCTGGCCCCGCATCTCACTGGCTATGGTGCCCTGGAGAGCTGGCTGTCTCCCACCAGCAGCAGCACTCGGAAGAGCAGGCCCTGTGCTTCACCAAGACAGCAGTGGAGCTGGCCCTTGTGGTGATGGCAGGGTGTGGGTGAGCCAGCCTAGAAGGCATGAGTGTGAGAGAGCTGACCATGCCACTCTTCTGCTATGGGTTGGCACAGTTGCAGAGGTGATGCCTGCTCCTCACTCCCAAACTCCCATGTCTCTGGACACCTCTAGCAGTCAGGAAACTGCCCACAAGTTCAGGATCTCAAGAGAGTTAGTCCTGCTCCACACCAGCTGCAGCATTCCAGAGAGCAGGCCTTGCACCTCAGCTGGACAGCACAGCAGAGCTGACCCTGGTAGCTGGGGCACAGGTGAGCCATACCTGAAGACAAAAGCATGTGAGAGCTGGCCCCTGCCACTCATTTGCTGTGAGGTGTCATGGATATGATGCCTTCTTCCTTTTGCCCCTCACCATCTTACCCCAGATGAGTGGTGGGGCCAGCTCTCCCTTGCTCTGTTCAAGGGATGGCTCACCTAATCACCCTCCACCAGGGCCAGCACTGCTGTAAGATGGCCAGGGTACAGTAGTGATGCCTCCCCCTTCCCATCTGCAGTAGCCAGGAGAGCTGGCCCTGAGGTCATGACAGCAGGATAGCTAGCCCTCTCCCTCACTGGCTATAGCACTCAAGAGAGTGGGTCCTGCACCTCTCCTGGGTACACATGGTGGGGCTGGCCCTGAGAGCAAAGGACAAGTGAGCCAGCACTGAGAATGTGAGAGCAGAGCTGTCCCAGCCCTTCAGAGGCTGTAGCACATGGGAGAACTCGCCCTGCTCCTAGACTGAGCAGCACCCTGGAGCTGGCTCAGGAAGTATGATTGCAGCTAAGCCAACCCCAAGGCCATGAGAGCCTGAGAACTGACCAAACCACCTGTCTGTGGCAGCATTGTTCAGGGCAAGCCTGCCCCGCTGCTGTGAAGAAGGAAAAGCTGGATGGGCTGACCAGCTCAGGTACCACCCAGGGCCAGATCCCTGACTCTGAATTGGCCCATCCCAAAATCTTTATCATTAGAGAATGGTTGGGACTTATGAAAGGGCCAATCCTGCTGTCCCATAACACAGGGCAAGAAAGGAATAGCTGGCAGGGGTGCAACATTGATGATGTCCAATACTGATGGTGTCACAGATCTCAACCAGACCAATAACTAATTGCAATGACATTTGCAAGTGGAGATGTGTGGACAGGATACACTGTGGGACACACTGTTACATACTATAGCTTCCTGGTGATATGTTTTCTATGCTTTCATTGTTGTTGGTGGTGGTGGTGGTTGTGATGTGTATGTGTGTGTATGTGTGTGTGTGTGTGTGTGTTATTTTGAGGGGAGTGAGGTTGCAGGTTGCAAGGGTGAAGGACAGATATGAGAGGATGGGGAGATGAGTGATGAGCAGGAGGGGGTGCATGATGTGAAACTTACAAAGAATCATTAAAATGTTAACAAAAGAAGGGAAGGAAGGAAGGAAGGAAGAAAGAAAGAAAGAAAGAAAGAAAGAAAGAAAGAAAGAAAGAAAGAAAGAAAGAAAGAAAGAAAAGCTCATAATGTAGGAAGCTACATTCATATCATTTCCATTGATTTTTGTTCTTATAAAATCAATACTAAATATGCATTTGGTGGGTACTCTTGAAGTGTCTTCATCAAAACACTACAGAAAGTATCAGTATGGTCCTGCCCACCCTCTCTTATACTGCTAGCGGCCAAATACAGGTAACTGACTTGCACTACCTATTGGCAAGCACAGTACCATGCAACAGCACTCTAAATCCTCCAGGTACTGTTACCCTTTACCAGTGTGACTCCCAACATCCCATACAGGAAAGGTTAAATTCAGCAATTTGATTCGAAGCTCACCCTGAGGGACTTGTTATATCACATCAGTTCTTAGAGCAATGAGGCTGTTATTCAATCTCCCTCCTCATGTTCATTGCTTATGCCACAATAGGGCTTGATGCTAACTGGAATAATACAGAACTTTATTCAATAGAGCTGTTAATCCACCAATGTAACTACAATGGTTCATTTGAGATGTCAGTTTGCTTGGATGAAGGGTCCCATAGATTTCTACAAGTACAGTATTTCTAGTTATGTTCTTGAGGGTGTTTCTGTACAACATGGCAGCTGAGTCTGGGGACAGAGTGTGGAAAGGCTGCCCTCACTGAGTGTAGTGAGTGGAAGCTCTGTCAGAACAGAAAGGCAGAGAAAGTGAGAATTTCCATCTGCTCTCCTGAAGCTGGATGGCCCTCTTCTCTCACCCTTTAATATCAGACTCCTAGCTGTCTAGCCTTTCTATTTTGAACTTAAATAGAAGACTCCTAGATTCTCTGGCCTTTGGCTTTCAAACAAGAGTTAAAGGATTAACCTCCTTGGTGCTAAGGACTTCAGACTTGAACAGGTAAGTGAGACGTCTTGCCTGATTCTACTGCTAAAACTATATAATAGGACTTCTTAGTTCCAATCATCATGAGTTCATTTCCTCTAGCAAACTTCACAGGCATCATGTACCGTTTGATTGTCTGTCTGTCTATCTGTCTATCTATTTATCTATCTATCTATCTATCTATCTATCTATCTATCTATCTATCTATCTATCATCTACAGCCACAATTATATCCTACTGCTTTCTCTGGCAAAAATTGATGAAAACAATAACTTAACATCTTCTCAAATCTCAAATGTTTTCTGTGCATGCAATGTAGATTGTCTTCCAACTTCTAAGTGACTGTGCCCTTTCTTAGCATTTTACAAATTTATGACAGAGTAAGGTACTATTTATTAAATCCAAACTATGTGGTCTCCATAAAACACCATAGTATAAAAAATGTTGAAGTTAAACATTAAACTAATGACCCAATCATGGTTAATTTTCTTAGAATTTACAAACTCAGTATTTATAAACTCCTTAGTGGTAATGTGGATGTCACTCACAAGCACTTGTACAGAATTTTGACATGAATTCAACCGTAATTAGCAGACCATTCATGTACAGTGCAAGATACCTGATCATGTATACGGGCATCTTATTTGTCCATAGAGGAGTAAGGTGATCTCATACAACTGCTGCATAATTTGCCTTAATCATAAACATAGACAAACACATCACTGATAAGTTTTGAATGTAACTCACACTAAATGGTTCTGGCTGTAGTTAGGTGCCAATGGTGCAGATATTCTGTTTAGATTTGAGAAAATGCAATTTTTATATTATCTAATTGCATTTCTTTTTCTAAGTTGTGGAAAAATATCTGTGGCTCCCCATAGGCTGGTGTTCAAACAGAAAGATAAAGGAGTAAAGACACTTTCTTACCATTAAGGCAAATGATAGCATATCTCAGGCCCCAGGGCTTCCCTACATCTTTGCTATCACTTCATTGTGAAATGCATGCTTTATCAGACTAACTACAGGTATAGTAACCTGAAAATTTTGATAAATTGCTAAATACCTGCCTCCCTTGTACCACAAGCTTAAGTAACTGACTTCATTCCAAGCATAAACTTTGTTAATGTGAGATTTCTTCTAGATTTGGATGTTAAACTCTCCCTCCTCAGGTGAAGGAACAATTTTAGGAGGGTCCTAAAGCCTCTAAGAAGCATGACTTAGCTGGAGGAAATCGATCATAGTGGGATGGGTTTTGGGCTGTACCTTGTCCTAGGCTACTCTGTCTTTCCTTCCTGTCTACCACTAGGTGAACAACCTCTTCCACATTTTGTTGCCAACACAATGTTCTGGGCTGAGATTTAACTAAACTGAAAAACGTGGCGTGAAACTGTGACACAAAAAATCTTTCTTACATTGAATTTTTTATCCTGGAGATTCTGTCCCAGTGACAGACAGTAGCCAACAAAATTCTGAGAAATGGGTTTGTAGTGAAAGTTTTGGTTTTTTAAAAACTCAATTATGTTATGTAAATACGTTTTTGTTTTAATCTCAAGGGTGGGATGTATGGTACTGCCTTAGTTCATCCACAGCTGGCAACAGTCTCCTGTGGCTTAGAGAGGGGCAGCTGGACCTAGTGGAGTTGTGAGGACTCATAAACACCAGAGCTCAGAGAGAGGAAGAGGCATTGAGGAGGTGGATCATGGAGGAAGAAGTCTACATGTTCATCCTACTGTGTTTAAGTTTTGCTGTTGCTGGACTGCTAGATATCCTGACAACTGAGATCGGTGTTTTCCCAAAGAACCCGATGACCCTAACCACCCAGAACTACTTTTAAATAGGTCGATGTCCCGTTTCCTTTCTAACCTTCTTTCTCTCCTACCTAGGGTTGGCGGTGTTGGAAGGAAGGTAGAGACATTAAGGAACCACAAATAAAGTAGAGTTAAAAAGTAGCAGCTGTAATGGTTTGTATAATTATAATTACCAACATGAAAAGGAAATATAATTTTCTCCCTTCTTAACTGACAGTATCTTCACCTGCATCTGGAGCCAAGGTGATTCTCACTCATTATCACTAAGGATTTTATATACCTGCAGCCTACATAAGATTGGCCACCTGGAACTCCCTGTATGTTCATCTTATTTTAACAATATAAAAAAAATTCCTAAATTGTTTTGTCTGTATATCTGTCTGGATTTCCAATATGAAATTATGAAACACAGGTTTATCTCACAATCCTAAAACAAAATTCCTATATCAATGAATACAGTTGCTACAATTGTATTAATCAACTTCATGCTTTTTTCTTGTACATAGATTCCTTTTTCTATTTTCTAAGAATTATATAATCTATGCTACAGTAAATACTATCTTCAATGAATATAGCATCTCCATATGTGTATAAGTATTTATGTATTTAACATAAATAAAAGCAATGAAGAAATAAAGGATATTGGTGATTCCATTAGAATACAAAAACTAAATAAAATAATAAACACTAAAGGCCAGTTCACTAAATGTCAAAAAACAAATATAATGACATAGCAGTATTTTTTTCCTCCAAACATAAAGGTTAAAGTAGGATACAATAAAAAGTTAGGTATGGACACAAAACTAATAAGGTTGGAGGATAAGAAAGAGGAGGGAGAGGAAGCAGGAGACTGAGACTCATGAAAGCAAGGAGAAAATGTCCGCTGTCACTCAGAAAGCATATCTACGAACTCAGTTATCTCTACAAACATTTTTACCAATGGTATTTGAGCAGCACTATAAAACTACTTAGAGATGTCTTGAGCACTATGAAAGACAATTCAAGCATCTTGCATGCAGCAAAGAGAGTGAATCAGATTTTACAAGTTATTTGGGTGCCCTTTTCTGTGGTAAAGAATGAATTCTTCTATGCCTTCTGAAGTGTGAGTTAAGTAAAATTTCACAAACTTGATGAAATTGTATACAATCATTATTTTTCTAGGTCTTTAAGAGGTCTTCATAACATAAAATAATTACAAATTTGATCCATTGTAGTTCAACAGAAAAGTCGGTTTTACAAATGCAAGGCAAACAATCACAAATACTCAGAAAGAGACAGTTATACCCTACAAACAGGAGAAGATACTTCTTCAGAATCAAAGAATGTAAGACTTTAATTTTGGGCATTAAGTGTATCAATGCTGAGGAAGTGCTCAGATCATTAATAATTGTGAATGTTAAATTACTGCTGTCTATGAAGATTTTATAAACAACTGACTCTTTCATACGATGCAAGATGGAAACATCTATTCTTCAAGGGCACCATGTCCT
Organism: Pachyuromys duprasi; assembly: GCA_028658305.1. Classification (NCBI taxonomy): domain Eukaryota; kingdom Metazoa; phylum Chordata; class Mammalia; order Rodentia; family Muridae; genus Pachyuromys; species Pachyuromys duprasi. The sequence goes on along the minus strand of CM053762.1, from coordinate 59,708,831 downwards.
GGTTCAGCTCTTAAGGATTAAACATATCCATAAATGTCTCCTCTTCAGAAATTCCTGCTATACTCTCTGAGTGATTCACATAAATAACTTTCAACCTAATACATGATTTAGTATCTCACATGCTAAATCAGAAGAAACTGAGACTTGGAGAGCCAAAGTACATTATTAAGATCATACACCAACCCTGGGACTTACAGTCATTTACTTAGGTAGATCTTGCATGAAAGATGCCTTAATACTTTGGCAACTTCTGAGATATTAGAAAGTCCAACACAGGAGTTTCAAAGTTTCATTACCTCATTTTGAGGTCATGTATTTATTAATATAGACATAAAACATTATAAAGGGCTACTTACATTCTAATCATAATGCTTGGGGAAGAGGATATGTTTGGATCTATTGCCTAATCACCATCTTCCCCTCTCTTCAGATCATTTCATATTCACAATTGAAGACAAACAGAAAGCAGCATTTCATGAATTTTCAGAAATGGCCAAGCTTGTGTTGGAAAAACAAAAGCAAAAGTTATGGGAGAACAATTACATCTACTAAGAGCCTTCTCTCTATACAGAAAACTATCACTGCTATTCTGGTAAACTGCTTTTTTTTAATTTTCTTATTTTTATATCAATCACCGGTTAGGTACTTTGCATCCCAGGCGTAGCCCCCCTCCTTCCTTCCCTCCCACCTTCCCTCTCCCTCCCTCATCTTCCTCCTCCCCGCCCCCTCCAAGTCCACCAACAGGGAGGGGAGAACAAGAGCTCCACAAAGACCAAACTGAGCAGGACACAGGGGTCTTATATGAGACAGTTTCTCCAACTAAGGACCATGTATGGATATGGCCTAGAACCCCCGCTCAGATGTGGCCCATGGTAGCTCAGTGTCCAACTGAAGACCCTAGTAAGGGGAATAGAGACTGTTTTAATCATGAACTCCATGGCTGGCTCTTTGACCCTTAAGGTCCTAAGACATTGTGCTCAGTTTAAGGAAGGGGAAGATTAACCAGTACGTGTTATGTAAATTCATTGTTTGGATTGCACTGTAATGTGTGGAACACAAATTAATTAACCTATAAAACTTGGGGCTGCATGATAGCTCAGTGTCGAACTGAAGACCCTAGTAAGGGAAACAGGGACTGTTTCAGTCATGAACTTGATGGCTGACTCTTTGACCCTCCCCCATACATGCCAGGGAGTAACAGCCTGGCTAGATCCCAGGGGAGGACATTGCACCCAGCCCTGAGGAGACAAGATGATCTGGGGTCAGATGGAAGGGGAGGAGGTCCTCCCCTGTCTGTGGACTTGGAGGGGGCGGTAGGAGATAAGGGAGGGATGGGGAGAGTGGGAGGGAATGAGGGAAGGGCTATGCCTGGGATGCAAAGTACCTAACCTGTGATTGATATAAAAATAAATAAATTACATTAAAAAAAGACGTAAGTAGGAATTCATTACTTTTGTAGAAGTATGAAGGCCTTGCCTTGGAACACAGGCTAGCCTTAAATTTTTGCAATCCTTTTGTATCAGCCTCTTATATGGTGGGCTTACAGACGTATATTACCACATCCACGAGATTTCAGACAATTATTGCAAAGCAAAGTAATTTTCAAATAATTTATAAAATTCTATGGAAAATGAAAATCTATGAAATACCTCACATTCTGAAAAATAAGAGATGATGCAGAAAACCCTGATTTATTTCTCATTTTATTTAAATAAGGCCATTAAAGATAGTTTGGTATAACGTAGGTCTCATCTATAAGAAAAAAAATTGACTTTATTTCTGTCTCTTAGTATATTAAATTGTGTAAAATATAGTTTTCTACAACTTTTCCAGGAATAATCTTAGATAGTAGATGAGGGGAAGAATAATTTGAGGCATTAGTTTTGAAAGCTTAATGCATATTGGTTCTGTATGCAATATATAAACTATACGTTAAGAATATGTGGTAATGAAAAGCCATACAAATGAATCCAAAGGTCCCATGTAGCCACAAGTAAATCATATTTAAAAGTGGATGCTTTCTTCCCTGGCCTTCTAGATATTGGATAATGACATGATTTCAGGAACCTGAGAGTTTCTGTAGCTTTGGTTGGCCTCAAAGTCACCCTTAACTCAAATTTGACACTTCAAAAATAGAAGCGACATCTCTGAAAGCTAGGGAACACTACAAGTAAATTTTATATCTATTTCTGCTACAATTATCTCACTGGGGAAATATATATATATATGTATATAAATATATATATATATTTGTGTGTATATGTTTTCTGGGTATAAAATTAGCAATAACAAACAAATGCAGTTTTAAAGGTCGGGGTAAAATTTGTTTGAGATGAATGATCATTTAATTAGGATTTCAGAGTTGTATTTAAAAGACGTGCCTTTTAGTTTCCCTGGCAATAGGCTAATTCACAGTTATCACAAATATTACTGCCATGTTATACGATGAACTTTTGTGAGATTTTGCAGCTTATTTGTTGTCTCTGGAGCTTTATGTTTGTGAGTCTAGCCTTTAAGGCTGAGCTATCCCTCATCAATTACACTTATTTGACTCAGGTCTCTCTGTCTCTGTCTCTCTGTCTCTCTGTCTCTCTCTGTCTCTCTCTATATATCTATCTATCTATCTATATATTTATGTATATTTATTTATATTTTGGTAGGGATTAAACCCATGGTTGTGTAAATGCTTAAGCATATGTCCCAAAATTGTCAGGTGTTTTTTTGTTTTTTTCTATTTAGATGTAAGATTATCAAGAAGTTGAGAGAAGTGGGTATGGTTTGATTTGAGATTAAATAACAGGCAATAAAATTTATGACTACGCAACTTTTACCTTATGGGGGGGGCAAACACTGAGAATAGGAAATTCTCCCGTCCATGATTCATGAAAGAAACTTTGAAGAAAAAAAAGACATATTTAATGTTCTTGTATTTTTTTCTTGTCACCTGATTTTCCTTGTGTGCTTCCATTTAACTTTTACTATAACTCTATAAGGCAAAATTACTATTATATTGCCTTATCCTTGTTCCCCTGGGCTCCAGTCTACCCATAAAATTTATTCCATTTTATCCTCCAAGAGAGATCTGTGTGCCCCACTCCCACCCCCAGGCTCTTCCTCTGTGGCTAACTATTCTGGATCTCTGGATTATAACTTGGTTATCATTTATTTAATGGCAAATATCCAGATATAAGTGATTATGTAACGTTTATCTTTCAGTTTCTGTGTTACCTCACTCAGGATAATATTTTTCTAGTTCCATCCATCCATTAGATGACAAATTTCATGATGCCATTTTTTAAAGAGCTGAATTGTATAAATGGGTCACATTTTCTTGAACCATTTTCTATTGAGGGACATCTAGGTTGTTTCCAATTTCTGGTTATTATGAATAAAGCAGTAATGAACATGGTTGAATAAGTGTCCCTGTGGTAGGATAAAGCATGTGGTTTAGCTGGATCTTGAGGTCGATCCATTCCCATATGTCTGAGGAAATGTCATACTGATTTCCATGGTGGCTGCATGTGCTTCCACCAGCACTGGAGAAATAAGTAGCTTATCATGTTACCAGAGGACCAGCGAAGTTCATGTTTGCCCATTGAATTCTTCATTTCCTCAGCTTCTGTCTTCATCCTCAAATAAAATTCCATCTGGGTAAGGTATTAAGAAAAAAAGTAGCCGATGACAAACTGAGCCTAAAAACCAGATAGAGAGTCATTGAAATAGTAAAGAATTTCGAGTTTAGGCCCCATTCTTTGTGAATCCTCACTTGGTTTGTCACAGAAATTTGATATGGCATATTAGTTTTTGTAGAAGGATTGTTCTACTGGCTGCAAAAGAAGGGAGGATGAGGTGAAGCAGGGAGACTGCAGAGTGACTGTTGAGATGGATATGGTCTAAAGAGGTAGACCTTGAAGAACGGCTGGCCTAGGATGGTCTCTCCGTGGTGGACTACTTGCAGTCATTCTTGCTTTTGCTGCTGCACTAAATATTGCAGGCTAGCTGTCCTGTGAGCTTCAGAGAAATTCTCTCATTTTGCTGTGTGGGTGCTGGGGTTACACAAACATCACATCTTGCTGTTTTACATGGCTACAAGGAATGATCTGGAGTCATCAGGCTTACATTGCCAGCTGTAACCAGATATGCCAGCTCCTCAGCTTGAGCCACAAACCTTAGAGTAAAAGTTTCTCCACCATGGATTGGAAAGATGAATGAGTGTTTAAGAGCATGTACTGCTCTTGCAGAGGCCTCGAGTTCAATCCCTAGCCTCCTGTATCACTGGTTCTGGGGAAACTTGACGCGTCTGGCCTTCATGAGCCTCTGTGGTCACAGTACATATCCATCCCCCACCTCACATACACAATTTAAAAATTAATATATTCTTGTCTTGTGCTTATTCTACTTTGCACTTTGGGTGGCTTTTTCCATTGATGCCACTTTTCTCAAGTGTAGATGAAGTTCTCCAACAGAGAATTCCCCTTTTGCAGGGATTAAGTATTTTCTTCTAATTGCCAGCTCTCTAGAAAACACAGGAAGTCTAACACCCGATTGTTACATGAATGAAGATCCTTTCTGAATTTAGAATCTTTAACAGGAACAGTCAGAGTTCTTTCTGGAGCTTAGGTCTTTTTCCCTAGGGTGAGAATGGAATAGCAAATCACAAATATCACTGCATTATCATAACAATGAGCACTGTAGAAATGCAATGCCTATATCCCTGTCTTGTGTACAGCATGAAGCATGGAGAGTACTTAACATTTCTGAGTGAGAGACATAATTCATTCCTCTGGGTTTTAGTTATTCTCTTTCTTCCTTTCACAGGGAGGTCATTTAGTAAATGATATCCAGCTGCTAAAAAAAGGGCAGATGCCTGCAAATGGAAAGAAAGAAGCAACCAATCATCCTGTTCTTAATCCTTTGTCATAGGTCCTGTTCATGGATTCTCCAGGAACTAATGTTTTTCTATGACTTCATGTTTATGTAATTTTCCTAGCCTTTAATTTTTCGGGGATACATGCATGGGTATGAGCATGGAATGAAGGATGTCTTGTCATGCTTAGGTGAGGAAATGCATGACTAAATTTCCTTTAGGGAGCTTCTCCTTTAGGGAATTGAGGATGGCAGTTCTTGAAGATGGTTGAAAAACACCGTACGGAACATAACTGCTGATTTAACTACCAGCTGTATCTATGAATTTCTTCTTACAAGTTTTCAGAATCGATAGCAGTTCTGGCTGTGAGTTAACCTGTAAAAGGAGATCTGGTCTCACATGGATAAAAATGTGCAAAGCTGTGTGCAAAAAATAAAACATCCTCCAAAATATATAATGTAGGGTCAGTTCTCATAGATAGGGTAGGCCACAGTGAGGAATATCTGAAAACTGAGAATAACTTACTTTAATATCAGCTTTGGTATCTCACAAATTGACTAGATATTTTACATATTAAGCTAAGGAAAAAGAAATGTTAGAAAGGCTGAAAATGCTGATTAAAAATTGTTTCTAAAGGATGTAAATGGCAGAGTAGATTACAGGCTGCCTTGTTGTTCTGTGGCAGCTACTTTGGGGACCAATTTGAATACTTGAGTCAGTTGACATGGTTGTGTTTGCATGAAACGATGTCTGCTGTCTAAATGGCAGAATGTTTACCGCCAAGAGCAACGAGGTAGGGATGCACGTGAAGGCATGCGCTGTGAGAGCTGCCACTGCAGTGTGCTCCTGGGATGCCCAGCAGTTTCCTGATTGATGAGCATGCCCTTCACTGTGCTTGGAAGATGGTAAATGGTGTGTGTGGAAAGTGATGGAGTAGTTCAATCCACTTCCAAATTTCCACTGAAATTGGTCCTTATGGTATTTTTAATTCACATCTGGAGGAAAATAAATGTGGCCCCAATTATTAACACATTTTGAAAGAAGTAAGTCAAGAGCTGCTTAGACTGCACAGGTGTCTGTTATCAAAATCTCAGCAGAGGCATGTGTTTAGACCCCACAGGTGGGCTGCAGCTAAGAAGAGAAGAGAAGAACGGGAAAGAGACGCTTAACTACAGAATGCTAATTTTGCAAGAAAGGAAATTAGTGATTGAGATCAGAGGAATCCACTGGAGTGTGCATTGAGAGACCCTAAAAAAGAGAGAGACAGAGAGCAGGAAAATGAAAAATAAACATTTTGTATGAGACCCTCACGGGCTTTTCTAGTGGAGAACAATGACTTCCTGTGTTTTATTTTTGTTTGTTTCCAGACAGATTGAGATTGACTAGTCCACCTCCCTGTTTCACCATTAGACTCTATGAGCTTGCATGAGCTTTTCAAATGAAATCACTTTGAATATAATACTGTTTACTAAGAACCTGGGAGCATCTCTCTCTGTCTCTCTGTTGCTGTCTCCCTCTCTTTCTCAGTCTTTCTGTCACTGTCTCTCTCCCCCTCTTTCTGTTTTTGTGGTCTCTTTTCCTCCCCCCTCCCTGCCCTGTGTGTGAGTGTGTGTGTGTGTGTGTGTGTGTGTAAAATTATAGCAATATTTTTTTCTAACCGTCTATTTAGAAGTTTTCTCTCTGAAATCCAGAAGCTTGGGAACCAGTTTTATCATTTGGAGAAAGGTAGTTTAGGTTATTAACACGGATGTCTTTGGAAAACTAAGCGATACAAACATATTAGAATCATCTAGTTTTCAAGTGAAAATACTATACCTAGGATATCATGCAGAAAAATGGAAGTACTTGGCTTACCAATAATAGTAATTATTATTTATTATTATTTAAAAACAAAGAAAATGATGCTGTTTCTTAGCGCCAGGTTTAAAGTCAACTCCCATATTCTACCGCAGTTTTCTCACCTAAAACATTTAGCACTTCCTATGGTATTTTTTGCATCCAGTATTCTGGATTCTAATCTATCAAGAAAGATATAATGAAGACACTTGAAAAATTTGCAATCTTACTAAAATATGATCTTCCTATATATTTCTCTCTCTCCCTCTCTGTTTCCCTCCCTCTCTGTCTCTGACTGTCTGTCCGTCTCTATGTGTATGTGTGTATATGTGTAGACAGAGTAAGGTCTCCTTGGGATTAGAAACTATCATTAAAATATGGCTAGATGGCTTAGCTTCAAATGTTTATCTCTTTCTAAGGCAGTGAAAATTACTTTTTAATTAATCATCTGGTTTCTAGTTGCCTTGTCTTTTATTTAAGATGAACCAAGTTTATCTTCTCTCTAAGAAGGAACTGTTTCAAATATTTCAGTATCTTAGTCAAATACGTTCTGGCACCATTTTCTACCAGGTATTCAAGGGATCTCAAACACTCACTGCAGAACAGATGCAGTGGAATCAGAGCAATGGTCTTCTACAAACAACGTGTGTTGGCTGCAGAGTTCTGAATTGGGGCTTCTTCATAAAGGTCTGCGCAGCGGTATGTGTTTTTTTCAGACAGTTTCAGTATTCAAGTTTGGTTTCTCCATAGCAATCATGAGCATATGACAAAAGCCTCAAGACAGGAAGGAACAAGGCTAGGGACCTAATGGCAAAGACAATACCATCAGCACCATTGGGTACGGATGCTACCCATGGATGGCATAGCTCTTTGAGAACAAAAGTGCGTAAGATCTTCAGTGAATTCCATCTTACAGAATATATCACTACTTCCTGGTAAATAAATAGCTTCTCCCTAAAGGAAATTTGAAGAAGTAATTCTGTTTCTTCAAGTGCCTAGAAAACTAATATACCAGCATACATTGTATGTAAAATATGAAAAGCTTCCCAGAGAATAGAATATATCTATAGTGGCTTCTAATGAGGGAGCCTAGAGAGACTCTTCAAGCAAAGAAGGGCTGCGAGAGAGTAGAGGTGTGAGATGTAATTAATGGAGTCAATTCTATAGAGGAGAAACAGCTTAATAGGCTTCCAGAACCCCACTAAATTAAACTGAATAATTAATGTGATATAATTTAAAAGGTAGGGCTAGAAGAATACTACATTTCATGATTGTCTACATAATAATTTCATTGAACTATAACATCTGTACTATAAACTGTATTCATATATTTAAAGTACAAAATTTAGTACCTTTTGCTATATTTAGAGAAGTATCAACATTATTTAATCATTGCTTTTTTAAGAAATTAATTATGAAGTCAGAAGTTTCTATATTAGCATAATGCTCAGGAATTTGGTCAATCCATTTATTCTTATTGCATATTTTTGGTTTTTTTTGTATGAATAAAATATTAAATATTGTCAGCAAGGTGATGGGTACCAATCAGGGAGAGCAGCCACTACTTCAGGTTATTTCAGTTAGGAGCAGGATTTATCGGAGCATTGAGTGGTTCAAAAGAACAGGAAGCAAATAAATCCAGCAGTAGAGATTTTCACTGGGAGGGTAAAGGGATTAGTGGTCCAAGTTAGCCTGATCACGAGTGCTGAAAGCCAGAAAGAAGCCAGCCGAGCCCAGAGCATGTGCTCCAGTGGGAAGAGGGGCTTTGAAAGGAATCTGGGAAGTTGCCAAAAGCTGAGGCACCTAGGCTTGTAGGGAAGAACAAGTCTGTTAATCTAAACCCATTGGAGAGTCATTAGATGACTCTCAGTGTACGATCTCACCTCTGTGTTTTAATATGCAAACTCTGTGAAAATGCAATTTTTGGAGACAAAAAGAAAAGCAGGAATATCAGACAGAGCTTTCACACTGCTGCACTCATGTTGTGCTTGGGTTAGGTTAGTAGCAGTAGATGGGAAGTGAGGTACTACCTTTCTTTTGACTATGTATTTAACAACCAAACACAATGAGTCACCCTTTGCCAAAATTCATTAGTGCCCAGTAGTTCATCAGGGATGAGTAGAGCCACCCGAAGCTCTCTGGCTAAGGGCTGATGGGCTTTTATTGTACGGATCCATGTGCTCACCTGCTGTGAGCTCATGATTGCAATGGCTGTGTCAAGCCCAGAAGTTGGCATTTCTCAGCCCTTGTCCATATCATCCAGTTCTTACATTCTGTCAACACCTTCTTCACCAATGCTTCCTGAGCTCAAGAGAGGGTGAAGGAATGCAAATAATGTTGCAAATATGTTGTCCAATGAGTTAATATTCTTCTGCCAAGTACCCTTTTCGCTTCACATTTATCAACACAACTCATTACTTGTGGGGTGATAACTCATTGTGATTTCTATTTGTATTTTCCTGATGATTAACAATATTGATCACCCTTTTATATCAGTTAGGGTTAGATGTTTATGTATCTTTGAAAAAAGATTATTGAGGTCAATTCCCTATTGTTAGTCACGTTATTTATTTTCTGGCTATTAAGTTTTATAGATTCCTCATATATGTCACATATTAATCACTTATCTGATTATGGATTACAATAATCTGAAGATTGCCTTTTCATTTTATTAACTGTTTTTGTTTGCTGCCCACAGGCTTTTAAATTAAATGCCATCTCTTGTTTGTTTGTTTGTTACCTGAGGCTTTCAGACTCTATCCAACAAATGTTCTTCCCATGAGAACAGTAAGGACTTTTATGGTTTTAGTTACAAACATGCCTTTAATGAATTTCAATTATTGTCTTCATTTGTTGCAAGATGAAGGTGAATCTGCATTCTTTTGTTTTTGTGTACACAGTTTTCCCAACATCCCTGATCAAAGAGATTATCTATTTACAGTATTATGCTTGGCATCCTTGCACAAGGTTAAGTGGCCTTAATGTATAGCTATATTTATGTACTGTTTATTCTATTTCATTGATATATGTGTCCTATGCCACTTTTAAAATTTATAATTTTTTTATTTATTACAATTATATTCACTTTATATCCCAGCTGTAGCCCTCTCCCTCCTCCCCTCCCAACCACATCCTTCCTTAGTCTTCTCCTCCCATGCCCCTCCCCAGTCCACTGATAGGGGAGGTCCTCCTCCCCTTCCATCTGACCCTAGCTTATCAGGTCTCCTCAGGAGTAGCTGCATTGTCTTCCTCTGTGGCCTGGTAAGGCTGCCCCGCCCCTCAGAAGGAGGTGATTAAAAAGCCAGCCACTGAGTTCTTGTCAGAGACAGTCCCTATTCACCTTACTAGGGAACCCACTTGGACACTGAGCTGCCATGGGCTACATCTGCACAGGAGTTCTACGTTATCTCCATGCATAGTCCTTGGTTGGAATATCAATCTCAGAAAAGACCCCTGAGCACAGATTTTTGGTTCTTTTGCTCTCCTTGTGGAACTCCTATCTTCTCCAGGTCTTTCATCACCCCCTTCTTTCATAAGATTCCCTGCACTCTGCCCAAAGTTTGGTAAGTTTAATTCATCAGCTGTAAACATGATGAAGAGAGAAAACAAACAGAAAGGAGACAAGGTTTCAAATGTACAAAGCTGGCCCATTGGTGCGATAATTCCTCTGGCAAGGCTGAAATTCCTAAGCCTTATGCAAATTGTGCCACCAATTGCAGTTAAGTATTTAAATATGTGAGACTTTAGCTAGCAATAAGTTAACTTCAACTCTTTCATTTTGAATGTCTTTTCTTTCTTTTTCTTATCTAGTTGCTCTGGCTAGGACTCCCAGTATTATGTTGAACACAAATGAATAGCATGAGAAGGTATGTCTCATTTCTGATTATGAAGAAAAATAATTTGCCTTTCCATTACTGAGTATAATGAGCAGAACCTTTGAAATTATCAAATGTCTTCAGTGAAGTATGGATTAACATATACTCTGCTCTCAAACAGTTCTGAGGTAAGAAAGTAAAAAGTGTAGTAAGAGCAATATGTAAAATAGTTACAGTGATCCCGTTGCTAACCACCATCTACTGAAGTCTTACAACAAGTCATAAAATCTTCATATATATATGTACATATATATTCTCTTTGATTACTAGTTTTCAAATAATTTATATAACAAAGCATGTGGAAAAAATAGGCTCAAGGATTGCAAAGAATAGTGCTCAGACCATCTTTTATTGAAAAATTATGTCTTCTCCACAAGAAACTACAGTTTTCTCAAAACATCTGAAAATATAGATGTCAGTCCATTTTATAATTTCCAGTACAATCACTTGTGAACCGACATCAAAGTAATTAACTAATTTAAACTTACATTCATGAAAATAAATAAATAAAACAGAGATTTTAGGAACAGTTGAATTACTTTCCAGAGTAACTAGCATTTATTGCTTCTCCTTACCAGAAAAGAGTGAGATACTTTGATACTGCCTTTGGTAATGTAGTACACACATACACACACACACACACACACACACACACACACATATATATATATATATATCACAAATTCACATATATGATCTATCTATCTATCTATCTATCTATCTATCTATCTATCTATCTATCTATCTATCTATCTATCTATATCACTGAGTTCATAGCTAGGTTACCCCCCAAAAGGTAACATTTTATTTTAAAATTATAGGATATGCAGCTTTACTTACTATTTTTACTTTAAAAGGCTATCTTTTTTAAAAATGCAGAAATGGTGGTCCTGGCAATTTAAATGATTATTTAAGATCACAAATCAAATTTTCATTGAAGTTGTATTTGAAATTTTGTTCTTCTGACTCATACCTATCTAGAATTCTTCACTCATTTCATTATTCATTCACTAAATCATTTATTTGTCCACACACATATTAATCTATTCATTAAATTTTTATTGAGCATTTAGTATATTCTTGTCTTGTGACTTTCCTTAGAGAGAAATGAATAAACATTTCTTCACTCTAGGTAAGGTACCAATAGCTGATGATAAATAAATAAATAAATAAACAAACAAATAAATAAATATTCTTTACAAGTCTATCTTAGTGAACCAATGAGTTTATCGATGTTACTTACAGTACCATGGGTGAGGAATTACTAAGAGGAATATTAGTGACTTAAAATCAGCCAACTCACTGAAAAGCTTATCTCACCATTTGTTGCAGCCAATCCTGAAGATACCTGATAAGCTAGGGTCAGATGGAAGGGAGAAGGGGACAGGGAGGAGATGAGGGAGGGAGGGTGGGATTGGGAGGGAAAGAAGGAGGGGGCTATGGCTGGGATACAAGTGAATGACCTGTGATTAAAAAAAATTATTTTACTATTCACAAAAGCTCTATCCATGAAGTTTTGTTTTGTTTTGTTTTTTCATGAATGTTCTACCCTCATATGGGTCAACTACAGTTGTATATTTTACAGTCTATCTCAGGGGCTGTGTAAGTGTTTCTCTCCATGAAAGGGTAGGTTTGTGTATCTTTTAGGGCACCACTTGGCTTTCCTTAGGATGATACCACACAGTGCCAAAAATGGTTCTACACAAACCTACCTTGCAGAAAAAAATGAGTTTATTAGCGGTTTCTTGCAGGAAAATGGGTGGCACAAAAGAAGATGCTTCACTCAAAACTCTACCCCAGATGTGTTACAGCTCATGAAATCTGCCTCTCTGGAGATCTTTGTCTAGTTTGCAGCAAGGCTTACCCAAGACGCTCTCCTCTACAGAAATTGTTTCCTGTTTATAGAGACTCAGAAAAGGACATCTTGAGTGTTCTACTTTATTGAGCTTCCAGAGTAAGGTAAAGAAGTCAGGTTAATCTTAGGAGCCTGTTTCCTCTCCCTAGGAGGGAATGTTTTAATCAGGAAAAAGTGATAACAAACCAATTCCAAATTCCTTTCTAGGCACAAGAGACAACAGAGAATAAAATACAAAACACCACAACCTCCACCAACTGCCACTATCTTGGAACCAATGTACTAACAAGCGAGATAGGCAACACAGAAAAATTTAGAGGCAATATATATATTATATACCAATAGAGATAAGAAGATATTAGATAAATGAATATAATTAAGTTTTTATTTTCAGGGCAAACATGATATTTTATTTAGAATGATCAGGAAATAATCTCATTGAGAATGTGACTTTAAAAAGTTCCCTGTGGAACTAAAAGAATGAAACATGTGGACCACACAAGTAGAATCACAAGGAAGGAGAAAAACATGAACTTAAACTCCAGGCAGACACATGACTTTGATATTCGGGGAAAAGCACAGAGAAAAAGATAGTTGTAGCAGCATGAGTGTGTGTGAATGTAATGGGAGAAATCATAAGCTATGTCAGAAGGGCTAGTTCTGTGCAGCTCTGAAGGTAATTGTTAGAATTCACGTTCCCATGTAAGAAAGTTGCGCATGGACAGTACTTTTCCCCTCATTTATACGATACCGTGCCACTGACCCTTTATAGAACACAGATTCTCTTTTATCAGCAAAAACAGCATTATCCCAGTAACAGAAAATAATAAAGTACATGGCCTTTCATTTTGTGAAGCTGATAGCTCCATGAATGGCAGGGAATATTAACTAGAAAATAAAAGAAGCATGTAAAATTGATTGTGAATCTACTTCAGGACTTCAATAGAAGGGTGATGAGACTTTTTTTAGTTATACCTTTGAGGGAGGCTTGGAGATATATTACTCAAAGTGGTAAAATAAATAACATCAAGGATATATCTTGAATGATTGAAGAATCAAAGTGAGTTGGCATTAAGTCTTAAATTTTCATGCCTTTATATATTAAAAATCCTGGAAAAACTTAGTTTATATTATATTCCAACAAAATGAAATACGGCATTTTAATGAGAGATGCCATCAGCCTGGTTGATAAAAGGACTACGAAAAACAATGAGAACAATCAACATCACTAAAGCCTCCCTCCTCACAGCCAGTATTTCATCTTGATGTGTTCGTCATAATCTTTTGGGAAGGAAACAGTGTATGAGGCAAAAAGCATTACTCAACATTTATTTATGGTTGTCATTCTTCCCAACCTTGAACAGATAAAGAAAGAAATTTTGCCTTTGTGCCTGCTGTCTTTAGTAAGAATCTTTATAATAAGACACAACATTTTTTTTTCTTTTTGGATTCTAACTAGCTACCTTTTAAAGTAAGTATCAAGTCAAGCTTCATCGATACCTGGAGAGGGTGATGTGTGCTTTGCATAACTCTTCTATTTACAATTAAGTTAAGAAACTGAAATATTTTCCTTGCTACCTGGCAGGACAGTGGCCTGAGAGAGGCAAACTGCGTGTGCCTTCTGAACTTTCCTTCAGTATGCAGTACAATCAGTGAAAAAGCAGAGAGGCCTGGTGGAAGGAAGTGACCTGGGTTCCTGATGGGAAGCTCATCTGTAATGGGCATGGCCAGTACTTAGTTCTAGAGCAAGTGAAAGGAGATGAATATGAGAGTGAAGTAAAGTGACTTTCCTGTGACAGGTCACCCAGGATCTCATGGCTGACTCCCCTTTTGATAATCTGTCCCATTAAAGCCTTGGGATGATTTATAGAGTCAAATCTGTCACTGGGGAAATTTCATTTTCACCTGTATAGCCAATGAGCTGATGCAGAACATAAAATAGTCAAACACGGGTTCACTTCTTCCTAAGATTTATGAAACTTGCAAAAAAATAAGTCTCCCTCTGCCCAACACTTTCCACTTTCCTCTTATTTTAGTCCTCTAGCAAAAAGTCACAGTTGTTCTCATATGAAAGGCTGTGCATGGCAGGGATGGATAAAGAATAAACTTACTAGGATGATAAATTTCAGATTTTAGACCACAATCACACAAACACACTGTGGATAAATGATAGATATAGATAGATAGATAGATAAAAGATAGACAGACAGAGATATATTATCTCTTAATCTCTTAAACATCTGCTAATAAGCACCAAAGATTTGGGTTATAAAATCAAATATTCAGAGTGCCACAGGTAAAACATATCTAACAAGAGAAACACGAAGTGTTCTAAAACAGTGGGAAAGAAGGTTGTCATGTTGTGGCTATATACATCTGATAGAAAAAAAGACATGTGCTGAGAAATTATTAAATTTCTTTTTGTAAAATGACAAGGGAGAGAAACAGGCCTATATAAATAGGGTTCTAGATTTCTATTGCTTGGAGGCATAGTCATAAGATCATAACCATGTGTGTTATTTCAACTTTCCAAGTTTGGCTTGCCCCACCTCTACCTGCTAATATTTTCTGTTCTCTCATACTGAGATTTTAAGGACAGAGATTGAATTTAATGTTCACCTTCAAAAGCTGAGGTGGAGACCATTCCCATCCCATTTCATAAATGGTTGGTGGATAACCTAATTATTCAAGATAACTTTTCATGACATGGTGTGAAATCACCCACAAACACAACACACACACACTAGCCTTCATTGGTAAACATTTACAATTTATCAAATACTGCATATCTTTTGAATATTTGATGTCTAAATTGTCTCTATTCATTATATGAAACCCATCAAATGTTTTATTTTTGTATTTTAAATCTTTCTTATTTGTGTGTGTGTGTCTGTATACAGGGGTTGATATTAAGTATCATTCTCAATCACTTTTTCATCCTTACATTTTTTTTCTTTAAATAAGGTCTCTCTGTGAACTTGGAGCCCATGATTTTGGCTGGACTACCTGTCAACAAAATATTGTGCTCTGCCTGTCTTCACTTTCTTGTATTGGAATTGCAAAAATCCCACCAAATCTGGTTTATAAGTGGACACTGCAAATCCACATGCAGCTCTTATTTGTGCACAGCAACGACTTTACCCCCTGGGACATCTTTTCATCTCTCCTGCCCTCAATTAATATTTGACCATTTGTAGATTTTCCCTCCAACTCCCCAACTGATCTGGCAATCCCTCTGCTACACAAGCACACACCACAGCCTTAGCCCACTCATGGGGTTGGAATGCAGCCATTCAGGTGCTCCTGTTTCCTGCACACACTGCTGTGTACCCACCATGACCTCTGAAGATGGGACATCCATGTAATACACGCCCCTCCAGATGATACGCCAAGGAATGTAAACTTCATTCTGAAGTAACTAGAAAGACAATGCAGACCTTTATGGAAGGAAGTGATGGGAAAAGATTTGTGTTTCTGAATTTACTCTGTGATGCAGGCCATGGCATTTATGAGATAGTGATGAATGGGAATAAGAACAGTTGGATGATCGTTTTAATAATCTAGGATATGAGGAACAGAGTTTCAACTGTGGCAAGGGATTGATATTAAGGAGGTAGAAAAGAAAAAAAATTGCATTTTAATATCAAAATATTCAATATTTGGAGACAGAATCTACTCTTTCCCTCACTATTCATATTTAATCAAGTTCTCTTAGGTTTCTGGTTTACATTTTTGAAAAGATAGCGTAATATTTTCTCACACAGAGAAAGAGTACGAATATGAACAAAAGATACATTCAGTTTTAAAAACACTAACCTTGAATTCCCTATTTTTACATCCCTTCCAAGAGCCTTCAAATAGATGGGAGTGTAACACTATCAGGAGAAAGAGCTAATATGGGATATAAGGTCTTGAAGTAGAATTTAAGAGGAACAAGAATGCTAAATGACAAGGTTGGGGAAGAAAAGCCAAAGTTGAGCTGTTCAATCAGATGCAATGGAGACTAGCACAAAATCAAATATGGGCTAAAATCAGGTCAGCAAACATAGGTCTAACTATAATGACACTGGTTACAGACAACATTAGGTTCTTCTATTCTATGTCATTATTAATGAACTGTTCTTATGAGGTTTGAACCAGGAAGACTTCATCCTTCTCATTTTTAATATGCACCCCAGATCTGATTGGTACCTGTTGGAGAAGCGCTGATATTCTTCAGTGAGCAAACAGCAAAGACCAAAGATGAGGGAGGCTCACTGTTCTCACCAGTTCCCAGCATGCTACTCTCATAATAAGCCATCCCTGCTCTCATTTTCCATCTGAAAAATTCAATTCATTGTAAATTGAAACAAATAAAACCCTACATACTACAAATGCATTGGAGGTGTTCAGTGATTTGCAGGCTGATGATATCGAGAGATTGTTTTATCAGCTGTGAAGGAAATATTCATCACCATTTTGGCAGCTTTGTCACTCAGATTTGGAAGCATCCTTTATATTTAACTGAGTAGAAAAGACAGGAGCAAGCTCTTCGAGTAAGGGTGTAGAAGTTGAGTCACCTACATTTCTTTGTTCAGCTTCTTACATTAAAAATAAAGAGCAGTGAGTAACCCTGACCCAAAAATGTCAATGTCAAGGCCAGGTTGTTATCTCATGCCCTGTAAACATGTAGGTGATGATTTTGCTTTCCCTGAAGCAGAATATAGAAAATATCAAGTCATGCTAGTGACAAAGCTTGACCCAATTGAAGTTGTTCCTTCAGTACCCTTGCTTAGTTCAGTGTCAGACAAGTGGGAAATTGATCTGAAGGCATTTATCCTCACAAGGAAGGTTTTGCATCAAAGAAACTCACTAACTCACTTAGATACATCTGTTATACGATGGTATCAAAGTGAGATTTTGTGTGCAAAGTTCACAGAAGTGTGTTTAAAATTATGGAAAATATATTTACCGGTTTCATTTTTTAAAATTTATTTATTGTTTTATAATTACAGGTTATTAACTTTGTATCCGAGCTGTGGCACCCTTCCTAATCCCCTCAGATCCCACCCTACCTTCCTCGTCTCCTTCCATGCCCCTCCCCAAGTCCACAGTTAGGGAAGGTCCTCCTCCTCTTCCCTATCAGTTCTATCAGTTCTCTTGTTCTCTTCAGGACTGACTGCATTGTCTTCCTCTGTGGCCTGACAATGCTGCTCCCCCTTCAGGGTGAGGTGATTAAAGAGCAGGCCAATCAGTTCATGTCAGAGACAGTCCCTGTTCCCATTACTAGGAAACCTATTTGGACACTGAGCTGCCACAGGCTATATCTGTACAGGGGTTCTAGGTTATCTCCATGAATGGTCCTTGGTTGGAGTATCCGTCTCAGAAAGGACCCCTGTGCCCAGATTATTTTTATTATTTTTATTATTTATTTATTTAATTATTTTGCTCTCCCTGTGGATCTCCTGTCCCATCTGGATCTCTCTATGTCCCCCTACTATCATAAGATTCCCTGCGCTCTGCCCAAAGTTTGGCTATGAGTCTCAGCACTTTTGATACCCTGCAGGGTACAGTCTTTCAGAGTCCCTCTGTGGTAGGCTCCTGTCCTGTTCCCTCTTTTCTTCCTCTTCTGATGCACATCTCATTTGCCTTTCTGAGTGAGGATTGATCATCTTACTCAGGGTCCTCTTTCTTGCTTCACTTCTTTAGGTATACAGATTTAATATGTTTATCCTATATTATATGTCTAATATCTACTTATAAGTTAGCATATAGCATGTGTGTCTTTCTGCTTTTGGGATACCTCACTCAGGATGATCGTTTCCAGGTCCCACCATTTGTCTGCAAATTTCATTATTTCCTTGTTTTTAATTGCTGAATAGTATTCCATTGTGTAAATGTACCACAATTTCTGTATCCATTCCTCAACTGAGGGACATCTGTGTTCTGTTCAGCTTCTGGCTATTACGAATAAAGCTGCTAGAAACATGGTTGAGCAAATGTCCTTGTTGTATACTTGAGCATCATTTGGATATATGCCTAGGAGTGGTATAGCTGTATCTTGAGGTAGTACTATTCCTAATTGTCTGAGGAAGCAACAGATTGATTTCCAAAGTGGTTGTCCAAGTTTACATTCCCACCAGCAATGGAGGAGGGTTCCCCTTTCTCCATATCCTCTCCAGCATGTGTTGCCACTTGAATTTTTGATCTTAGCCGTTCTGATGGGTGTAAGGTGGTCAAAAATCTATTTACAAACTTGAAGCCATTTCTCAATTCTACAGTTAATGGCAGCATGTGGCTTTTCCACAAAACATGAGTTTCCCATCCACGACAAATTGTTGTTTAGGCAAATATAATAACAGCCACAGGTCACATTTAGGTAAACAGAATTGTTAATTAGTTAGATAAAAGACTCCTGTGGAATCTGTGCCTCATGCCAAACTGAGAAGAGCTCTGCTTGGCTCCCATCTATCACACCTGCTGCTGGTTAGCCAGCATGACTAAACAACTCATTTTACCAGCTGGTTTCCTG
Organism: Pachyuromys duprasi; assembly: GCA_028658305.1. Classification (NCBI taxonomy): domain Eukaryota; kingdom Metazoa; phylum Chordata; class Mammalia; order Rodentia; family Muridae; genus Pachyuromys; species Pachyuromys duprasi. The sequence continues at coordinate 59,689,887 of CM053762.1, read as the reverse complement.
AAGAGTAGCTACAAGAAGCTCAAAGCATCGTGTCTTGTTTAGCATCTACACCTCATATTCTTTCTTTAGCTACCTAAACTTTCAAATTGCTAAGTACTGGCATAGAAGAAAGTTACTCAGGCTTTGCCTCCATGAAGAGAAACAGTTGCTCATCGTAATAGTGAAAGAAAAAGAGATACATTCATGTACATCTAATTCCAAGGCTGCATATGTTTGAGGAGCTTGAAGAAGGGTTAAATAATTGGTTCTACTATTGTGGTATTATGGCTATTGCTGTTGTTGTTAAAGAATACAATATGTCTACAAATAAGGGAAGTGACAGGTGTAGGGAAGCTGTGAAAGGGCAGGTTTTACAAATTTCACTAATCGTATTCTATTCATGTTCAAAGTGTTCATGTTCAGCATGGTAAAAGTGGTCACGTGACTGTCTCCTAATGAAAATTTGACAAATGTAATATATAAGTTACTTTGTGCTGAAACCTTTAAAAGTCACGTTGAGGAGCCTTTGCTTTTACTCATCCTACCAACCAACAAACAAAGAAACAAAAAACCCGAAGAGCAAGAAGTGCAATTCCTTGTCACTGTATTCCTGTTTAAGAAGAGTGGTTAAAAAAAAAAAAAAGCATCCTTGTTGACTGATAATGAGCAGGAATGGGAGTAACTAATAAGCTGTTTATTCTTTGACAACCATAAAAATTCTGTGACTGTTAAACAATTTCTTCATAACATCAGTCTGCAAATCACCAAACACCTCAAATGCATTTATAGTATGTAGGGTTTTATTTGTTTCAATTTACAATGAATTGAACTTTTCAGATGGAAAATGAGAGCAGGGATGGCTTATTATGAGAGTAGCATGCTGGGAAGTGGTGAGAACAGTGAGCCTCCCTCATCTTTGGTCTTTGCTGTTTGCTCTATGAAGAATATTGGTTCTTCTTCAGTTCTGTTCTTCCTATTTTTTACTATGTGTTCATCATATATAGTGACTGATATGCTCATGAATGTTATAATATTCAAGAACAGAATCCCAATTTCATTGTTGTGGTGTGTTTGTTGTTGTCCCATAGAAAGATGTGCTAATATACATACCCTTTCATGAATCCAGTCACCTGTGGTTGAGAAATATGGCAGTAAAGATGTATGCTTAATAAATATTGTTCATGGCTAGTTGGTAATCTGGCTTCAGAAATCATGCATAGCTTTGTTATAAACATCCACAGCTTAGCTGTCATAGATAAGAGTGACCTGTAGGTTTAGGTTCTTCAAAAACCACTTTATTAGTGGTTCTTAAAAATTTCTACCTCCCTTTCTAGTCACTGACCAAAGGTAGGGGAGAAATAATGTTATTAGGAGGAGAGGGTTGTGGGCCTTTTCAGGCATCGTTCCTTGAGGAGTTCCACTCTCTGTTGTCCTGATACCAACAGTCCAGTCAAATAATAAACATCAAACATCAACAATAATGAACAGTAGAGGCACTCTTCAGCCAAATTCATTGCCACAGATCAGCGAAAATGCCATGACTCTGCCATAGAGCCACGAGAAGTTCTCTGGAGTGTTTCTCTCTGCGAAGTGATGTGTAGAAAAAGGAAGACCAGTGAAGCTATGTTAACCATTCATTGCATAGCAATGTGAAAGCGTTGTTTCTGTCCATGGGCTTCTATTTATATTCTTCTAGTCCCCACGAGGCTGTTTTTCCAGCTGGCAAAAAACCACAGCTCTTGCACAAGACAGCTTCCAGCAAACATCCTATTTCCTCTCATGTGTCTGTTTCAAGCTGACCAAGATCATGTGCCATCTCATACAAGAAATCAAAACTTTCACGGCAGTGACTTTGTCAAATTCTGTGATCACAAATAGAATTCCTCTATTACTTTATAGTTTTATATTCGGTTTTGCTACTATCTGAATTTGAAATGTGTATCAGAGGCTGCTGTTTTGAATGTTGAGCTTCTGGTTTGTAGAACCGTTTGGACAGATGTGGATGGACAAATAGTACGTGGGCTACATCTCTGCAGGGGTTCTAGGACATCTCCAGGGATGGTCCTCTGTGCAGGGGTTCTAGGTCATCTCCATTCATGGTCCCTGGTTGGAGGATAAGTCTCAGAAAAGCCCCCTGTGCCCCAGATTTTTTTGGTTCTGTTGCAGTCCTTGTGAAGCTCCTGTCCCCTCCAGGTCTTACTATCTCCCCCTTCTTTCATAAGATGCCCTGCACTCTCCCTAAAGTTTGGCTATGAGTCTTAGCATATGCTTTGATACCCGGCTGGGTAGTCTTTCAGAGGCCCTCTGTGGTAGGCTCTTACCCTGTTCCCTGTTTTCTCCCTCTTCTGATGTCTATCGGTTTGCCTTTTGGCAGCTCAGTCTCCAAGTGGATTTCCTAGTTAGGGGAACAGGCTGTCTCTTACATTAACTCAGTGGCCAGCAGTTTGATCACCTCCCCCTAAAGGGGGGGGGTAGCCTTATCAGGTTACAGAGGAAGACAATTCAACCAGTCCTTATGAGACCTGATAGTCTAGGGTCAGATGGAAGGGGAGGAGGACCCCCCCTATCAGTGGACTGGAGGAGGAGTATTGGAGGAGAAGAGGGAGGGTGGGCGAGACTGGGAGGGAAAAAGGGAGGCAGCTACATCTGGGATATGGAGTGAATATATTGTAATATAGAAAAAACATAAAGAAGTAGAACACGATGAAAAAATTGGTTACTGAGGACAGCCCTTCAAGTTATATACATCCTAGTTCTAGTAGAGGACTGCACTTCTCGATCCTCGACAGTAAGTACTTGCTGTCTCTCACTCCAGCTGTCAGGACAGAGACACACTATCACGCCTTCTCCATTGAGATGGACAGAAAGCTCTGAAGCTGTGAGCCTAAATAAAGCTCCCCTTCCTTCAATTGATTTCTGTCATATTTTTTGTCAAATAATGTGAAAATTAATTATAACAAGCTGTAAAAAGCTCAGGTCCAACCTTCCTTTACATGCCAATTAATCTATCTGCTGGAATATACTTCTGTTAATATTGAATGATATGTATACAAAGAACAACCAGACTATTTGCCTTAAATAAATTACCTTCCCTGATGAAATTGGAAGAGACTTTTCTATTATTCACAAAGCAAACATTGGAGATTGATGGATGAGTGATATTGCTGAAGTCAGAATTTGTTTTCTTTTTTCTTTAGTCCTGAGCTTATATTCTTCCATTTGAGCCACCATGTTTGCTCAAAGGCTGTTCCATTTTGAGTTGCCACAAACTCCATTAAGGAAAAAGAAGGAATGGAGGAAGAAAGAATGGGGGCTTGGGCTAGTAAGTGAAATTTATTCTTAGTGATCAAGATGGTAAGGTATGGATATTCCTCAAAGCCAGAGCGAATTGGTAAAGATAAGAAGCTGTGAATTGGAGTTTTTATGATGGATTAAGATGAGTACATTTCTTTATAGTGACCATATTCTCTCCCAGAAATAATTGTCACTCTTGCCAGAAGAACGAAGAAAATGAATGTAACATTTACCATTCCACTGGCTTTTGTTCAGTCTATGTGGCGAGATGAAAGCTGATGTTCCTTTAGTGCACCTAATAAATTGTGTGTTGCCCAATACTCAGCAAAGGTTAATGTAAGAGTGTAGAAATAGGATGTACTTCAGGACAATGAAAATTGTTTATACATTCTCTGCTAGGTGGTCATGACACTCTAGATACTTTTGTTTTTATGAATTAGCACTCTTAGAATGAAGATCAAGAGTTCTTGACTGCACAGCATTTTTAAAAACTGCAGAAATACACTCAACGAGTATGTGGCTCATTAATTGCACCTCTGGCTAAGCACACTTGAGTGGCAGCACGTGCCAGGATTTGGATACAGTTAAACTTGAGTTTGTTTCACAGATTTGCTCTTTGCTTACCGTTTGGCAGCTTTCTGATTATGTTCTGAGGTAACTACCTCAGTGAGTTTTACTTTTATATGTGAATAATAAACTTGACATATTAGGGCTTCCAAAGAATTTAAATAATAGCAGATGACCAACATTTATTATTATTACTCAGATTCCTCATAAAGTCATCTCACCAAGAACAACTATTTTTCTTAGACAAGAGATGCTGAAAGGTTTCATTTTTCAATAATAAATTCTGACACCATGTTCTATGATGTTTCTCATCTTTCTTTACCATGGCAAGCACTCTACATAACTAGCAGACAAAGAAAAAAAAATCTGAAACATCTCTCTTCTTTCTTTCAATTTCTCTGAGACTTAGCTATTGGGTTTCTAAGTGATTCTTTAAATTATTCTTTATGCCATAGTATTGTATAATTCATACAGAATGCACTCCCCTGCCTTGTATTATTTAATTCTCCAAAGTGTTTGGAGAAAGGATTTTATGTGAAAGCACTGATACACAATAAAGCAGCATTGTTCCAGTGTCTTGCATCTTTAATAAAGTTGCTTTCAAATAGCATTTCAGTAAATGAAACATATCCAAGAATGACAAATTTTTATATATCTAAGGTGTGCTCTGACCAACTTGGGGACATAAAGCATACTATTATAAAAGAACCCAGAGTTTTGTGTTTGATTTGATTTGCCTTTCTTTCTCTTGTTATTTTCTTTTTCTTCTTCTAAGGAAGATTACCTATTTTTGAAAAAATAATCATGAGAGTTTAGAAATGTCTTAGACAATGGCAAATAAATATACCATTAAGCATGGAGACACTTAGTAACATCATTCCAGCTCTAGTTTGGGAGATGAAGATATACACACGAACACATACATGCATATGCTACAACAAAGAAAGGAAAGAGGCTTTATCAATTTGAATTATTTGTAACACCTTCAGGATTATTACGAGCTTCTCTCAGAAAACATGTGCATGAAACAAAGAGAGGATGCTTAAATGACTTACTTCAATCTGAGTGGAATTTATAGGATAGTTTCAAGTACCTTGAGGCAAAGTAGCTGGGGAAAGTAAATAGAATCAGTACTATCAGTGTGATGAGAGAATAAAAGCAAAACAAAGGAGCTTTTAAAAGCACATGCAGTATCCCTTCCTGGTGATAAACATGTGATGACACTGTTACAAATAAGCATATCTCCTTCAACACAGGGTGAATGACTGAGTATAATAGGAAGTAATCATTTGCTCCTTCATGACTGTTATGAAAGTGCAAGACTTGTCTTATAGAAGGAAAAAATGTTCCTTTCTTCATGGTAAAAAATGAAGGGTACCACACAGACATTTTTTTCTCCTATACAATCATTGATAGGAAGGAAAAAAAAGTGTAAAATGCCAAGCAGTACTGGCCTGTTTCTCATATGGAAACATCTAGTGTTCCAAGTTCAAGCATCTTTTACTGATGTTGTCCATCTCTTGGAAGGATACATCCAGAAAGGAGTCTGGTAACTCATGAGACAAAGTATGTATTACAATAATGAATGTGACAAAGAAGTCGAGAGCTTGTATTCAGACTATTTGTGTTGCTATAACACACCATCATGAACAAGGTGACTTGGGGTCATTATGTGTAGAAGATCACAAATCCGTGCTTCACATATAGAAATAGTGAAACCAGAATTGTTACACACATTGACCTTTCTCTTCAACAGGAGAGATTTTGCTCCTGTTTAGCCCAAAAAGCTTGGAACCGATGATTAATATCTTGGTGATCTTTTGTTATTTTGTAGAGAAAGGCTTCACCAATATTCCCTTAATCCTGATCATTGTTTCTCAGGCAACAGGACCAATCCTTATAAAAGAGGTCCTATGTACTTTGAACAAGTTTACTTTTATGCTTATTGCAAACCGTTCCTCCCTAAGCTCTTATCCTGAGCATTGTTTCTCAGTCAATAGAACCCATCCCTGTGGAAGAAGTCACAAGTACTTTTACTGACAGTTTCTATGTAGTCATACCCTAAGCTTTATTATGATAATTGTCATGAGCAAATCTTTTATGTAAAAAATAAGATGCTTGGGGTCAGACTTCATATGTTTAAACCAGCCAAGCTGATTAGGTTGTGCTGAACCAGGGTTCTTCTTTGCTTTTCACAGTTCATTTCTCTGCCAGCAGTAAAGCTTACATATACACCGACAATCATGACTTTATTTCTCAAAATTCTAGCATGTGTAGGAAATGTACAATGTCACAGCCTTACGAAGATTGTTTCTAGAGTTTGTAGACTAATATTTCCCTTTATTCTCCCTTAGAAGGGAGAAAAATGGAGCTCTCTGGTGCCTCTTTATATTATTATTATTATTATTATTATTATTATTATTATTATTATGCAATTTATTCACTTTGTATACTAGTTGCAGTCCCCTCCCTCATCTCTTTCTGGTCCCACCTCCCTCCCACTTCTTCCCTATCCCTCTCCCCTAGTCCACTGATAGGGAAAGTCCAACTCCCCTTCTATCTGACCCTAGTCTATCAAGTGTCATCAGGACTGCCTGAATCTTCTTCCCCTGTGGGCTGGTTACGTCAGTCTGCCAGCAGGAAATGATCAAAAAGCAGGCAACTGAGTTCATGCCAGTGACAGCCCTTGCTCCCCTTACTAGGCCATTCACATGGAGACTGAGCTGCCTATGGGCTACATCTGAGCAGGGGTTCTAGGTTCTCTTCATGCATGGTCCTTGGTTGATGCATCAGTCTCTGTAGACCCTCCTAGGCCCAGCTTTTTTTGGCTTTGTTGGTCTCCTTGTACAGCTTCTGTCCCCTCTGGGTCTTTCTTATCTCCCACTTCTTCCATAGACTCCCTGCACTCTCTCCAAAGTTTGACTGTGAGTCTCTGCATCTTCTTTGATCCCCTGCTGGGCGGAGTCTTTTAGAGGACATCTGTGATAGGTTCCATTCTTGTTTCCTCTCTTCTACCACTTCTGGTGTCTATCCTGTTTGCCTTTCTGAATGAGAATTAAGCATCTTCCCTAGGGTCCTTGTGGCTTACCTTCTTTAGGTCTGTAAGTTTAGTTCATTTATCCTATTTTTTTTTTTTTGGCTAATATCGGCTTATAAGTGAGTATATACCATGCATGTCCAGAATGCATGAAATTTGCATGCAAATGAATGGAACTAGAAAAGATTATCCTGAGTGAGGTAACCCAGAAACAGAAAGACATTCATCTCATATACTGGAGCCTCGTTCTAAGCATGTCTATTCCCACATTAACACCAAACACTTTTACTTTGGGAATTGCAATCCAACCTGTGAAGACAGAGGCAAATATTTAGTCCATTTAGTTTCCAGTGCAATTTACCTATTTAATGTGGTTGAGAAAGCCTGCACTTACTTATACATAGGAAAATAAGAGCAAGCCTACTTGTCTATTCCCTTTTGATTTTTGGTTTCTTCCATTTCCTGTGGCTTTTGATTTCATAAGCATATATTTTTAGTTTTGTCAAGTTAGCCTGAAAGTTTGAAGAAAAAGTGGATTCTTTGACAACTGTTTAAGTTGGGGGAAAATGACATAGTAAAAGAAAACCTTGAGAATGCTGGTTATATGCTGGAACTCCACTGATTGTTAGGACACATCAAATCCCATGACCTTTAGGAGATAGATTAAGACCTTGGTGGTGGGTGGAGATATAACTCAGCAGTTGAGAGCACCTGCAGCTCTTATACAGGACCTGGGGTTAATGTCCAGCATTAATAGGGTACTTCACATCCATCCCACCTCTAGTTCCAGAAGATCCAAGTCCCTATTCTGACCTCCAAGGTCACCAGACCCCAATGTGCTACAGACACACACATGCAGACAAAACATTCATATATGTAAATTTTTAAAAATCTTAAAAATATACACTACTCTTTTTATCTTATAAACATTAAAGAAGACTTTGTAAAGTAATTTTTTTCAAGATGATATAATTAATAGCTAGTAAGTAAGTTTTAAATCTAAGTATGCCTGTGCAAATGAGGTGATATAATTTTTGAGATCAGAGGATTGAGTCATAAAGCTATCCAGTGTATTAAACTGGATCCTCCTCTTTTTTATGTCAGAAATAATAACCATTTCAAAACCTATTTTCTCTTTCCATTCTTTTTCTGGCCTTCCATCCTTATCCTTTAATGAATGGTTTTGTGAGAGAATACAAAGAATGTGACTAAGTTGGCTGTCATAGTTCCTGCCTGCAGTAATTTAAATGCAAATTGCCCCATGAAATTGGAAAATCTAACAGAAATGGATAATTTTCTCAATACATATTACTTACCAAAATTACATCAAGATCAGATAATTCAAACAGACCTAGAACCCCTATTAAAAGAGAAGAAATCAGTCACAGACCAAAAAAAAAAAAAAAAAATAGGCTCAGAGCCAGATGGCTTGAGTGCAAAATTCTTACAGACTTTAAAGAAAAGTTAATGCCAATACTTCTCAGATTATTACACAAAACGGAAACAAAAGAAACAATAACCAATGAATTTTATGAGGCCACACTTATTATGATACTTTACAAACCATGTCTATGAACACATCAAAAACATAATCCACAATGATCAAGTAGGCTTCATCCCAGAAATGAAGGGATGATTCAAGATATAAAAGTTAATAAATGTAACCCACCATATAAGCAAACTGAAAGACAAAAAAATCATCTTATTAAATTCAGAAAAGTTATTTGACAAAATCCAATACCTTTTCATGGTAAAAGTCCTGGAACAATTACATATAAGGGACATACCTAAGCATAATAAAGGCAGTTTACAGTAAGCCCATAGACAACATCAAATTAAATGGAGAGAAACTAAAACAAATTTCTCTAAGCCATGAAGAAGACAAGGTTTTCCACTTTCTCCATACCTATTAAATATAGTATTTGGGTCTCAGCTAGAGCAATAAGACAACTAAAGGAAATGAATGATATACAATCTGGCAACTCTTACACCTGATAAATACATTCATCAGAGTAGGTGGATAAAAAGTTTAAAAAATCAGTAGACCTCCTATATAAAAATGACAAACAGTTTGAAAAAATAAGGGGAAAAGTCTTTTATAATAGCTTCAAATAATGGAAAATACCTTGGGGTAACTCTAATCAGGCAAGTAAAAGAATTGTATGGTAAAAACTTTAAAATGTTAAAGAAAAAGTTGAAGAACATAGAAGATGAAATGATCTCACATGCTCATAGATAGGTAGGATGGGCATAGTTTTAAAATGACCATTTTCATGTGTGGAGAAGGAGAAGGAAAGAAGGGTATGGGAGGGGAGGAGGGAGGGTGCTACAGGGGGGATACAAAGTGAATAAAGTCTAATTAATAAAAAAATACAAAAAATATGGCCATCTTACCAGAAGCAATTTACAGAGTCAATGTAATCCCATCTAAATTCCAAGAATATTCTTTAAATATCATCAAAGGACAATTTTTAGCTTGATAACGCAACACACATACACACAAAACAGGATAGCTAAAACAATGAGTAATAATTTTTCAAACAAATGTTGGAAGTATCATTATCCCCATTTTCAAGTCATGCTATAAGGCTATTGCAATAAAAACAGCATGGCATTGGCACACAAACAAACATGTCGATCCATGGAATTAAATTAGAGACCCAGTCCAGTCATAAGCCCACACACCTATGGACACCTGACTGTTTATAAAGAAGCCAGAAATGCACACTGGCAAAAAGACAGCATCTTCAACAGATAGTGCTGATCAAACTGAGCAGCTGCATGTAGAAAATGTAAATAATTTCTTATGTATTGCCCTGCAGAAAACTCAACTCTAAATGCATAAAACCAGGTACACTGAACCTTACTGAAGAGAAAGGGAGGAACAGCTTTGATTTCATTGACACAGGAAAAGACTTTCTGAACGCAACATCATTAGCACAGGCACTAAGCTAAGCAATTCATAAATAGGACATCAGGAAACTGAGAAGCTTCTGCATAGCACAGAATACCATCATTCGGACAAATTAGCAGCTTATAGAATTGGAAATTATTTCTACCAACTACATTTCTGATAGAGGACTAATTTCCAAATATGTAAATAACTCCTAAAACTAAATATCAAGAAAATAAATAACCCAAGTAAAAAAAAATAGGGTTACCGGGCCACAGAAGAAGACATTGCAGCCAGTCCTGATGAGACCTGATAGACTAGAGTGAGATGGAAGGGGAGGAGGACCTCCAATATCAGTGGACTCGGGGAGGGGCATGGGAAGAAAGGAGGGAGGGCGGGTTTCGAAGGGAGGGGACTATGGCTGGGATGCAAAGTGAATAAATTGTAATAAATTGAAAAATAAACTTTAAAAAGGGGTACAGCTTTGAGCCACCCAGTGCCTTCCTTATCACTGCTGGGACACTAGCATCAGCTGCAATCGTGACTGAGCAGATGACCCTTCATGGGACTCTTAAGGGGCCATAATGCTGTGTAGCACAGATCGCCACCACATCGAAGTTCCGGGACATGATCCTGCCTGCATCTCGAGACAAGACCATCATCCTGTGGAAGCTGACCAGGGATGAGAACAACTGTACCACAGAAAGCTCTGCGAAGTCACTCCAACTTTGTGAGTGATGTTATCTCCTCTGATGGTCAGTTTGTCCTCTCTGGCTCCTGGGATGGGACCCTGCACCTCTGGGATAGAGCAACCCACCCCACCATCAGACATTGTGTAGGCTGTACCACGGATACTCTGAATGTAGCCTTCTCCTCCGACACTGGCATATTGTCTCTGGATCCTGAGACAAGATCATAAAGTTATGGAATGCTCTGAATGTCTACAAATACACTGTCCAAGATGAGAGTCATTAAGAATGGTTGTCTTGTGTTTGCTTCTCCCAAACCCATCATCATCTCCTGTGGATGGAACATGTTGGTCAGGGTGTGGAATGTGGCTACCTGCAAGCTGAAGACCAACCACATGGGCCTTGCTGGCTATCTGCACCCAGTGATTGACTCTCCAGATGGATCCCTCTGTCCTTCTGGAGGCAAGGATGGCCAGGGTATGCTGTGGGATCTCAATGAAGACAGTCACCTGTACACACTAGTTGGCTGTGACATCATCAATGCCTTGTGCTTTAGCCCCAACTGCTACTGGCTCTGTGCTGCCAATATCAAGATCTGGGACTTGAAGGGCAAGATCACTGTAGATGAACGGAAGCAAGAAGTTATTAGCACCAGCAGCAAGGCAGAGGCAGCCCAGTGTACCTCTCTGGCTTGGTATGCTGACAGCCAGACTCTGTTTGCTGGCTATACGAAGAGCCTGGTGTGTGAGTGTGAGTGTGACAACAGTGTGACTATCGGTACACACTAAAAGTTCATGGAGAGTCTCAGAAGCAAAACTGGCTTTCTGAGTAAAAAGAAAGTTTTTCAATAGAAGAAACTCAATTGTGTGAAAAAAAATTAAAGACATGCTCGACATCCTTATCCCTCAGGGAAATGCAAATCAAAAACTACTTTAACATTTCACCATATGCCTGTCAGAGTGGCTAAGTTCAATATCGCATGCTGCTGAAGATATGGAGCAAGGGGAACACTCCTTCATTGCTAGTTGCAGTGCAAACTTGCCAGCCACTATGGAAATCAGGGTTATGGTTCCTCAGGATGATAGGAATCAATCTCCCTAAAGGAGATGTTGCTGTTGGTGCCTGCACAGAGCCTCTACCTTTATGTTCTAGCATCTCTGTTACAGTAGGGTGATCTGCATGGTATGAAAAATGAAATGTAAACACCAAGCCAGCCATAAAAGTCTTTGCTCTACAATAGTGTACTATCTGCAAGATATGCTAGGGCAATGGTGGGACAAGGGCTATGGGAGTAACCAAACAATCTCCAAGAGCTGAAAACTCTACCTGATACTATTGTAAGGATGGAAAATTTTAACTTGGCCCTAACCATGGGAACTAACCATGGGAACTGAGACTCGTGAGCTTTAATAATTACCAAACCTGGATCTTATACAAAACCAAACCCAGATCTGATACAAAACGTTTCTGAGAGTCACCCTTCTGTAGTTATGGATACAATCTAATGGTCCCCTAGTCACCACACCTGGGCACAGCCAATCACAGACTGCTCCGTTAGGAAAGTCCCTTACCCCTAGACCCCCTCCTGTTTTTTGTTTTTGCCTTTATAAACTCTGTGATTCCGTTGCTGGGCGCTCCGCATCACCCCCTTGCATGGGAGCTGTGTGCCGAGCCCAGCATGCCGGCTATTAAGTAAAACACCTCTTGCTATTTGCATCAAGCTCTGTTTTTGTGGGTTATTGGGGGTCTGGTGTCTATCCTAAGGAATGGAGGGTCTCCCCACCTTGGGAGTCCAACACTATCTGGGTGATCAGTAATCTGAGACTAGATAGCCAAGGGACCTAGGTAAAACCAAATAATACTGGTCTGAAAAATAAAATAATATAGTGATAAAATTACTCATAATGATATTTGGCTATACTCACAGTTTAGTGTCTTATTCAACCATCATCAGAGAAGCTTCTTTCTGTGGCAGATGGGAACAAATATGCAGACCCAGTAGACCTTGGAACACTCAGCTATAAATGTCTTCATTTAGGGAAGACTTCATCAAATGCCTTCATCAAATCCCTCCATCTCAGGGATTAGGGAACCCTGCAGAAGATGGAGGGGAATGAATGTAAAGACCAGAGGGGACGAATGGCACCAAAAACAAACAAAAATGACATCGAAGTCAGCATTATCAAAGCTCTTCCTCTAAATCAACACGAGCAAAGCTCATGTGAGCTTACATCCACCGGGCCCGTGGGAATCTGCACTAGATCCTCTACACTTACCTGATGGCTTCCAGTTCAGCATTCTTATGGGATCCCTGAGTGTATGAACGAGTGGGTCTCTGACTCTGTGCCCTCTCTTGAGCTCATTTCTTCCTGCTGATCTGTCTGATCAACTTCAGTGTGATAGTTTTTTGTTTTATATTACTATATTTTATTTTGTTATATTTTGTTAAAAAATGAATGAATGAATGAATGAATGAATGAATGAATGAATGAATGTAAACCAGCCAGGACATTAAAGGCTAACAATGGAACTGTCATTTACACTTCCTGGAAAAGGGAAAATATGTTCTTTTTTTCCCAATGTAATGATCCTGGATGTATCAAGCACTCAAGGACAGATCTTATGCTCAGGAATAGTTGACCAACGAATAATGACCACTACAGGGTTTTATGTTGTTTTGGTTTGGTTTTTCTTTGTGATTTTATTTGGTTACAGTTTGGTGGCTTTTTGTTTTCAGTTTTGTTTTGAGGGTAATATTGTTTTCCTCCTAGGTTTTGGGAGTTTTCTTGTATTGATTTTTTTTTCCTTTTACTGAAAATAGATTCTTTTCTCATAATATGTATTCTCATTATAGTTCCCTTGCTCGCCTTCCCCCTAGATTCCCCCTCCATGTTTACTCTCTTTCTGTTTCTCATTAGATTTCCTAAAGCTAGAGTTACAGGGAATTGTGAGCTACCTTGTGGATGTTGGGAAATGGGTCTGGATCTTTTGAAAGAGCACTACCAGCATTTTTTAAAGGATTTATTTATTTATTTTATGTATATGAGTGCTCTATCTGCATGTACACTTGCCTGTCAGAAGGGGGCATCAGATCACATTACAGGTGGTTGTAAGCTACCATTTGGGTGCTGGAAATTGAATGCAGACCCTCTGAAGAGCAAACAGTGCTCTTAAGCACTGAGCCATCTCTCCAGCCCCTCTGTCTCATTAGAAAAGAATAGACTTCTAGGAAATGAATGCCAAACATGACAAAATAAAGTATATTAAGATGAAATGAAAACTATCATATCTATAGGATATCTCTATTTAAACATATATTTTTATACGTGGAAGCATTTTAGGAATCTTCTACAGTAGTAGGCTTCCATATGACTTTTTCAAAAGGTCCTTAGTGTTATGTATCCTTCACTGTACTCCCTCTCTACCTTGCTGTAGATTTTTTTTAATGCAGAATTGTGTTGCTACCTATTTTTCTGTATGCCTTTTATTAACATAATATTATTGAATTATTTTCTTATTTCAGCTGTAAAAATATCACAAACTCCATAACAAAAATTATATAAAATTGTTTAAATCTTACTCATAGATACTAGATGTAAAAATATGAGTCTCATATGCTAAAATCAAGGTATCAGCAAGCATCCTTCCCTCTACAGGCTTTTCCTCACCATATCTATCTTCTATAAAACACTTGCATGGTTTTTGTTACCCTTACTCAAATTCTATAGCTAGCAGTAGCATCTTTCAATTTCCCACTAGAATTAGTGGTGCATAGGACATGGATGGGGGAGGATCACTAGTGCAAAGGCTGGTCTACTTGAGACTCTGTGTCAATGTATTCATAAACATACACATCATACACATACACCTGTACATCTACCTCATATACACATACCTAACACATACACATACTATAGAATCTCTCTCTTTGAGTTTTCATCTTCCATCATAATAGCTGATAGATAAGGTTTGACTTCCGTTTCAAGATCCTTAAGTCATATCTTCTGATTATTCTTTGTCATGTAACATAGCATATTGACATGTTTTAAGGAAGAAAATGAGTACACCCTATGAAGGGGGTGCATTTTCTCTCTGCTACAGTAATGTAGCATCCAGGCATTATCTAGCAAATATAGCATTCATATTTGTGGCTATTATATATTAACAGACAACATAAAGTACAGTTAAATGTAAATAAAAGTAATAAATACAAAACAACTGATAGAATGAAAGAGTAGACAACATCAATTGAGAAATAGATGAAAAGAAGATGTAAGAGTGCAAACTTTTTTAATAGAAAGAAGAAAGTTTAAGTGTGAGTGCCTGGACTAGAATGATGGCATCATAACTGAAGCTTAGTCATGTTTATATATAGAAAGGCCATGGATACAACAGCACTTAGAAATACTTAGTGCATTTAATAGTATGATAAAAGGAAGAGGAGTCCTTGAAATTTTATGTAATCAGCTACCAAATTATTAGAGATAACTACCTTCACTTTTGTTAGTCAAACACAACTTTATTATGTGCCAGTTAGGACTACTCAGAGAATAATAACTGAAAAGTATATAGAAATCAGACATTGAAAGGCGTGGTAGTGTAGTCTTCTGTCGGAGTTGAACTAACACTCTACATACAGACCTAACCTCACAAAGCACTAGGTAACAGTAACTTTTATTCGTCTGTTTTAAATGTTGTCTTTGATGCTTACTACCTCTGTCTGCTAACCTAGGCCTAGTCCTGGAAGCTTCTAGCCTTCACACAACCTAATCTAGGCCTAGAATGTTTTCAGTCTCTGAGACTTACTGATGAATAAGCTCTCCCTTTCTAGTTCTTTACGAACTCTGGCTGACTTGTTTAACTCAGCTGTTCTGGCTCAAACTCCTCTCCAAGCTGAGTGATTCAATCTGGTTTCTCTCAGCTTTTGACTGAATTGCTCTGCCTGACCTCAAACTAACTCTGATAATTTATTCTAATCTTTTGGCTCCTTCTCAGTCTCTGGTTTATCCTGTTTTCACCTATATTTAGCTTGTTCTCTCTGCAACCTGTCTATGTACAGCTGTCCAGTAAAGCTGCCTCTTTCTCTTCCTCTGTATATGTGTGTGCTGCTCTCTTTTAAGTCACCTTTCTTTCCTTTCTGTTTTCTTGAGAGTTGGGCATATCCTATTCTATTAAAATTTTATCTGATTTTTCTGTTTATCTGCCTCTCAATTGATCATAGCTTTCAAACATGGATGCTTCCTTCTACCAACTAACTTTACCTTCATTGTTTAGGATTAAAGGGGTGTACTAGAGGCATGTCTGTCTTCCAGGCAGAGTAGCCATGTTGTTGCTGGATTAAAACCCTTCTACAACTGGGCCCAATGCACATGCTACCTTACAGAGGAAGATAAACTGGTTAATCCTTAAAAAATATGCAGAGAATTTCCAGATTCTTCAATGAGCTCAGCATATGCATGAGAGGTATCACACTTTCCAAGCGTGTGTGAGGTGTGGTGTTCAATCTCTCAGTGAACTCTTAGGTGGCCTGCTCTATTTTAAATTATATACACAGTTACACCAAACATTTCAGTCAAGCTTTCAATAAGAAAATTATAGAGAAATGACTTAGAGAAAGTAGTCAAAGAGTAGAAGACTATCTCAAACTTGTATTACATGTAATACAAGTAAAGCAAACTGTCTATCCTATAAAATGACAAACACGGTAATAATACAATGAAAGCTATGAAGAGAATAGAAAAATTAGAATGCAATGACTTTACTGAGAAAGAATGAGAGAAAGAGAGAATGCTAGTTAACTAAGGTTGTCAACAACATTACACAAACTTGGTGCCTAAAAAAGAAAAGCTTTTTCCTGGCAGTTCCACCAGCCAGAAATTTTGGATCAGATGTTGGTTGAGTTGGGTAGTACTACCATGTGGCTGAGAGCAAATGCTTCTTGTCTCTTGAGCTTCCTTTACTTGCAGGAACTAAAGTTTTAGGAACTATTATTCATGACTTTATGTTTCCAAACCTTTTCTCTCTCTCTCTACTCATTGCCAAATCCCCTTCTCACTGTGTCTTTCTCCCTTACTCATCTCTTATGATGACATGTGACACAGACTTTAGAACTTATCTGAAAAAGTCATGACAATATTATGTCCAAATCTTGAATTTAATCACGTCTCCAAGGCTTTGTTTATCAGTAAGGCCATAATTTTGCAAAAACATGATGTCGCACATCAGTTAAGGATTCAGCTTCAACATTCAACCCATCACATGAAGAAAAGAAATAAATTTAAAAAGATACAACAGTGTTGGCAAGCAGCTTTAAAGGCTTAACATTCCGTTTTAATAAATTCCAGGAAAGAAGAAATTACAAGGAAAGAAATAGGCAGAAATTATGTGAAAATTCTTGTCAACATGAAAGCTTGTTTAGATTTTAGCTACAACATTTAAAGAATTTTCAAGTTTGTGTTTTCATTATTGTATTAAGAAAACAACCTGAACAAACTGATAAGCAATAACCTTTTTTTAGTAGACCAGTATAAAAGCTAATTGGTCACCCTTGAATCTGCAGAAACAACAACAACAACAACAAAACCAAGCAAATCAAAAAGCCCAGTTGACAAAGGAGAGCTGTTCCATCTGGAGTAGAGGCTGATGGAGGCATAAGGTGAATGAAGACATATGTACAGAGGCGTTTTAATAAACTGTTGTAGAATATGTGAATGACTGTAGGAATCAGAATTACCTAAGATTACCTCACCCTTTAAAAGGACACTAGATATTTATACATCACCTCACCCTTTAAAAGAACACTAGACATTTATGCATCACCTCACACTTAAAAGGAACACTAGATATTTATGTACATTTCTGAGATTCTCACCAGGATGAGAATGGATATGATGTGATAATCCAATAAAGTGGCCTTTCTGGCTCAAGAGAAAGAGGGCAAGAGTTATCTATCACAGCCAAAGAGCAAACATTCCAAATAGTCAAGGATGGCACATCATTCAGAAATCAATGAATGCAATCTATCATATCAGAAGATTAAATAAGAAAAATATGTGCTTATATCAATTGATGCAAAAAATACAAAATTAACTATTGTTAATAAACACTAATAATCTAATGTAGGAGAAGGGGAAACTTTCTCAATTTGATTACAAGAAAATACTGAGAACACATCTGTGATTGTACTATGGTAAGACTGAACACTACCTTCCTAATATTATGTACAAAATACAAATAATAACTTCCATTCATTCTTTTTTAACATTACAGTGGAAATCTTGGTAAAATAAAACAAGGCCAAATCAATGTAGAAATACTGAGAAGAATGAGACAAACTTTCTCATTTATTAGATCCTAAAGTTTGGGCCAAAAAAATCAGGAACTAATCAAGTCAAAGAAGACCAAAAGATGCAAGGCTAGCATCAAAAATCTAATTGCTTCTCTAAATACAAGTAATAACACAGTAAAAATTTAAATGTAAAAAGAACTTTATTTGTTATAGCATCGTTTTTTTTTTTATATTCACCAGAGTGAAGGAAGAATAGTGACAGATTCATCCAGATCTTATAACATTAGATGCTGATCATTGAATCCATATTTATGTAACAACTAAACACCTTCTGAAAAGCAGAGCATATAAGAAACTGTCTTAAAAACCAAACATCCTACGGCCATATTAGTTGGAAAACAATGGATGAAAATAAGGTTTTACTGTGTGTCCCTGTTCTCTGCATGTTTGAAGTGGGATGAGAGCAGTATTTCTCAGACATGTGACAAAGGAGCCAAGTCTTGAGAGTCCATCTTGAACACACAATCAACATCATATTGTAAACAGTGTATGGCGATGGGGGAAATGTATGCTTATAAACTTCATCTCTGGTTTTACTCAAAATCGCAATAATAAGTCAAGAAAATCAATAATTTAAAAGTGTAACTTAAAAATTAATTAAAAAAATTATGGGCATGATGGTACATGCCTGTAATCCCAGGACTCAGGGATCACTGTAAGTTTTAGGCCAGCATAATCAACAAAGGAAGTCCAGGACAGTCAAAGCAACACACAAAAACCCTATCTGGAAAAAAAAATGAAAGAAGAGTTCAATACAGAGGGGATTGAGTGGGCAATCGAAGAAAAAATTGAGATAGACATCACATTAACCTCTCTTCTACCTGAGTCAACTCAGGTTGTTTCATTTTGTTTTGTTTTGCTTTGTTTTGTTTTCAGAGCACCAGTTATGAGCAGTAACTGTAGTTCAGGCTATGCTATGGGATGTCAGAGTCCCACTGGATTCTCACTGGAGCACAGTTAATTCCACTCACATCTTAGTAATTTTATAAAGGAGTTATTGTCTGTCAGAATGTTACCATTTAATTGTGAGGAGACATTTTTACACAACCGAATAGCAGAGATAAAGCAACAATCTTTTTTTTTTTTTTGGTACTGTTAACAAAAAATAATCACATCTATAGTTGTAAAGTAAAAAACAAAAAATCCTTCTAAGTCACACACCATTTTTTTCTTAGTCCCATCTCCAGAGAAACCCATCACTGATATGAACACATCTGTCCTTTTTCAACTGTACATATCTCTTCATCTATTGGAACTAGTATATAGATTTAAGCTAAAAATGCATTATTTTCATGGTTTCTCTCTTTTTTTTATTAATTACACTTTATTCACTTTGTATCCCCCCATAAACTCCTCCCTTTCCCCCTCCCAATCTCATCTTCCCTCCCCCTTCTCTACACATGCCCCTCCCCAAGTCCACTGATAGGGGAGGTCTTCCTTTCCTTCCTTCTGATCCTAGTGTATCAGCTCTCATCAGGAGTGGTTGCATTGTCTTCTTTTGTGGCCTGGTAAGGCTGCTCCCCCATCAGGGTGAGGTGATCAAAGAGCAGGCCAGTCAGTTCATATCAGTGGCAGTCCCTGTTCCCAGTACTATGGAAGCAACAATCTTAATGAGATCCAGGTACTCCATCGCCTGTATTTGCTTTGGTGTGAGCATGATGTGTTTTTCCTGCAGTTGGTTAGGTTGATACGCTTGCACTGGATTTGAATTTCATTCTATTTTCCCTTTAATTTTCATGTACTAAGTGAAGGCTTTGTGTTGGAAAGAGGTTTATATCTACATCATTGATTTAATCAGCACACACAGACACACATACACACACACAGAGGGAGGGAAAGAGAAAGGAAGAGGGAGAGAGAGGGGGAGAGAGGGATTGCCTAAAGAGCTATTGTAAAATAGTTTTCATTTAATTATTATTATCTATATATACTACATATTCTATATATTTATTATTATTACTATTTTATCAAAGAATGGTCTTTCTTCCCTTATCATCTTTTCCAGTCTTCTGTGGATAAAAGATTGTATAGCATTTCTATCTTGATATGCCATAAGATTTCATCACTTTTGGTTTGAATGTGTTCAGCAGGGTAAAATATCAGTAGACTGCCAATCAAAAACTCTGACCTAAAGCTCTCACTCCTCTAGTGCATGTAAAATTTCTTCTAATATCTCAAAAGAATGATCTTTCCTCTCCTGAAAGAGAGGAAAAAAGAAATCTTCTGTGTGCTATTTCAATATCCAACAACTCAAACCCCTCAGAAAAAGCTGTTGTATATAATACAAGCTATCACAGGTCATTGAAATTATCTTGGGGCTTTTGAACTGCCAGGGTCCCTAGTATGCTATGCCTAGGGGATGAGCAGATTATATTCTGCTAGATAATGTACTAGTGATGCTCAGCTTTGGTACTCAAGTTAATGAAAGACCATTAACTGATCTCTGTATTTAGAACCTGGCTCGCACTGACAACATTGGTACAATCCTATCTGCCGCACAGTGCAAAAGAGTTCTGAAGGCAAGCAGAATAATAGGCATGTTATGCCCATTTATGACAAAGAAAGTAGAAATCCAGAAGAAGGTTGTAAAATCTGGACGCTGTCTTGTTTTAGTTTTAAACAGTCACATGTTGTTAAGCATTTTATATGTCTAAAATTGAGTAGATTTCTCAATGTGAACTGATGCAGTTGCTGGGATTGCTTTGCTCACGCCATCTAACACTGCTGCTTGGAGTCTGCGGTGAAATTGGATGGAAAGCCCTGTTTCAATCTGTTCCAATATTCCTCGACATGCACATGAATCCTATGTAAGATAAATTAGCCAAAGAGAATGGGAGCTGAATGAGCAGGTCTGACAGGCAGTCACATAGCAAATCCATATTTACTCTTCCTATTTGTAACTTCTCTCATAGAAGTGGACTCATGTGTAAAAAGAGATAAAATGGATCCCATAACTAAATTGTTCCTTGGAAAGAATGACAAAAGAAGGAAGCAATGGATGGGTAGCCCAGGAGCATACACCATGTCAGCAAGCATCCTTTTATGTACAGCATTCCTTTAATATTCTCTGCTGATGATAATTTGGTGGCAAATTACAATCAATTAGTACAAAATTTGTTCCTTACTGTGCTGCTGAGCTGGGGGAGAGTTGACAAAAGACCCTTCTAAATCTGGGCTCTGTTGATTGGCCTTCTGAGAATTGGATACTTTTTCATTACTCAGATTTATAATATAGAACATTTTTCCCTCTAGTGATGTATCTACGGTGTTTTGCTATTTCACATGTGGCCTAGAATTAGAAATGTAATATTTATCATGAGGCAAGACCATATACACATGGCATTTTGAAACCCTATTACACATCTCTGGCATTATAATATGCATTTTACCAATATCCCTTAGGGGAAAAGGGTAAGCATGCTTGCAGATTTTGAAACACGGATTTTCTAAGTGTAAGTGAAGAGACTTAGCAAAACAGACAAATAATGCTAAGTTACCACACTTGGTCTTATTTTCCTTAGTTCAGGTTTTACTTCTTATTTTGAAGGTCTGAATGAGACCTTCAAATTAATATGCCCTTAAACTAATGTGATTATTTAGTTGTTCTAAGGCTTTGCACTGAGCTGATTGATACACCTCAGGTTGCAGACAAGGAGTTTTCCATCTTCAGATACACATACCAGCATCTTTTTGCTTTGAATCATCCCATTTCTTTAATGTATTTACATTGACTCCTTGCTCAAATGTGATAAACCCCCATTTGGTTCCCTGATAGCATCCCTAGATAAATTCTGAGTTCCCCACCACTTGCTTCATTGCACCAAAGCTTGGACACCAAAGTTTGTCAGTCTCTCCTACAAGATCCGCAAGTTCCTCCTTGATATGGTCCTCTCCCTCAGCATATTTTGCAAGGGGTACTAACAAGAGGACAGGGTGCTGGGTTCTGTGCCAGGGTCCTGGGAGATACAATTGATTCTCTTCTGCCTTCAAGATTTGGAGTCGAGAAGCAGGATGAGGAGCTAGATGATTTTGATCATGTTCACCTGGAAAGGGAGTCTGAAGTATGTAAGAGCTATCTTTCAATTTTGATGGGGCTGCCATGTGGGAAAGTCATTCTTAATGACTCCAGAAGGCATAATTTAATGGAAGTCAATTTAATTTAACATATACCAGGCATAACATTCTTGAAGAGGCACACTCAAATGTGAAAAACCGTAGCAGCCTTTATTCTTCTTGTCTCTATGAAGTTCAGCATGACCTCCTTATGGAACTTCCAGGAGGTGCTGGATGTGGAAGGTTCATTCCTAGTCATTTCTGTACAGATTCAGATACTTTTGTAGTTTTTGTTATTACAAGTTGAAACTTACACAAAGTCATGTTTTTCTTTCATCCCATATTTTGTGCTTTATAGAATGCTTGCTTGAAAGGAAGTATCTGTTCTTCCTCCGTCGAGGAAAGTATCTGCCAAACTTAAGCTGATCTTCACTGGATTTTGTTCTCTGAACAAGTATGCTCAACAAAACACAGTATCTTCACTGGATGTCCAGTCCTATGATCTAGCTATGGTATAACCCTACAATACACATTGGTCCTGTGGCTTTTCTAGTAAGAATGGAAAAATAAGGCTTTCTCTGTAACTATAGCAACATGGACTTATGGGTTGCCTTGTATCTTTGGGCATCAGGGAACTAGTTTGGTTCCTTCCAAGTAGAAACTCAGAATTCTCCTAGCCAGAATAGATTGGAGAATCTTTCTTTTCCAAGTACAGCAATGTGTTAAAGACTTTAGTCAAAACCTTAAAATGATGTCTATTTATTGAAGGTATATGTGAATATCTATCCAAAAATAAAATAATATCCAAAAATAACCCATCAGCCTATCTTTCCCTCTTTATTTAATTATTTTTGTTTTTATTAATTAGAGTTTATTCACTTTGTATCTCCCCTGTACCTCCCTCCTTCCTCCCCTTCCAATTCAACCCTCCCTCTTTCCCACCTGTGTCGTGTCCCTTTCCCAGTCCACTGACAAGGGAGGTTCTCCTCCCCTTCCCCCTGATCCTAGTCTATCAGGTCTCATCAGGAGTGGCTGCATTGTCTTCTTCTATGGCTTCGTAAGGCTGATTCCCCCTCAGGGGGAGGTGATCAAAGAGCAGGCCAATCAGTTCCTATCAGAGAAAGTCCCTGCCCCCATTACTATGGAGGCCACTTCGATACTGAACTGCCATAGGCTACCTCTGTGCAGGGGTTCCAGGCCAAGTGGGTCAAGACCTCAATGTAAAACCGGACACACTAAAACTGTTAGAAGAAAAACTGAGGAAGAGCCTTGAACTCATTGGCACAGGAGACAACTTCCTATCTTTCATTTTTATAATAAGAAAATTAAACAGTACTATGTGGCACTTTAGAGATTATGGTCAAGGAAATTTCAATTGTTCTGTGTTGTTTCGGTTTTCCAAGACAGGGTTTCTCTGTGTATCTTTGGCTGTCTTAGACTCCTTTTGTAGACCAGGCTGGCCTCTACATCACAGCAATCTGCTTGCATCTGCCTCCCAGTGCTGGATTAAAGGGGTGTGCCACCACACCCAACTCAAGTTGTTTTAAAAGATAAGATTAAATCACTGGGTTCTAAACATAGTCACCAATAAAATTAACTAAAGAGTTGTTGTTGTAGTAAATAAAAAAGTGAACTGCTGGGCTATAAAAAAGATTTTTATTAGTCCTAAGATTATCCCAGAGGTATTAGCTAATCCACTATAACAAACAATAAGACACAGACACTGGTTAGGTTTATAATTGCTACGCAAATATTTCCATCTATGCTGGCTGCTTCAGTCACCTCACCATTCATCACCCAGCCCCCATCCAATGCCATCTGCTTTAATCATCCTCATCTGGTCTACCTCCAAACATAATCCTATGGCACTTGCTTATATTCTTCATCTTTTCACACTATTATTGGAGTTCTTACAGCCCACATGGTTTCTTCTCCATGCTAGCATCATCCTTCATCCTCTCTTCCTTTCCACCTGTTTCCTGTGATTCTCTTGAACTCTCTAAGCCCAGGAACCTTAGCCATGCCTACCCCATTCTACCATGCCCAGGTATAGGCTGTGTAATCAACCAATCAGATATAATGACTTCGGCAGGTTTACACAACAAAGATAGGTTCACACAAAGATAGATTTAACCAAAACTTGAGGGCTAGCATTAGAACAACTCCCAATAATTCCCCTTTTCTGTCCAAAGAAAAAGGCCATTTTAATACATTAAGAATAATTATGAAACAATTGTAAAAACAAATAGGTAAGACTATTATACATAATGTCTACTCTAAATGTATTTGGCAATCTTGAAGAAAATATCTATTTTATCTCTGAGGGTTTAAGGTTTTGC
Organism: Pachyuromys duprasi; assembly: GCA_028658305.1. Classification (NCBI taxonomy): domain Eukaryota; kingdom Metazoa; phylum Chordata; class Mammalia; order Rodentia; family Muridae; genus Pachyuromys; species Pachyuromys duprasi. Next base: position 59,665,688 of record CM053762.1, on the reverse strand, counting down.
ACCTAAGTTATTTTTATTACAGTTTTTATCTCTCAACCTAAAAATGTCTATTTCGATCTAAAACATCTCTTTAATTTTAAGCAACTAAGCTAATTGTAAAACTATGACTACTTAGTCTTCAACCTCATCAGAGACTTGAGAAGGAATAAAATTAAATACTTGAGTAAAATAGGAAGTGCACATTAGCAGCTTCCAAAACAGAAAATTGACAGAGACAGTTTACTGCCTGAAAAACCACCCTCAACCCACTATAACATTGGAGCAACACTTCAGCCTTCTGGCCCAGTATAACAGACATATATGTGAATCAGGAACTATTTAGGACTTGCTTACCTGGTCTTGGCAGAGTTTGGCAGTTGACTTGGCCTGTATTTAAGCTTGCCCATTTTAGGCAGAATTCTGTCTGTCATGAAACAAAGGCATTTTCTTTGCCTAGGTGAGGCTGGTTTGCCACATTGAAGCCATCTGCATATGGAGGTTCTTCAATGCTCATCATCTTCTTTGAGGTAGGCTGGGTGCTGCCAGGAGATGACATGTCTCATTGTCAAAGAATCCTTAAATTAACAAAAGCATTTTTAAATGCCATATTTTATAGGTCTCTGAGGTTTTTGAAGACGTATTTAGCTAGCTTTATATATAATCTATCAATAGAGTCATATCTATTTGTTAAACCTAGGATGTATATTCTTGTTATAAATTAAACTAGTGTCTGACATGATCTATGAGCTGAATGACTTACAATTAACTTGCCTTATCTAGTATGTAATAGCAGTTTTAAAAGTATTGGAAGTAAACCTTAAATTTGTATAAATATGCTAAAATGTATACCAGTGCATCAAAAATAGACTTAATTTTGCATCAATATACAAAATCCTATATCAATGACTAAAAAATAAACTTATATGAGAATAACAAAGCCTTAATTTGAGTAAATTTAATAACCTACCTTTTATCTTATTATACTTATAAAATAGTCCTGTATTCTTTTTTTTTTTCAACCCCCATCTCCAGACCTGAGAAAGAGAAAGGAAAAGAGAGAAATCCCTGAGTCTAACCTTGTTTTCTTTCTGAATAAGACCATTAATAACTTATAACCAGAGCCAATGACAATAAACATTTGTAGCTCCCGAAAACAACCAAAAACCTATCCAGCACCCCTTAAGGGAAATTGGACATCCTTATCATGGATTTCTTCTAGCTGAATTTTTGGACGCAAAGAGATCCTGCTTGGGGGCCCAAAGGAAATTGGGAAAATGGTTAATTAAGCTAGCAATAACATTTGTGGTTCAGTATCTAAATGTGGAGAAATTCTAGGCTTAATAGAAGTCCTGCTTGGAACAGTCTGAGCTGCTGGACCAACTGAGATCAGTAGCTTTCTACAAAGCTTTCTTGGGAGTTGGCTTTGATGAGGAAAGCAACTGAAGCAGTTGAAGCTGGAACAAGCTGAATGCTGGAACATGCAAGATGCTGGAACAGATGTGTCAGCGTCTCAGCATGCTGAACAGATGAATCCTGTCAAGTTTGATCCAGCATCACTGATGTCTGGTTCTTTTGTTCTGAAAATATATTTTCTCTCACAAGCATTATACAGTTCTAAAATTGTAGATGTATGATATATGCAGGATGCACAGGTCAATTAAGAATGTTTCTCTGCTTTTTGTATGAGCAGAAGAAAAGCATCTATAAATCTTTATTCATGCCATATGAAAAGATGTCATGTATATGTCTTGGGAATTCAGTATCCAACAAGAATGATTGCCTATGCATAGACATCCATGTCTCAGTCAGTTTTTAGAAGTATTCCCATGTACCAGTATCAGCAATATAAGTTACCATTATTATTGAATATGCAATCATTATCATGTTGAAATTAAAACAAGTTTGTATAGGCTTAAATATCCCCTCTGAGTTGTTAGGTGCCTGTTGTATTAGAACAAACCGCTACCTTTCTTGTGAGAGTAGGCCTCCCATTAGAAAGACAAGCCAGTTGCCTTGAACAATAGAAAAGGCATATGTTTTAAATAAACTTTATACAAACTCCTTTTAAATTTACAGTTTAAGCATACCCTAGGCATCTGTTTAGAGGTGTAGGCCTGGGTTTTTATACATGTTGCAGCTCATTTTGTATTATCCCTTTTTTAAAATATGAAATGGGCAGTTGTGTCTTTATAGCCATACTTTATACAAATTACCTTTTACCTTTAGCGTTTACCTAAGTATACCCTAATGCATCTTGTATCTGGGTTTTTACATTGGTTTTGGCTATCTTTGGCTTGCCTTCTTTTTGATATGTGATGGAGAAAGACATGGATGGGAAGAGAGGAGGAAGCAGTATGCCACGATGGGTTGGGTGGAAGAGTACCCTGTGGAAGAGGAGGAAGGACTCTGAGGATGGCGTGGAGAGATAAAGCACCCAGATGAAGAATTCAAGCAAGTATTTATAAGATTATGGATGAAAGATAGTTCAGATAGGATGATTAAGAGAATGGCATTGGATGGGGCCCAGAGGTGAATGGTGAGGCAGAAATATCTGTCCGGCCCAAGGTAAATAAAGCAATTATAAATCTAACAGGTATCTCTGTCTTATTATCTGTGATAGTGGGTTAGATAATAACTCTGTGATAATCTTAAGGCTAATAATAATAAACATTATATAGCCCAACACTCATTTCTTTTTATTACTTCAACAAATTATTTATATTTAAGTTCCAATGTTCGTTTTCATTCATTCAGAACTTTGGATCAGAAGTATTGGTATTTCTGGTTTCTTTTTTTAGTTAAATTTTCATTATTTTTTTTTTTAGCAATGAAATAATTTTACTGTTGGGGGTTACCACAACATGAGGAACTGTATTAAAGTGTGACTGAGGTAGAAAGGTTGAGAACCATTGACACAGAGCAATTTTTCAAAAATACACAGACTCATCTGTATCTGCCCCCTTTAGCAATCACCAGAGGATGGACAAGCACTGTTTGACAACTCCATTTTTGCAGTTAATCGGTATTTGAATGTGGCATCGCTTCGTCTCTTAGGGCTGCCTGCTTCTTCTGCCAATCAAGCATTACAGGGGTGCACCTTTGTTTATTTAACCGGAGTTCCATCATGCTG